>JAREIK010003598.1:0-187500 GCA_029783825.1 Sapria himalayana | reverse complement strand
AAGATGAAGAAAAATTGGAAGAAGAAGATTAAGAAGAATAAAAAGAAGAAGAAGAAAAAATGTTGACATGGAAGAATAAGAAGAAGAAGAGGATAAAAAATAAGAATAAGATGAAGAATAAGAAGAAGAATGAGAAGAAAAGGAGGAGGAACAAAATAAGTGGAGTTGGAGGAAGAAGAAGAAGAAAACAAAGAAGATTTTAAGAAAATTAGGAAGAATATGAAAAAGAAGATGAATATGAAGAAGAATACGAAAATGAAGAAGAAGTGGTAGATGAAGAAAAAAAAAATAATGAGGAGAATAAAGAAGAAGAAGGAGAAGAGTGAGAGAAAGAAGAAGAATAAGAGGAACAAGAAAAGGAAGAAGAAGAAGTTGAAAAATAGGCATAAGAAGTGTAAGAAGATGCAGAAGAAGAAGAAAAAAAGGAATAGGAAGAAGAATAAGAAGAAGAAGAGGAAGAAGATGAAGAAGAAGAAGAAGAAGATGAAGAGTAAGTAGAAGAAGAGGAAGAGTAAGTAGAAGAAGATGAATAAGAGGACAAACAACGGTTATTTTTTCAAAAACGCTCTTAACTCAAGAGAGAAAAATTTCCACTTTTTAGAGAGAGAAACTCTCCATTGTTGCTCAAATCAAGTTCTATTCAAGGTGAGAATGGAGAAAATCGACTTATTATTAAACAATAAGTCATTTGCCTAGATTGTTAAAGGGACCGCGCCAATATTACGAACTCATGGGAACAAAAACGGACTCCCGGTTATCATCTTCTCTGCCGAAGAAACTCGAAGGCTCTTAGAACCTTTCGAATACACGCTCATCGGTAAGTTCTCCCATGGCAGGCCTCGTGCGATTAGAGTTCAGAAATTTATCGATAATTTAAAGCTTAAGGGGAAGGTGAAGTTCACAGACTTCGACTCCAAACATGTCGTGCTGCAATGCTCTCTACTGGAGGATCAATATCACCTATTACAGCGGGGTTTATGGCAAGTCGACGGCTTCCCCATGCGTATACTGAAGTGGACAAAGGATTTCACTCCTCTGGAAGAGGCACCTATAGCCCCGGTATGGTTTACATTGCCGTTTCTGCCATTAAATTTATTTTCTGAAACTTCTCTCTATGTGATATCGTCGTGTTTGGGAAAACCCATGTTACGGGACGAAGCCACAGTAGCCATGTCAAGGCCGAACAAAGCTCGTGTATGTGTCGAGCTTAACCTCTTGACTACGCCGCCTGACAAGCTATGGATAGGTAGTGGTGAAGGTGAACAGGCCGAGGGGTTTTGGCAAACAGTCATCTCCGAAAGCCTTCCTTCTTACTGCCTAAGTTGTAAGAGGCTCGGGCATGAAAATCTATAGTGCAAGGCGGGGGAAGATGTGAAGAACAATGGGCAGCGGCATGATGGAGGAGGTAAGAAGGTAATGCAATGGATAAGGAAAGAGGAGGCCCCTCTTCATAAGCAAAATACCCAACCGAATCTGGACAGTGGTAGTATTCCATGTTTTTCAGCAGATTACTCAAAGAATAATCAAGAAGAAGCAATCCCGACAGAGGTTAATTTGGAGTTAGAGAAGGAGGATAGTTTAAATGAAGGATGGGAGGAGGTAAAACATAGGAGAAAACATAAAAAGAGATCTAGAACCAAAATTGTATTGAAAGAAAAACTTGAAAATTATGGGTGGATAAACGAGGATCTTCTGGACTTCCCTGAAGATGAATCGGTAATTTTTAGTTGTCCTTCAATTAATAAGGGTGATATATCTCAAGAGGAGCCTGAGGTGAAAGCAAAGGATGATATACATATTTACAATGAAGATTGGGGGAATCTCTCAAGAACCCAATCTATGGAGGCCTTGAAGCAAATGGCCATGGTGCTTAGAAAACAGGTAAAATATAATGAGATTAGACATGAAATTACTCACACTCCTAAAATAGTAAGAAATATGAAGAAATACGCTAACGTGACTTACGAATCCAAGTGTACAACTCGAGCTCAAGCCAAAGTAGGTTTTAATGGATAGATGTCTATATTGGAATGTTAGGGGGTAGCTAATAGTCCCACGATAAATAGATTAAGACTTTTAATTAAAGAACATAAAATATCATTAATGATTATTGCAGTACCAATGGTCCTGCAAGATCAATTAACTAAATATAGTGAAATTTTAGGTTTTAATAAGGCTTACGCTAATTCAAATAGTAAACTTTGGATTTTATGGCATAATAAGCTGAAAATTGAAATATTAAAAGATACTGAACAGATAGTACACTTTAAATTAGATAAGAACACAGATCAAATAATTTCAGCAGTTTATGCAAAAAATGACAAACAATCTAGGTTATCTCTATGGGAGGAGATGAAAGATATAGCAAGTAGAAACTCTCGTTGGATCATAGGAGACGATTTTAATATAATTAGAAGCACTCAAGAAAAGAAAGGTTGCAAACCACCAGATTAGGTAGCCATGAAACAATTTAATGGCACAATAGCTATTACTAACCTAATGGAAATAGATTTCACTGGTTCGAGATACACCTGGTGTAATAATTGGCAAAAAAGAGGAGTCATCTGGGCTCGCCTGGATAGGATAATGTGTAACACAAAGTGGGTCACCTCACAAGGGACTACGGGGCTAAGACACATAAATAGAACTTGCTCTGATCACAGCCCACTGCTTATCACGATACAAAGGAACCAGGGTAATACGTCTAATTTTAAATTCCAAAATCTGTGGGTAAAGCATGCAGGCTATGATAGTCTCGTCAAAGAGTCTTGGAAAGAGCCAGCAGAGGGCAAGCCGATGCAAGCTATAACTATTAAGCTTCTAAGGCTAAAAGCCTGCTTAAAAACATGGAACAAAGAGGTTTTCGGAAAATTAAATCAGGAGTTAAAAAAAGCAGAAGAAAAAGTAGCTAAGTTGGAACAAGATTTTGACTTTATTAATAATAATGAAACTCGGTTAGAACTAAGTAAGGCTAAAGGTGAACTAAGATTGAAATTACACATGGAAGAAATTTATTGGAAACAGCATTCAAAGATTAAATGGTTAAAAGATGGTGACCGTAATACTAAATTCTTTTATAATATGACTAAAATAAAATCTCAAAAGAATAAAATTAAAGGGGTAAAAAATGAAGAAGGAAAATGGGTAGAAGAAGAAAAGGAAATAGGAACTCTTTTTAAAATATTTTTTGAAAACCAATTATGCAGTCAGTCACGTAGGACAGATAATTCGCTAATGCATGAGATTAGGGCAACCATTACGGAAGCTCAAAATCATTTAATGGAATTAATCCCGGAAGAACCAGAAGTTAAAGAGGCGGATTTTAATCTTGATAAAGAGAGTGCAGCATGACCGGACGGCTGGAATAATTATTCTTTTCAGTCAAACTGACACATGGTTAAAACTGAGCTAGTCCCTGCAATTGCAAGTTTTTTGTAAGTGCGGAAATCCCAAAATCATGGGCAAAATCTTTTATAGTATTAATTCCAAAAAAAGAATCGCCACAGAAATGCGAGGATTACAGGCCTATAAGTTTATGCAATGCTATTTATAAAATTTTAGCAAAAATATTACAAAATAGACTAAGCTTAATTTTACCTTCAATAATATCTCAGGAACAAATGGGTTTTGTTAAAAATAGATTAATGATCGAAAATATAAAACTTGCATCAGAAATGATGAAAGAAATAGGAGGTAAATCAAGAGGAAACAACCTAGTGGTTAAGCTGGATCTATCGAAAGCCTTCGATAGAGTAGAATGGGATACCCTTTGTTTTGTGCTGAGAAGGTTCGAATTCTCTGAACTAACCATAGATCTAATATACAGATGCATTTCAAGTACTTGGGTAAGAGTGCTCATAAATGGAAAGATAAGGGAGGAATTTAAACCAAATAGAAGCATAAGGCAAGGAGACCCGTTATCCCCCCTTCTTTTTGATATCTACTTAGAATTATTAATTCAAAACCTGAATAAAAGAATATTCGAAGGTAAAATATTGTCATTCAGACAACCAAGGAATACACCTAGAATAGGCTGTTTAGCATATGCGGATGACCTTATAATTTTTACAAATGCTAGTACAAGGTCATTAATGAATCTTATGGATCTTCTTCAAATATTTGAAAAAGAAACAGGTCAAATCGTAAATAAAAACAAATGTCAGTTTATGCTTGCTAAAAATGCAAAATTAAAGTTAGTAGATAAAATCAAAAATATCACAGGCTTTCAGAAACTAAAGGGGCATTAATGTACTTAGGTTGTCCGATATATGAGGGGAGGTTGAAGGAAGAATATCTAACTTATCTTCAAGATAAGCTAAGAAAGAAAATAGCAGGATGGAAAGAAGAGCTCCTGGGATTTGGGGGGAGGATAATGCTGCTCTCACATGTTTTACAAAGCAAACTAACACATATTTTATCAGTAATACATCCCCCTAAAAAATTTATTTAAAAACTTGAATCAGAAATGGAAAACTTTTTATGGGGTAAAAAAGAAGGTATAAATAAATTACACTGGAAGGACTGGAAAGACATCTGTTACCCAAAAGAGGAAGCAGGATTAGGTCTAATGAGCATTCAGGACTCGGCCGCTGCCTGGGATTGCAAAGGTTGGTGGAGACTTAAAGAAAGTGATAATCGTTGGGCTAAATACATGCGGGCTAAATATTTAAATAATAAGAATAAGAGCCCTAAGAAAGCTTCGAACAGCTGGAAGGCAATGGAAAAACAAAAGGAGATAGTAGACTCATACTCCACGCTAAAGAAGAGTGGCTAGAAATGGACTTTAACGCCACAAGGAAACTTCTCCCTAAAGTCGGCAAAAGATCTGGTTAGAAAGAAAAAACCAACCCAAAATTTATTCAAAAGGGTATGGCAAGAAAACATCCCGCAAAAAATACGTTCCTTCACATAGAAGGCGCTAGTGAATGCTATACCGGTAGATAAGAATGTACAAAACAAAGGGATAAAAATGGCATCAAGATGTGAATGCTGTTCACAAGTAGTTGAAACAACCGATCATTTATTTTCCAATGAGCCAATTACTGCGGAAATATGGAGAGAGATGGAGGTGGAAAAACGAATAAGTAATAAAGATGATGGATTATTAGAAAAAGTTAAAAAATGGGAAAGTGAAAATACGAAAAGCCCCACCAGAAAATGGCTTAATCAGAAATTATTGCACCTAATTATTTGGTGCATATGGAAATCTCGAAATAAAAGTAAATTTGAAAATAAAAGGATGAATTTAACAGAAATAATAAAAGATATTAGAAAGGAGATAAGTAATATATCAATAATGAAACCCATAAAAATAAAGGAAAATAAACAAGAAAAGAAGCTTGAGAAAACATGGGATCTCACTTATAAAGTTATAAAACAACAATTGGCTAAATGTATACATTGGAATACTCCACCGGCTGGCAAATTTTCACTTAATACGGATGATAGTTTTAACAAGGATACTAGAATAGCAGGAGGAGGTGGAGTAATTAGAGATCATAAAGGGACAGTAAAGAGAGCTTTCACCAGATCTAGTAGAGCCTCTTCGGCCCTAGAATCAGAAATTAAAGCTTTGAAATCAGGGTTAGAGATATGTAAGAAGCTAAATTTTAAAAATATAGAAGTTCAGGTAGACTCGAAATTATTAGTCAAAACAGTAATTAACAATAAAATCTTATGGAGGTATGAAGAGGACCTAGAAGTAATTTTTAACCTTTTAGATGAATTGAAGGCTTCAATTACACATATATATAGAGAAGCTACTAATCTAGCGGATAGCCTATCTAGAATAGGTTCTACTAGAGGAGATATAGAATATAACGTGGAATACATGCCACATAAACTAAAGGGAATAGCATGTTTAGATAAAATGGCATTTCCTTATATTAGATCAAATAAGTAGTCTAGGAAGGTATGATAAAGACTTGTTTTCCTATTGAATTTTGTGCTATACGACATTGCAGGGATATCTATGTCCTTGCAAAGCAAGTCCAAAAGGAAAATAGAAGGCAAAAGATAAGTGCTGGAATTTTTCGTCTTGCTTCAAGTCCTACTGAAGTGAAACATCAGCCTTACCGACCCATGTGTTATAAAATTTCTGGGTTATCTTTGATTTATTAGATGTTAAGGTTTCACACAAGGCTTGTGATATTTTAATAGAAGTTTAAGGAACAGGAAGGGTGGAGGATAAGTCAATTTTAAAATAAACTTAGAATATAATTTTAGAATAATGAATCTAAAAAAGAAGCAAGTAGGTTAGAACTATGTATGTGTTAATTTTGAATTTTTTAGCAGTGCAGCTCCGGCAGAATGGTGCACATGTACAAATACGTATCTGGATTCTCTTTGCAGGATGAAGATGTCAAGAAGGAGCCTTTTGTTTTTAATTCGATAATCTTGTGGATTTTATAGGTTAAATAACGAAGTTTATAGATACTTTGCCTTGATAAGCTCATATACCATAAGATGTCTATTGGGTATTGACTGCTACGCTTCCCGACTAATCACCTGGTCCTGTGGGTGATCACCTGGTGTGAGGTTTATTGGTTGTGGTTAACTTATCACTTAATAATTTAAAGGGAACAGCAAAGCAGTATAGGAATGCCAAAGTAAATGGGTGGGAATGAAGAAATTATAAACGTCTAACAAGGGACGATGATAAAAGGGTGACAAGTTATTTTGGAGGCGCGTTCATTTTTCTCTTTGTTGCAGGATCAGAAGTGTATAAAAGAAGAAGGAGCATGGCTGGAAATCCTTTGGATCTTCGTGAATAGCCGAGACACGGGGAAGACGAGAGATAGAGGCTGAGCAAGGTGATGCCTCCCAATATTACAAAAATTCTAAATGAAGATGGGCCGATAAGATGACCCAAAAATAGCAAAACGGGAATGGGCTAAAAATCAAATAAACTAGAGCAAAGCCTCTAGTTTATAATCGTTAAATTATATAGGCGAATAAATTTTTTATTTGAGCAAGTTTTTATAATTTAATATGCTAGTTTGTCGATTTAAAATTAAGATGGGTGTAAGAGGGCTACGGGTAGCTATAGGTTGTAAAAATGGTATTCCTCCGCCAAAAGAGAGGGTTATCAATAATAAAATGAATTTTATATAAAAAAAAGATGAATAAGAGGAAGAAGAATAAGAAGAAGAAGAAGAAGAAGAAGAAGTGGAAGAGGAATAAGAACAAGAAGAAGAAGAAGAAGAAGAAAAGGTGGAGGATGAAGAAGAGGAAGTGAAAAAAGATAAAAAAGAAGAATTTGAAGACTAAAAAGAAGAGGAAGAATAAAAAGAAGTAGATGAACATGATGTAGAAGAAGAAAATAATGATGAAGAACAAGAAGAATTAGAATTAAAGGAACAAAAACAAGGAGTGAAAAAATAAGTAGAATAATTGGAAATAGAAAAAGAAGAAGAGGAAGAAGAAGTAGAAAAAGAAGTAGAAGAATAAAAAGAAAAGAAAAAATATTAAGAAGAAGAAGAACAAGAAGAATAGGAATAGAAAGAAGAAAAACAATAAAAAGAGGGAGAAAAGAATAAGAAATGAAGGAGGAGGAAAAAGAAATAGAAGAAAAAGAATGATAAGAGGAAGAAGATGAAGTGAATAAAAAATAAGAATTAGAAGATGAATAATAATACAAAAAAAAGAATAGAAAGAAGAAGAAAAAAAAAGGACCATGTATAAAAAAAAAGATAAAGAGAAAAATGAAGAAGAAGAAAAAGAGTAAGAACGAGAAGAAGAAGAAGAAGTAGTAGTAGTAGTAGAATAAGAATAATAAAAAGAGAAAGATAAATAACACTAAGAAGAGTTGGTGAAAGAAAATGAAGAAGAAGAAGATTAATAAGAAGATGAATAAGAAGAAAAAGGTGATGAAGAAGATTAAGAAGAAAAAAATTGAAGAGGAATAAAATGAAGTTGAAGAAAAAAAAGAAGAAAATGAGAGAGAATGAGAGGAAGAAGAAAAGGATGGAGAAGAAAAAGAGTCATAATAATAATAATAAATAGAAGAAGAAGAAAAAAAAAAGAAAAACATGACAAAAATGAAAAGAAAAAGAAGAAGCATATGTAGAGGTAGATGAATAAAAAATAAAAAAGGAAGAATTTGAAGAAGAAGAAGAAGAAGAAGAGAAAGAAGAAGAAGAAGAAGAAGAAGAGAAAGAAGAAGTGGAGGAAGAAGAAGAAGAGAAAGAAAATTTGAGGAAAAAGAAGAAGTGGTAGTTGACGTATAAGAAGAAGGGATGGAAGATGAAAGAGACAAAAAATAATAATAAAAAAGAAAAAAAAGAAGAAAAAAAAGAAGAATAATGAGTTGAAGAAGAAATAAAAGATTAAGAAGATGAAAAAAAAATTAAGTAGAATAGGAAGAATAAGAAATAAAAGAAATAGAAGAAACCTTTCATTCTCTCTCTTTTTTATGAAAATACTCTCAAAGTTTTAGAGAGAGAAACAAAGGGTTTAGAGAGAGAAACTCAAAATTTTGCGAAGAAGGTGCAAATTTGAAGCTAAAAATGGATGTAAAAGTCCTATTAGTAAATAAGGTGTATTTTGCTTTAGTTTTACAAAAACTCACACCCTCCAACCCTAGCTCCTTAAATTTCTTTTTTTTAATCTACGATAACATTCCTGTCCGAAATTTTTGTGAAGCTTGCTGAAAGCCATAAACTCTCACTCATCGACAAGTTCTCTCATGGCCACCCTCTAGTGAATGATATAAGGTTTTTTTCTTGATGCTCAAATTGAAGTGAACAATTAAAGCTGGAATCCTTGATCCTAAGCATGTTCTACTAAAACTGACTATGAAAGAAGCCTTCCACACAATATGGCTCAAAGGACAATGACACATACTGGGATGCCCAATGCAAGTATTCAAATGGACATAAAGCTTCATGCCAATGGAGGAAAGCACTTTCACATCGGTATGGTTTTTCCTACCTAACCTTTTCAATCACTTCTTCGACAAGATAGTCCTCTTATATATTGCTTACATAGTGGGTAACCCACTACTAATGGACAAAGCTACAACCATGCTCACAAGGCCAATCGTAGCTTGAATATGCATACAAACTAACCTTAAGAAACATATTCCTAGCAGGATGGATCGGGGAGGAAGGCAAGCAAAGCATCTAGTAGACTATAGTTCTAAAAACTTTGCCAATTTATTGCATGACCATCAAAAAACAATTACATGAGGCATATACTTTCTTATAAATGGCAACTAATAGGGGAGAGGTGAAAAATAAGAGGAAGGAGAGAAGAGGCCAAAAAATTACCTTATAATACCAAAAAATAGCGAGGAAGGAGGGATAAAAGGGTATAATGGATAAAGAGAATGTCCCTCCCTCCACAGAGAAATTTGTGGATGCTTCACTAGAGCATACAGAGGGATGGACAAACACTAACATATTAACTATAGAAAGTCAGGTGGAAATAACAAGTAAGGAGGAAGAATATGCAGAAATGGAGGTCTTGAATACTCCTTTGCCCACAAAACTCTCAATGGAAAGGCAAGTGGACGAGGAAGCAAGGGATAGGAAAAAAATATTGTAAATGCTTGCACAAATTAAAAGGCTTACAGAAATAGGAAAAAGAGTAGGAGTTAAAAGAAACAAAAGAGCAAGAAACATAGAATATGGTGAAATTGAAGAGAAAGAAGGAAGCGTGGGAGGGAAGGAGGCTAATTCAAAAGTTGTATAATTCTCAACAGCAAGTGGGAAGGGGAAGATGGAGATGAAGAGAGGAAACAATATAGCAAAGATGATATTAGGATAGAGGAGGGATAGACACAAAGTTAGAAGCAATAACTTTTAATCTATAATGGAAAGGGTTTAAAGGGGGTAATGAAGGAGAGCGAATAAGAACAAGTTCGATTAAACCACCTAAAAACATGAAAAAAATCTAAATAAAAAATATGATACAAAGTGTCTAACTAGGTCATAGACAAAACTTAATCCAAATGATGTTTAGATACATGTATTGGAATATCAGAGTGATTGCTACTGCTCCCTCCATTAACACACTTAAATACTTAACAAAACTACATAAAATCTATCTCATAATGAAAGCCAAAGTACTAGTAAAAATGGTACAGATAGATAAAGTAAAGGTGTTGCTTAATATCAAAAGAGCTTTGCAAATAAAAATGGTAAAATATGAGTATTATGGAAGGAGAGACTTAATTTGAACCTATCTAGTGAGTCAGAGCAAATGGTGAGTCTTAGTATGGAGAAAAAAGAGGAAGGCTTAATATCAGTGTTATATGACAACAATTGCAAAGAAAAAAGAAAGATTTTATCAGAGGAGATGGAGATAATTGTATAAAAGCAAAAATTATGGATTATAGGGGGTGATTTCAATGTGAATAGAAGCACATTGGAAAAGGGGGAGGGGGGTAGAAAGCCAAATAATGAAGCCATGTAGAACCAGATGATATAATAGATAATACCAGCATAATTGAAGCCAAACTCCTAGGAGCTAAATACACCTGGTGTAACAACTCGAAAAAATGGGGGGGGGGGGGGGTGATATGGGCGAGATTAGATAACATTCTATTTAACTACCCTTGGATCAATAAGTACGGTATAATAAGTGTGAGGCATCTAAACAGAACATGTTCAGATTACTGCCCACTGTTAATGATGGCCTAGAACAGTCAAATAGGTAAGTGCACTACATATAAATTTCAAAATATGTTGTCTTTGCATATTGATTTTGAAAAGATTGTGAAAGAGGCATGGAATTCCTTAGAAATAAACAACCAAATGCAAATCTTTACAAAAAAATTAAGAAGGCTAACAAGTCTTCTAACAAAATGAAATAGAAAGCAATTTTTTAAAATCAACACTCAAGTGGTAGAAGCAGAAAAAAATGTAGAGAAGTTAGAAATAGAATTTGAAGATGACTAAAATGAAGAAAAAAGGAAAGAATTAAGCAAAGAAAAAGCTAACCTAAGACTTAAGCTATACATGGAGGAAAGCATTTGGAAACAAAAAGATAAAATAAGATGGTTGAAGGAAGGAGATAGAAATACTACATTTTTTTAAACGGTGACAAAAATTAAAAACCAAAAAAGTATAATCAAGGGCATAGAAGATGAAAATGAGAAATGGGTAGAGGAAGAGGGGGAAATAAAATGATTTTTGAGGGTTTCTTTAAAAATCAATTTAACTCATCAGGGGAGGTCAAAAAAAATATTATTTTACAAGAAATCAGAAATAAAGTTATTGAAGAGGATAATTACTTTCTAACCGATTTACCCAAGGAAGAGGAGAAAAAGGAAGTGGTCTTTAGAATTAACAAAGAAAGTGCAGCATGTCCGGATGGCATGGGTAATAGATTTTACCAAGCTACCTGGAAGATTATCAATGAAGACCTTATTGAGTTATTGGTTGGGTTTTATGTGGAGCAGAGATTAATAAATCATGGGTTAGCTCATATATAGTGTTAATACCAAATATAGGAAATCCGCAAAATTGTGAAGATTATAGATCGATAAGCATATGCAACACGGTCTATAAAATAGTGACAAAAATATTATAAAAAAGGCCAAGTAATCTATTACCTAAAATTATCTCAGATGAACAAATAGGCTTTATAAAAGATTGGCTTATGAATAAAAACATAAGCCGAGCAAATGAGATTATGAAAGATTTGGGATCCATAAATCGAGGATGCAATGTGGTCTTCAAACTAGATCTTTCTAAGGTATTTAATAGAGTAGAATGGAACATCCTAAGTTTCATCATGCGAAGGATGGATTTTATTGATTTAGTATATATTTGTGTCTCAAGTACTTTGGTCAAAATTCATATAAATGGGCATATTTGTGGGGATTTCAGACTGGTAAGAGGCTTAAGACAAGGAGACCCACTCTTTAACATTTATTAAGAAATCTTGATATATCAAAAAAAAGAATGCATGAGAGGAAAATATTAACATTGTATCACCCAAATAATATGCCCCTTGTTGCATGTTTAGTATATGCAAATGATGTTATTGTATTTATAAATGCCAATAAGAAATCCTTGTAAAACATGAAGCTTTTATTTTAGATGATGGAGGAGGAAAAGGAACAGACCTTGAATAAAAAGAAATGTTAGTATATAATTTCATTTAAGGCCCCAGAAAAGGTATCTCAAAGAATAAAAATGGTCACAGGGTTCTCCTAAAAAAAGATGTTGTTTTGTACTTGGGATGCCTAAAATATGAAGATTAAAAATGGAATATCTAAGTTATCTTATGGGTAATCTAAAAAAAAAGTGGCATGTTGGAAGGAGGACCTCCTAAATTTGGAGGCAGAATAACACTTATTAATCAGTTGCTTCATAGCACAATAATGCATATCTTTATGGTGGTGCAGTCCCCAAAGTCACTAATTAAAAAGCTTGATAATTATCTAGCTAACTTTATTTGCGGTAAGAAAACTAGAAAATCAAGAATTCATTGGAAAAAATAAGAATATTTATTTTTCCCAAAGGAAGAGGAGGGTTTAGGACTTACTAACTTAAATACAATTACTATCTCATGGGCATGTAAAAGATGGTTGAGGCTAAAAGAAAATAAGAATTTATGGGTACATTACATCAGAACAAAATATTGTGTGGAAAACAACATGAATAAAGATGGCAAAAAGAAAAAAAGCATCGCAAACATGGAAATAAATGAGGGCACAAAGAGAATTAATGGAAGCTCACTTCAAGCTCACCAAGAAAGGATGGAAATGGACTCCAAACCCCAATGGAGCCTTCTCAATACGGTCAGTAAAAGAAATTGACAAAAAAAAGCATACATTTGATTCAAAAATTGGTCTAGGAGAGTGATGTTCCACAAGAAATGTTTGCTTTTATATAAAAAGTACTTTTACATGCCATAATTCAAACAAAAGGTATAAAGCTAGCCTCTAGATGTGAATAGTGTGCACACAATACTGAAAATATCTATCTTTTATTTTCACATTGAAGAATAGCAAAAGAGTTACGGAAGCATATAGAAACAAAATTGTAAATCAAAAAAAGTAATTCTACCCTAAATAAATAATTGCATTTATGGAGCACCTCCAAAAACAATAAAACTCATAAATGGCCCACAAATAATTTCTCGCATGTAGTGATTTGGCGCATTTGGAAGACAAGGAACAAGGGTAGATATGAATGGTTTCAAATGCAAAGTGAAAGCATCATTAAGGATATTAGGAGAGAAATAAGCAATATATTAGTTGGCTATCCAACAAATATACAATAAGGTGAAGAACATAGTTATTTGAGAGTCAAGTGGAACCTGTTAGTTAAACAAACAAAAGATTTGGTAGAAATTTTCACAAAATGGAGTAGGCCACCCTTAGGGAAAGTTTCAATAAACACGGATGAAAATTTCAATAGCGAAATGAGAGCGACAACCAGAGGAGGAGCTTTTTGGGACTCGGGTGGTAATATAATCTTAGCATTCTCAATGACCTAACAAGCAAGCTTATCACTTCAAGTAGAAATACAAGTGCTAAAAAAGGCCTACAGATATGCAAAATGGAACACATAAAGGACATCATGGTTAGTGTAGATTCTAAGCTCTTGATAGAATTGGTAAATGGATAAATAGAGATGTGAAGGTATGAGGAAGAAGTAGATAATATTAATGTACTAATGAAAGAGATGAGGAGCATAATTTCACACATATTTAGGGAAGAAAATGCCATAACAGACAAACTAGCTAGAGAAGGCCTCAAAGAGGGATGGCGGGTGTATGGTAAAGACATCATGGTAAGATTCAAAGGGATGATATCTTTAGATAGCATAGGTTTTCCATATGTTAGGATAGACAAATGAAAGGGGTAATGTGCAAGCTGGTTTCAGGTGGTTTTCTAATAAATAGTATCATGTGTATCCTTATGTTTGTAGTGTAGTGTGGTATACTAAATTTCGAAAAAAAGAAGCTAGAGAACAAAAATTTCACAGGTACTATGGTATGCCTCATGTTTGTAGTATATAGACAAGTTGCAGGTATAAAAAGCTTATTTGTGCACATACATTTTAGCTAGCAGCCAAACCTTATAGACACTAAGGTATAAATTAAGCTAGAATAATGGGGTGAAGACTGTATGTAGTACATGGGCCTGCGGTATATGAATATAGCCTATAGTAGATATAAATGTATACATATATCTATAGTATATGTGATGGAAGGTAGGCAAGATTTAGCAGGAAAAAGATACTACAGAGGCATGGGGAAGGGGACATGGCTATAGTTTATCAAGAATAAGTGAAGATTCATATATATTGGAACTAATAAGCATACACAAGCTAGGGCATGGAGATATGCTCTGGCATGATTGGGGTTTTATATGAGCAGGAGTTGGAAAACAAGTGTATAAAATGTAGGTAAGAAGTATTTTTTGCAAGTATGTAAAGGGCCAAGATTGAGCAGATAGAGGCATCAAATAGAGACAAAGTTTATAGGTAATAAATGAACTATGTAGCAAAAGAAGGGGAGAGAGGACTCAAGCACAAAGAAACTTATCAAATGCAAATTATTTTTTTAGATTTGATCTATTTTGCCGTAAATGTAATAAGAGGGCATGGGATAGAAGGGGAAAAGGATAAAGACGTATATGGTATGACATGTCTGTATATGAGTAGGTGCGGAAAAGTAATGTATAAATTACAGGTAGGAGGTAATTTCTATAGGTATGTGAAGAGCAAATATGGAACAAATGGAGGCAAAGGATATGGAGAGCAAAAGCAAGGGAGAGAAGACTAAAGTATAAGGAATTTCAAATAAAAATTGTTTCTAGTATTGAGCTACTCTACTTTATTGTAAAAGCAATAAAAAATATAGAGGATAGAAGGGGAAATGGGTAGAGATGTATATAGAATGCCATGTCTACTTTGAGATTGTGGTGGCTACTGTAGGGATTATGCTATGTAAGGAAAAGGGGCACAACAAAAGGAATAAAAGAAAAAAATATCCAAGAGAAAGAATGATGAGATGGATGGTGACAGAGGCTATGAGAGACACTTTAATGCAGTGAAAGAGCTAGGAAGAAATAAAGCCTAAAAGAAATAAAGAAGTAGCAATAGAGGAGATGAGAACAGACACCATTAGCAGTTTGAAAAAAGGCCAAATTAAAGCCTTATAAGGCAATGAATTTAATGTTTTTAATTTATTGTATCTAGAGAAGAGGAAGAGATTGTAAGGGGAAGGAATAAGAGGAGTAAAAATATAGTTTGTAACAATGGTATTTTTTCGCCAAAAGAGAGGGCTAAAAGAAATAAAACAAAGGTTTATAAAGAAAAGTAGAAGAGGAATAAGTAGAAGAAGTAGAAGAAAAGAAGAAAATGAAGAGGAAGAGAAAGAAAAATAAGATGATGAGAAAGAGAAAGAAAAAGATGAAGAATAAGAAGAAGAAGAAGAAAATGAAGAGGAAGATGAAGAAAAATAAGATGATGAGAAAGAGGAAGAAGAAGAAGAAGAAGAAGAAGAAGAAAGGAATGAGGAAGAAGAAGAACAAGAAGAAGAAGAGGATGAAGAAGAAGACAATGAAGAAAAAGAAGAGGAAGAAAAAGAAGAAGAGAAAGAAAAAGTAGAATAAGAATATGAAAAAGTAGAAGAAGAAAAAGATGAAGAGGTAGAAGAAGGAGAAGAAGAAGAGGACAAAAAAAGAACAACAATAAGAAGAATAGAACTAAGAAGAAGATAGAACAAAAAGATAAAAATAAGAAGAAGAAAAAGAGTAGGAAGAAGAAGAAAAAAATTAATAATAAAAAGTAGAAGAAAAAGAAAAAGGAGAATTAGAATTGGAAGAAGAATAAGAGGAGGAGGAGGAGGAGGATGAGTTAGAAGAATAAAAAGTGAAGAAGAAGTGGAAAAAGAAAAAGATGGTGAAGAATAAAAGGAAGAAGAAAAGAAAGAGGAAGAACAAAAATTAGAATAATAAGTAAAGGAGAATGACGAAGAAGAAGAAGAAGAAAATGTAAAATAGGAAGAAGAAGAAAAATAAGAAGATAAAGAAGAAGAAGAAGAAGAATATAAAGAATAAGAAAAAGAAGAAGAAAAAAAAAGAAAAGAAGAAGAGGAAGAAGAAGAAGAAGAAGAAGAAGAAGAAGAAGAGATGTGGAGGAAGAAGAGGAAGAAGAAGAAGAAGAAGAAAAATAAAATATGGAAGAATAGAAGGAAGAAAAAGAATAAGATGAAAAAAAAAGAAGAAGAAGTGGAAAAGGAAGAAGAAGAAGAAGAAGAAGAAGTAGTAGTAGTAGTAGAAGAAGAATAAGTATAAGAAAAAGAAAAAATAGAAGAAGGAAAAAAAGATGAAATAAAGGAGAATGAAGAAGAAGAAAAAGAATAAGAATAAGACGAGGAATAAAAAATTGAAGAAAAAAAATTGAAAAGAAGTGGAAGAAAAAAAGAAGAAGAAGAAAAAGACTAGAAATAAGAAGATGCCGGAAAATAATAATAATAATAATAATAATAGGAAGAAAATAAGAAGAAGAATTTGATAGGAAGAAGAATATAAAAAAGAAGAAGAAAAGGAGGACGAAGAAGAATAAGAAGAAAAGAAGAAGTGGAAGAAGATGATGACGATGATGAAGAAAAGGATGGGGAGAGAAAGAAAAGAAAAAGAAGAAAAAGTAGAAGAAGAAGTGGAAATGGAATAAGAATAAGAAGAGGAAGAGGAGGAAGAATAGGAAGAGAAAGAAAAAGAAGAAAAGAAGAAGAAGTAGTAGTAGTGGTAGTAGAAGTAGAGTAGAATGAAGAAATAGAAAAAAAAAGAAGCAGTAGAAGAAGGAGAAGGAGGAGGAGGAGGAGGACAAGAATAACAAGAGGAATAAAAAAAGTAAGAAGAAGAAAAATAAGAAGAAAAAGAAAAAGAAAAAGAAAAAGAAAAAGAACAAGAAAAAGAACATGAAGAAGAAGAAGAAGAGGAAGTGGAAGAATAAGAAGAAGAATAAGAAGAAGATGTAGAAGAGAATGAAAAGAATAAAAAGAGAAAGAAGAGGAGGAATAAAAATAAAAAGAAGAATAAGTGGAAGAAGAAGGAAAAAAAATGAAGAAGAAGAGAAAGAAGAAGAATAGAAAAAAGAAGAAGAGAAAGAAGAAGTACAAGAATAAAAGGAAGAATAAGAAAAAGTAGTAGAAGAGAATGAAGAGGTAGAAGAATGAGAATAATAGGGGGAAGAAGTTTAAGAAAGGGAATAATAAAAAATGGAAGAGAAATAAAAATAAGAAGAAAAAGAAACCGAAGAAGAACAATAAAAATTAGAAAAAGGATAAGGAGAAAAAATAGAAGATGATGAAGAACAAGAATATGGAAAAGAAGAAGAATAAGAGGAAAAAGAACAATAAGAAGAAGAATAAGAAGAAGTAGTAGTAGTAGAATTAGAATAGGAGGAAGAGCAAGAAGAATAAGGAGGAGAAGGAGAATAGAAAGTGAAAGAAGAAGAAGAAGAAGAAATTAAAGAAGAAGAAGATGATGATGATGAAAAATAAGAAGAAAAAGAAGAAGAAGAAGAAGAATAAAACGAAGAAAAAGAAGAAGAAAAAGAAGAAGTAAAAGAAGAAGGTTAGAATGAAAAATAAGAAAAAGAAGACAACGAGAAAGAAAAAGATGATGATGATAATTAAGAAGAAGAAGAAGAAAAAGAAGAAGAAGAAGAAGAAGAAGAAGAAGAAGAAGTAAAAGAAGAAAAAAATGAAGAAGAAGAATAAGAGGAAGAAGATGAATAAGAAGAACAGGAAGAATAAGAAGAAAAAAAAGAATAAGTGCAAGAAGAAGAAAATTATAAAGAAAAAAAAGATGAAGAAGAAGAAAAAGAAGAAGAAGACGAAGAAGAAAAAAAAAGAAGAGGAAGAAGAAGAATTAGAAGAAGAGAAAGAAGAAGAATAAGAAGAAGAGAAAGAAGAAGAATAAGAAGAATAGGAAGATGAAGAAGAAGAATAAAAATAAGAAGAGAAAGAAGAAGATAAATATGAAGAATAGTTATAAGAAGAAGATGATGATGAAAAAGTAAAAGATGAATAAAAAGAAGTAGAAGAAGAAGAATAAGAAGAACAAAATATAGAGGAATAAGAATAAGAAGAAGAACTAGTAGAAGAAGATTAAGAAGAATAAGAAAAAGAAGAAGCTGAAGAAATGGTGGAAGAAGAAGAATAAGAATAGGAAGAATAAGTAGAAGAAGGGGAATAAAAATAAGAAGAATAAAAGAACAAGAGGATAAAAAAGAATAAGATGAAGTGGAATAAGAAGAAGAACAATATAAAGAGGAAGAAAATAGAAGAAGAATAATAGGTAGAAGAGAAAGAATAAGATAATGAAGAAGAAAAGAATAAAAAGTTGAAACAATAAAAAGAAGAAGTGACAGAAGAAAAAGAAGAATATGTGGTAGAAGAACAATAAAAAGAAGAAGAAAACGAAAAAGAATAGAAAGAAGAAGATGATGATGAAAAATAAGAAGAGGAGGAGGAGGAGCAGGAGGAAAAAGAATAAAAAGAAGAAGTGGAAGAAGTAGAATTTGAAGAGGAAGAGAAAGAAGAAGATGATGAAGAACTTGAAGAGAAAAAGAAAGAAGATGAAGAAGAATAAGAAGAAGAAAAAAAAAGAAGAGGAAGATAAAAAGAAAAGGAAAAGAAGAAGAGGAAGAAGTGGATGAAGAGGAAGAAAAATAAGAAGAGGAAAAAGAAGAAGAAGAAGAAGAAGAAGAAGAAAAAGATGAAGAAGCGGAAGAAGAAGAAAAGGAGGAGGAGGAGGAGGAGGAAGAAGAAGAAGCAAATGAATAATTAGAAAAAAATTATTTAAAATACTAGAAGAAGAATACGAAGTAGTAGTAGTAGAAGCGGAAGAAGAATATAATTAAGAATATGTAGAAGAAGAAGAGAAAGTGTAAGAATTAGAAGACGAAGATAAGAATGAA
This sequence comes from Sapria himalayana, assembly GCA_029783825.1. Classification (NCBI taxonomy): domain Eukaryota; kingdom Viridiplantae; phylum Streptophyta; class Magnoliopsida; order Malpighiales; family Rafflesiaceae; genus Sapria; species Sapria himalayana. The sequence continues at coordinate 168,607 of JAREIK010003598.1, read as the reverse complement.
GAAGAGATAGAAGAAGATGATTTTGAAGAAGAAAAGAGTAAGAAGAATAAGATGAAGAGGAATAAGAAAAGGAATAAGTAGACAAAGGAAGAAGAAGTAGAAGAAGAAATGGAAGAAGTTAGAAGAAGAAGAAAAAAAAATTGAGAAATAAGAAGAAGAGTACTAATAAGATGACATGGATGAATAAGTAAAAGAAGAACAAAAAGTAAAAGAAAAAGATGATGAAAAAAAGGAAGTAGAGGAAGTAGAAGAAGAACAAAAACAATAAGAGGTAGAAGAAGTAGTAGAAAAAGAGGAAGAAGAATAAGAAGAAAAAGAAGGGAAAGAAGAAAAATAAAAATAAGAGAAAGAAGAAGAAGAAATAAAGAAAAAGAAGAGAAAGTTGAAAATAACATAATGATGATGATGAAAAAACAAGAGTAGAGGAAGAAGAATAATAATAACAAGAAGAAAAAAAAGAAATAGAAAAAAGTATCAGAAAAAAGATGTAGAATAAAAGGAGGACGAAGAAGAATAAGAAAAGAAGAAAAAGATGAAGAAGAAGGAGAAGAAGAAAAAAGAGAAAAAAGAAGGAGAAGGAGAAGAAGAAAAATAAGAGGATGAGGAGAAAGAAGAGAAGGATAAAGAAGAGGAGGAGGATAAAGAAAAAAGGAAGAAGAAGAAGAAGAAGGTGATGATGAAGAAAAAGAAGAAGATTAAGAAAAAGAAGAATAAGAAGATGATAAAAAAGAAGAAGAATAATAATAATAATTAGAAGAAGATGAAGAAGAAGAACAAGAGGAAGATTAAGAAGAAGAATAAGATGAACAAAAAATATTTGCAGAGAAGAAGAAAAAATGATGATGAATAAGTTTGAAATGGAAGATTCTTCCTTTCACTCACCAAAAGAACATGCCTATAATCACCCATCTAGTTAATGTAGATGTTGTGATAATTTTTACTATACTTTAATACATATACTATAGTGATTCGAAAGGAAATAAGTCAAAACATAAATGAAAAGAAGTATCTTTTTATAATTACAAATAAGGCACTAGAAAAGGTTGCTCAGTGACTAATGAATTTAACAAGCTTTAGGTGAAAGAACAGTATGCTTATATTTATTGGATGCCTACTTTTTGAAGTTAGATCAAATTTGATCTATTTTTACTTTCTGAATATTACTATTAAGAAAAAGGTTGTGAGATGGAAAGAAGGTTTCTTAGGTTTCAGAATTAGAATCACCTTAATTATTCATTTTTTTCAAAGTGTTTTTACACACAATTTAATGTGATTCAACCCCCAAAAGAGATTCTAAAAACTTTGGAAAATGCATTTTCTAACTTTTTATGGGGTCAATGGGATGGGAAGCCAAAATATCATTGGAGGAAATGCAAAAAAGTATGTTTCCCAAAAGAAGAGTCTAGTTTGGGTTTTACTAGCCGAAACACAATGGTGGAAGCTATGCTTGTGTAAGATGGTGGAGTCCAAAGGAGGAAAGAGGTTTCTAGGAAAACTATAAGAGAGCAAAATACTGCTTGAAAAATAACTTGTATATTGGAAAGATAGTAGTAGGCTTGGAAATATCATGGAGAAAATGGTAGAAGAAAGTGAGTTGGTTGACCCACACTCAAAATGCAAAAAAGATGGATGAATTTGGATGCCATGTGCAGATGTGGCCTTTCCATTATATCATAAAATGATAACATAATAATTAGGAAAGAAGTGTCACTTTTGATGTAATGGACATGAGAAGGTATAGATATAATAAAGATTTCAGTACTAATGTGGAAATTAATTTTTCATTTGGTGTCATAGGATCCAATTATATAGACCAAAGGAATTAGCCTAGATTCCTAATGTGGGTGCTCCCTCAATTCAATAGAATATATACACCACTTGTTTTCAAAATGAAAGGTGGCCTGTAAGATATGACAATACTTGGAAACTTTATTGCATATTAGATATTCTCACTCATCTTTAAAGAATTGACTTCTAAAATGGAGGAATCATAAGTCATCAAACATAGTGGTAGATTGGCTTTAAAAATTATTATCACATATAGTTTATTAAATATTTGGAAAGCACACAATAAATATAAGATGAAGGTTGTGCTATGAGCTTTTGTACCATCTTGAGAAAAATTAAAGAGGAGATTTCAGTATTTTCTGAGGCAAAACCACTCAAACTAGTTAGAAAAGATATGGACTCAAAATTGCAGAAAATTTGGAGCCTTGCTTCTACAACGCTATCACACACACAACCGATTTGGTTCTGCTGGGAAAAACCCCCTACAGGGAGAATCAGCACTCAACACATATGATAACTTCATAAGGGAAATAGGTTTAGTAGTGGGAGGCGGCACTTAGAAACCAATCATGAGCGACTCTAATTGCCTTTTCTCTAGCTTATAATGCCACCTTGACTTTTCAAGCAGAGGTAAGGATATTATTAAAGGGTTTGCATTTGTGCCTAAAATAAGAATATAAAGATATTCAGATTCAAGTGGATTCAAAGTTATTGGTCGAATTAATTAAAAATAATTTTGTAATGTAGGAACATTAGGATGAGAATGAGGAGATTCAAATGCTTATGAAAATAGTGGTTTGCACAATTGAACACATATAAAATGAAGCAAATAGGCTAGCTAATAGCTTGGCTAGTATTGGAGGAGGGGTGTAATCATTTCTACATGGGCACACTAAAAAGTGAGCTAATGGGAATTGAGAGATTGGATGGTATGAGAGTAGCCTAATCCTAGATACTCAACAAGTAGGGAATAAGTAATAAACAGAAGTATTGTACACTTGTTATTGTAACTACTTTTATAGCTATTGTATTAGCCTCTAGATGAGAATATACAAATCTAAACTATACACATTTTATTGTAGAATGTATTTTTCTTTTGCTTCTGTCCAGTTTTTCAGAAATAAGATAGAGGAGCTGTAAGTAGATAAAAAGGGGAAGAGATAATAATCTTAACTGAGTCTAGGAGAATTCCATAAAGATATATATTGATATAAGTAGGTTGGAGTGAACGGCGAGTGAATTGCATTAAGAATATACTCATTGGTAGTATAGGATTTGTGGTTGTAGAAAAAGCTATAGATACTCTACATGAGGGGCTAGAAGCAATGGATGCTAGAGCCATAAAGATGCACAAGCTAGAATGGATGGAGATGAAGAAGATAATAAAAGAAAAAAAAAACTTATAGCAGAATAGCTTGATTAGGGCTATATTATGAGAAATTATGAATGCATATATGTTTTCCATGCAAGTGTATAAATCTATGGATGCAGGGTAGTTGAGAAAGCTATAATAGGGGCTGATGATGTACTAGCTAGAAGTAAGGTAGGGGATGATGATATACTAGTTGGAAGCAAGAACAATGGAAGGTAGATAAGGAAGCTTTAGTTGGGGCCGAGGCACTAGCTAGAAGCAACAGAAGCAAGCTGATACTATAGTAGTGGCCAATGAGGGAAGCTAGGGCAAGTATGATGCACTTGCTAAAATGGTAGGAGCAGAAGAAGAGGGGGAGGTAAAAATGTTGAAGTAGGGCAGAGTGGAATGAAGCATATTATGACTTTATTATGAAAGATTATGAATTCTTATATGTTTTTCCTAGAAGTGTAATAATGTTGTGGATAAAGGGTAACTTAGAAAGCTTTAGTAGGGGTAGATGATGCAATAGTTGAAAGCAAGGAATGAAGCCAGTTGATGATGCCAACAAAGGCTGATGATACACCAACTAGAAACAAGTACAATGGATGATGCAATTAAAAGGAGGCATGTAGATGGGCAGGTCATGCTGCAATTGAGAGGGCTAAGAGATGATGCAATGGAATGGGATAGAAGATATTGTAATTGATGCTGTAATTAAAATGAGGCAACTATTTTTTCATCCAGAGACAAGGAATGCTGAAACTAATATGAGAGAGGCATGGGATTTTGGACAAGAGTAGATGGGCACAAAGAAATATCTTGAATGAAAAGCCTGAAAAAAAATACATAAGAATGCAACGACAACAAACCAGAGCTCGAATTATGTTTGGTCATGATTGTTTGAAGGGGCTCACCCCTTATGGTTTTTATTTAATTCTTTTTTAAAATGCAACCAATGTAACATGATTTTGCCATTTTTTTTATTAGAGTACATGATTTAAATGAATCTAAAACATGTTATGTTGGATAAACTGGATATGTAAGGTTTTCCTCGACCACAAGTGAATGTTTTATGAAAAGTAAAATGTAACTTTGAAAAAAAGATGATAATGAAGATGAAGATGAAGATGAAGACGAAGATGAAGATGAAGATGAAGATGAAGATGAAGAAGAAAGATTAAAAAGAATAAGAAGAAGAAGTCAAAAAGAAGAGAAGAAGAAAAAGAGGAAAAAAAGAATAAGATGATGAAGAAGGCAAAAAAAAAAGAAGAGGAAAAAAAGAAGAGGAAAAAAAGAAGAGGAAAAAAAGAAGAAGATGATCAAGAAGGAGACAAAGAACAAGAAGAGGAGGAATACACATACGAAGAAAAATAAAAAAGAAAAAGAAGAAGAATAAGAAGAATAAGACAAAAAAGAAAAAGTAAAAGAAGAAAAAGAAGAAGTATAAAAATATAAAAAAATAATAATATATAATAATAATAATAATAATAAGAAATAGAACATGAAGACAAAAAAAGAAGAAAAAAACGAAGAAAGAGAAGTAGGAGGAGGAGAGGAAGAAGAAGAAGAAAAAGTAAACGAAGTAGTAGAAGAAGAATAAGAATAAGAAGAAGAGGAGAAAGAAGAAGAAGAAGAGGAAAAAGAAGAAGAAGAAAAAGAAGATGAGGAGGAATAAGAAGAAAAAGAAGAAGAAGAGGTGGTGGAATAAGAAGAAGAGATGGAAGAAGAAGAGGAAGTGGAATAAGAAGAAGAGATGGAAGAAGAAGAAAAAGAAAAAGATGAAGAAGAAGAAGAAGGAGAAGAGGAAGAAGAAGGAGGAGAAAGTAAGAAGAAGAAGAAGAGAAGAAGAAGAAGAAGAAGAAGTAGTAGTAGTAGTAGTATTAGTAGTAGTAGTAGTAGTAATAGTAGAGGAAGAAGAAGAGGAAGAGGAAGAAGAAAAAGAAGAAGAAAAAGAAGAGGAGGAGGAGGAGGAGGCGGAAGAATAAGAATAAGAAAATGAAGAAAATGAATAAGAAAAAGATGAATAAGAAAGAGAGGAAGAGTAAGAGGAAGAAGAAGAAGAAGAAAAGAAATAAGAAGGAGGAGAAGAAGAAGAAGAAGAAGAAGAACATGATTAGAAGAAGAAGAAGAAGAACATGATTAGAAGAAGAAGAAGAAGAACATGATGAGAAGAAGAAGAAGAAGAAGAACATGATGAAAAGAAGAAGAATAATAATAATAAGAGTAGTAGTAGTAGTAGTAGAAGATGATGATGAGAAAGAAAAAAAGAAAGAAGAAGAGGAAGAATAAAAGTAAAAAGTGGAGGAGGAAGAAGAAGAAGAAGAAAAAGAAGATGAAATGGAAGAAGAAGAAAAAGATGAAAAAAAATGAATTTGAAGAAAAAGAATATATAAAAAAAGAAGAAAATGAAGAAGAAAAAAAGAGAAAAAGAAGAAAAAGAAGAAGGAACAGAAGAAGAAAAAAAAAGAAAAAGAAGAAGAAGAAGAAGCAGAAGAAGAAGGGTAGAAGATAAAGAAGAAGAAGAAGAAAAAAAAAGAATAATAATAAAAATAAAAATAAAATAAAAAAAAAATAAAAAAAAATAATAATAATTAGAAGAAGAGGAAAAATAAAAAAAGAAGAATTAAAAGAATAATAAGAAGAAGAAGATTAGGAAAAAGAAAAAGAAGAAGAAAAATGAGAATAAAAAGAATAAAAAGAAAATGAAGAAAAGAATAAAAGGAAGAAGCAGAATAAGAAGAAGTGAAAGAAGAATAAATACTAGAGCAAGATGAAGAAAAAGAAGAAGAATAAGAATTAGAAGAGGAGGAATAAGATGATGAAGAAGTAGAAAAATTATAAGAAGAATAGAAAAAAAATATAATACAAAGTGGTATAAGAAGAAGAAGAAGATCGGTAAAAGAGAGAAGAAAAAGAAAAAGAATAATAATAATAATAATAATAAAAAGAAGAGGAAAAATATAAAAAGAAGAAAAAAAAGGACAATAAGAAGATTAAGAAGAAGAAGAAGAATGAGAATAAAAAGAATAAGACTAAAAAGATGAAAATAAGAAGAAGAAGCAGAATAAGAAGAAGTGAAAGAAGAATAAGAACTAGAGCAAGATGAAGAATAAGAACTAGAGCAAGATGAAGAAAAAAAAGAAGAATAAGAATTAGAAGAGGAGGAATAAGATGATGAAGAAGAAGAAAAATAAAAAGAAGAAGAAGAAAATAATATAATAAGAAGTGGCAGAAGAAGAAAAAGAAGAAGAAAAATAAGTGGTAGAAAAAAAAGAAGAAAAAGAGGTGGAAGAAGAAGAAGTAGAAGAGGAGGATGAGGCGGAGTAGGATTGAGAAGAATAAGAAGAAGAAAAAGAAGAAGATGAAGAAGAGAAATATTAAGAGGAAGAATAAAAGGCAGTAGAAGAAGGGAAGAATAAGAGGTATAAGAATTAGAAGAAGAAGAGGAGAAAGAAAGGAAGAAGAAGAAAAAGATGATGATGATGATGAAAAAGAAATAAGAAGAAGAAGAGGAAAAAGAAAGAAGAAGAAGAAGAAGAAGAAGAAGATAGGAAAAATAAAAAGAAGAAGAGAAAAATAAGAGAGAAAGAAGAGAAGAGAGAGAAGAGGAAAAAAGGAAATAAAAGAAGATGAATGAGAAAAAGAAGAAGAAGAAAAAGAAGAGGAATAAGAAGAACAAGATGTAAAAGAAGAGGAAGAAGAGGAACAAGAAGAAGAATAAAAAGAAAAAGAATAGGAAGAAGAGGAAGAAGAAGAATAAGAAGAATAGGAAAAAAAATAAGAGGAAGTAGAAAAAGAAGAAAAAGAAGAAGAAGAAGAGGAAGGAGAGGAAGAAGAAGAATAGGAAGAAAAAGAAAAATAAGAGGAAGAAGAAGAACGGACAGGAAATGATTGTTTGGAGGAACTAGCTTGGAGATAGTGATTAGAACTATCATTTTTCACTGGAATCTGTTATGTGCAATAATGTCAACTATGGCTGTAATCTATCTCGTAGTTACTGCAGTTACAAATGGGAAAGTGCATTGATTAGCCAAGAGACTTATCAGAGTCAGTGCCGAGTTTATCTCACGGGAGCTGTCGCACTCAGTTCTGATTCTCTACCCATAAAAGAGCACGATTGATCAAGAAACTACAAGCCTGATAAAGGGCTGAGCAAGCCCTAGAAAGGGCTGAAATTATGTTTTTCATTTTCTCTTTTTTCTCTTGCAGCCGGCAGGGGGATTAGAGAACCTGAGGGAAGTTGAATAAGGAGAGAGTTTGTAATTTTTTATTGCTTGGTAGGCCTCTTTTTGGTTGGTTTTCTTTTCAGGTTAAGTCAAGCTGTAATAAGGAGGTTTCACAGAACTAGCATAGAAAGGAAAGCAGGTTGGACAAGAGAGGAACCAGTATTCTGCATTGATTAGGCTAAGAGAGAAGGATATGGCTAGTTCTGTGAATTTTTTCTATAGTTATGGATGAGCAAGTGCACTGATTAGACTTATCATCAGTGCCGAGTTTATCTCATGGGAGCTGTCGCACTCACCGACAGGGGGATTAGAGAACCTGAGGGAAGTTGAATAAGGAGAGAGTTTGTAATTTTTTATTGCTTGGTAGGCCTCTTTTTGGTTGGTTTTCTTTTCAGGTTAAGTCAAGCTGTAATAAGGAGGTTTCACAGAACTAGCATAGGTTAACAAAAAGGAAAGCAGGCTGGACAAAGCTAGAGAGGGAAGGAACCAGTATTCTGCTTTGATTCGGCCAAGAGAAGCAGTGTGTTGAATTATTTCTGCTTTGATTCGGTCAAGAGGCTGCTCTTACTTACACATTGTTGAATTATTCCTTACGTATTTATTTTTCATCAAGAGACTATTATTGATCGGCCAAGAGACCGTTAGTAGAAGGATATGAAATTTACATTTCAATCTAGAATTTCTAGATTAGGTTTTAAAGTGGGTGTAAAAGGGATAAGGGTAGAACTAGTTTGTAAAAATGGTATTCCTCCGCCAAAAGTGAGGGTGATAATTAATAATAAAATAACCTTTATAAAAAAAAAGAGGAAGAAGAAGAAGAATAGGAAGAAGGAGGAGGAGAGAAAGAAGATGAAGAAGAAGAAGAAAAAGATGAAGAAGAAGGAGGAGAAGAGGAATAAGAAGATGAAGAATAAGAAAAAGTTGTCGAAGAAGAATAATAAAAATCAGGAAGAAGAATAAGAAGAAGAATAATAAAAGGAAGAAGAAGAAAAAGATGATGAAGAAAAAGAGGAAGAGGTAGAAGAAGAAAAAGAAAAATTAGAAAGAAGAAAAAGAATAATAATAAATGAATAAAAAGAGGATAAAAAAAGAAGAAAAAGATAAAGAATAAGAAAAGAATTAAGAAGAAGATGAGGAGGAGGAATAGGAAGAAGAAGAAAAAGTGGAAGAAGAAGAATAAGAAGTGGAAGAAGAAGAAGAAGAAGTGGAAGAAGAAGAAGAAGATAAAGAGAAAGAAAAAGAAGAAAAGAAAGACATCTAAGAAGAAGAAGAAGAATACGAATAATAAGATGAAAAAGAAGAAGAATAAGAAGAAGAGGAAGAAGATGATGATGAAGAAGATGATGAAGAAGAAGAATAGTAACAAGAAGAAGATGATAATGTAGAAGGGGAAGAAAAAGAAGAAAAATAAAAAGAGGAAGAAAAAGATGAAAAAGAATAGGAATAAGAAGAAGATGAAAAAGAAGAATAATAAGAAGAGGAAGAAGAAGAAGAACAAGAAAAAATAGAAGAAAAAAAAGAAGAGGAAGAAGAAGAACAAGAAGAAGAAGAATAGTAAGAATAGAAGAATAAGAAAAGGAAGAGGAAGAAAAGGAAAAAATAGGAAGAAGTAAAGTGGGAGAATAGGAAGAAGAAGAAGAGGAAGAAAAAGTAGGAAAAAAATGATAATGATGAGGAGGAGGAGGAGGAGGAGGAGGAGGAAGAAGAAAAAGAAGAAAAAGAAGTGGAAGAAGAAAAAAAAAGATAATCAAAAAAGAAGAAGAATAATAATAGTAAGAAGAAAATGAAAAAAAAATAAGTTGAACAGGATGAAGAAGAAGAAAAAAAAAGATGATGAAGAAGAATTATAAAAAATAGAAGAAGAAAAAAAAATAAGAGCTAGAAGAACAATAAGAATACAAAGACGAAAAGGAAGAAGAATAAGAAGAAGCAGAAGAAGAAGAAGAAAAAAAAAGAAGAAGTAGATAGAAAAGAAGAAGAAGAAGAATAATAATAATAATAATAAGAGAGTAGAAGAAGAGAAATAAGAAGAAAAAGTAGAAAATTAAGATAAGGAAGAATAAAAAGATGTAGAGGTAGAAGAAGAAGAAGAAGAAAAGCAAAAGGGTTAGAAGAAGAAGAAGAAGCAGTGGAATATGAAGAATAAAAAGAAGAAATATAAGATAATGATGAATAAGAGGAAGAAGATGATGAATAAGAGAGAGAAGAAGAAAAATAAGATGATGATGATGATGATGAATAAGAAGTAGAACTATAAGAAAAAGATGAATAATAAAAAGAAGAAGTTGATGAAAAATAAGAATAAAAATAAGAAGTAGATGAAGAGGAGGAGGAGAAATAAGAAGAGGAAAAAGAAGTAGGTCTAGAAAATTTGCAGGTGGCTTGTGTCTCGTACAGGTTCTACTACCATTCCAATGGATTCCTTCGTTGGTGCGAAATTCGCCCTAATCATCGGGTCAATAGAAACCTACGCGCTTATACCCGTACCAGAAAAATAATTTCATTCAGATTTGTAGCGTTGATCGCATATATTGAGTTTTTGGGTCCAAAATCATCTTGTGCCGTCGTTATCTACCTCGAATTTATCTTCTATGGCGAATACCATCAAAAGAATTTACTTCAACTCGGGTCAGATTACATAATTTGTCTGAAACCATTGATTATTCCTAGGTCTTGGAATGGTTTTTCTGGAGGCATGAAGTTGTAGTTTGGCAAAAAGAAGGTTATTGTTCGCCACCTGCCACCTGGAATTTCTCTTGAGATGATCATTGACCAGATAGAGGGTCTCTTTTCCGGACGGTTTAATTGGGCTGTGCTTCGCCCTGGCAAGAACAGCCACAAGCATCAATTATGTTCTAGAGATTATATTGAGTTTAAGAGGGCAGAGGATGTTTTTGAGTTTGCTGAGTTCTTTCATGGCCATCTATTTGTGAATGAGAAAGTTACTCAGTTCAATGCTACTATTGAGTATGCTCCTTCTCAACGTGTTCCAAAGCAATGCACCAAGAAGGATGGTCGTGAAGGAACTATTTTCCAAGATGCAGAGTATTTGGAGTTTCTTGAGCAAATTGCAAAGCTTGTTCAGTATCTTCCTAGTGCAGAGATACAGCTGGAGAGAAGAGGAACTGAAAGAGCTGCTGCTCCAAAAGTGCTTTTCATTGTTACCCCATTGATGGAATTTGTTCGACAGAAAAGAGCATCTAAAAGTACATCTTGGAAAATTCTTTCAAATGCAAAATCCAACAAAAGAAATGGAGTTGGGGTAACTGGGTCTCCTAGCCCATCTAGGTCAAAAGGATCTAAAAAGAAAAGGGTTTCAACTTCAATGTATGTGTTAAGACAGTCTGCTGAAAGCACAGCTGTGAAGGAAAAATCAACAATCAGCTTGGTTCCAATTCAAGATGACAGGAAGTTTGCTCGTAGAATTTCTCCAATTTCTTCTCTATCTGAAACTGAAATGTTGGATGGTGACAATGGTGTTTCACCAGTTTCTGTTGCTGGGAAAAAGAAAATATTGCTTCTGAAAGGCAAAGAAAAAGAAATTTTATCGACAAATGAGGGCTTTCCCTAGCAAAATAGGGCAAGTTCATATGATAAGAATGCTTGAAGACTGGATGAAAAACGGGAATCCAGAGGCAGGATGATAAGAGGCATAATTAAAAACAAAGATTCACATCCAAAACAAGGCCCTGATTATCATTCAGAACAGCAATACTTAAACATGAACCTGGAGAAGGAGAAATGCCCTCCTCGCCCTGCCCAGGTGATGTTGCTTAAAAAGGACCCTCGCTCAGCTTTAGAGGAGAAGGTTGTTGGAAATGGGTTGCAACACAAGGAAAGACACGATCATGTTGTGTGGACTCCCCTTAACCAAACAAATTGTTCTTATGTATCTGATGAAGGCATATTCTTGTCTTCCACTCAATCTGCAATGGACTCTTCCCAAGGTTTGCATAAACACGGTAGCCGTCGCATGGGCAGAGGAAGTGGTTCATTTGAGGGGAAACCTTTCCGGAGAGGTGGCCATAGCTCCTATGAGAAGCAAGTCTGGGTTCAGAAATCCAGCTATGGTTCTTAGATTCTTATAGAAAAAAAAGGGAGGTAGGTCACCAGATCCGATAGCAATAACTCAATTTAATGAGGCCATTGCATCTGCAAGATTAATGGAGATAGAGTATCTTGGATCAAATTACACATGGTGTAATAACTGGAAGAAAAGGGGAGCAATCTGCTCTAGGTTAGATCAGATATTAATTAATGCGCAGTGGCTGGACAGGATGGGTGAAACCAAAGTCCAGCACTTAAACAAAACCTGTTCAGATCATAGCCCGCTACTAGTAACACTTCAAACAAGGAAGAGGAGACAGGGGGGCTTTACTTTTCAAAACATGTGGGGTATGCACAAAGACTTTGAGGCCATAGTTAATGATACATGGGGGAAACCGTCATTGGGTAATCCCATGCAAATACTGGGGCAAAAACTCCGAGCATTGCATCAAGCCCTTAATAAGTGGAATAAAGAGGTTTTTGGTAATATATTTAAAAGTATTCAAGAAACAGAACAGAAAGTATCAGTCCTAGAAATAGACTATGAAAATAAACAAGATATTATAACCAATATAGAATTGAGTAAAGCTAAAGCTGAATTAAGACTTAAAATGCATATGGAATTGGTATTTTGGAAACAAAAAATCTAAAATAAAATGGTTGAAAGATGGAGATAAAAACACAAAGTTTTTTAACACAATGGCAAAGGTTAAAAATCAAAGATTAGACCTAAAATGTATTAAAAGAGCTAATGGAGAGTGGATAGAAAAGGATGAAGATATAAGAAATGAATTAGAAAGCCTTTTTAAAAGTCACCTAGGTGGGTCAAATACAGACAAAAAACAAACATTAATAACAAATATTAAAAGTAAGGTTACAGAAGAAGATAAAAAAATATTATCAGAATTGCCCACAGGAGAAGAAGTGAAAGAGGGAATATTTAATACCAACAAAGATAGCTCGGCTGGTCCAGATGGTTGGAATAATGGGTTCTTTCGAAGGTGCTAGAGCATAATAAATAAAGAAGTCATCGCGGCCATAACCTGGGTATTTGCAAGGGTGAAAATTTCAAAATCCTGGGCAAGTTCATATATAGTATTAATACCCAAGAAAGAAAATCCACAGAAAGGAGAGGACTTCAGGCCAATTAGTTTATGCAATACCATCTATAAAATATTAGCTAAAGTATTACAAAATAGATTGAGCAAGATTCTTCCCAAAATAATTTCTCCTGAACAAGCAGGCTTTATTAAAAATAGATCGATGTTAGAAAATGTTAACCTTACATCAGAAATGATAAAAGAATTAGGAGCCAAGAGTAGAGGACATAATGTAATAATGAAATTAGACTTGTCAAAAGCATTTGATAGAGTTGAATGGAACATTTTATGTTATCTAATGAGAAGAATGAGTTTCTCAGAATTTTGGATAGATCTTATATATAGATATATATCTAGTGCCTGGGTTAGAATGTTGATAAATGAAAAATTAGGGGAAGAATTTAAACCATCTAGAGGTCTTAGGCAGGGGGATCCATTATTGCCCTCTTTGTTCAATATATATCTAGAAATTTTCATAATAAATTTGAAGGAAAAAGTAAGAAATGATAGTATTTTAGCTTATAAACACCCTAGAAATACTCCATTGGTATGCTGCTTAGCTTACGCGGATGATGTAATTATATTTACAAATGCCAGTAGCAGATCAATGAATAATCTGATGGGGCTACTGCATTTGCTAGAAAAAGAAACAGGTCAAATGCTAAATAAAAATATATGTCAATTTATGATAGCAGCTAGAGCATCAGAAAACGTAGCGCAAAGGATTAAAGAAATCACGGGCTTTATGAATAGTAAATGAGTTATAACGTACTTGGGATATCCGATTTATGAAGGAAGAATGAAGGAAGATCATCTATCCTTCTTACTAGAAAAGATTAGAAAAAAAATAGCTGGGTGGAAAGAAGATTTATTAAATATGGCAGGAAGAATTACGTTAATAACTCATGTGTTACATGGATCATTAGCACATATCTTAATGATGGCACAACCACCAAAGAGTATCACAAAAAAATTGGAAAGGGAAATGGCTAATTTTCTATGGGGGAAAATGAAGGGAAGAATAAATTACATTGGAAAAAAATGGAAGGATTTATGTTACCCTAAGGAGGAGACAGGTCTAGGCTTTACAAGTCTAAATGATATAGCCAAAGCTTGGGCATGCAAAAACTAGTGGATGCTAAGGCAAAATGAAAATATTTGGGCGCTATATGTGAAAGCCAAATATGGGTTAGGAAACAATGCATTTAAAGATTCCAAAAAAGCTACCAGAAACTGGAAATTGATGCGGAAACAACAAAACACAGTAAAAAAGTATATTATTTCAACAAAAAGTGGTTGGAAATGGTCGTTGAATCCACAAAGAAAGTTCACATTAAAAAGCGCCGAGGACATGATCAGAAATAGCAGATTCGTACATTTTAAGGAAATCTGGTTAAAAGACCTGCCACAAAAATTGAATGTGTTTATGTGGAAAATTATCTCCAATATAACCCCGGTAGATGAAAATATTCAGAAAAAAGGCATAAAACTAGCATTTAGATGCGAATGCTGCCATCTAGAGACAAAAAGTGCGAATCACTTGTTCTCTACAGGCAAGATTGCAGTTGAATTATGGCACATATTAGAGAATGAAGCATAAATTAAAAATAGTAAAAAGTCTCTGAATGAGAGACTAGAAATTTGGTCAAAAAAGCAAACAAAGAATAAGATATTAAAATGGTTTAGAAATTATACTCCTCATATAGTGGTTTGGTGCTTATGGAAAGCTAGAAATAGAAGTAGGATTGAAAACGTTGAAATCAAAGTTAAAGATATATTAGAAGAAATTAAAAAAGAAATTGCTTTTATTATTGCTTGTAAGCCAATAAAAGTGAGAAGAATGAGTATGGATGAAGATAGAAGAAGAGCATGGAATTTAACAACATTAGCAAGAAAAATGCCAGTCTTAAAAAAAGTTAGCTGGAACAAACCCTTGCCAGGAAGCCTAATGCTTAATACAGATGGAAGCTTTAAAAGTGAAATGGGGGAGGCAGGTGGAGGAGGAGTTATAAGAAATGAGGAGGAAAAAGTATTAAAAGCTTTTACATTATCGAGTACTGCTTCATCGGCGTTACATGCAGAGATAATAATTACTCAAATATTCAAGTACAAGTTGACTAGAAAATATTGGTTCAGCTTGTGCAAAACAAGTTACAATTATGGCTATTTGAAAAAGGAATTGATGATATTAAAAATATTTTAAGTGAATTAAAAGGAGAGATTAAACATATATATAGAGAGGCTAATGTGGTGGCAGATAAATTAGCTGAGGAATGAATGAAAATAGGAATGCAAGAATTTGAAGGGGATGAGATCCTTGAAAAAGTAAAAGGTCTAATAGAACTAGATAAAGATGAATTCCCGTATATTAGGATTCAAAAATCCTAGGTTAAAGGTCTAAACTTAAGAAGAATATTAGAGGTTTGTTTTTAAAATGCTATTTGTAGCCTTGATTTGACTCGCATTTCAGGTGGAAGTTAGCAAATGGATAAATAATTATAACAAAGTAAGCAACCCATGTTATTAAGTTAAACTAATCATTGACAGAGAAGGAAATTATCCTCGGTTCTGTGGGGAATCCAAAAGGTAATAAGGTATATGGTTTATGGTTTATATATGCTGGATTTTAACTTCTCTGTGCAGTTAGAGCTCGAGCTGATGGTGGAGTGAAGCATTAAATGGATAAATAAATATTTCTGTTATGGTTTATATATGTTGTATCTTAGTTTGTCTATGCAGTCAAAGGTATAATTCTAAGCGAAGAGTAGGAGGAAAGCAAATGGATAATGCCTCCTAGTACGCTAGCTTTTGCGGGAGTGGGTAAGGATATTAGATGGTAATAAGTGTCTCGCCTGCAATGAGTAGCCTATGATAAGTTCGTGTCTATACGGTAAGGAGTCGAGCTTTACAGGAGTCTGTAATGAATTTAATCATGTGGGAGTCTGTATGGCAATGCATCTATAAGCACAGCCTGTATACTCGTCTGTCTAAGCTCGGAAAGAAACGAGAAAGAGAACAGGAGCAAGCCAAAACTCCTATCATGGCAAGGATTATCGCATAAGTAAAGCGAGCAGGGATTTCGAATGGGCAGAAGCACGACCAAAGCAATCGAAGAGTATGAAATAAAGCTGGATTTTAAGAAGCCCACGGAAGAGTACCTAAAACTAGGGTAAAGACCAAACAAAAGTCCAAAGCTCCAAGGCAGAATCTGGAGTAAAATTAGGGCCTATGTCCAATATATAATCAAGCCTAGTTTTAATTTGAATTATCCTATTATATGGCTTAAGGTGTTAGATGGCTGTAAAAGGGTTAAGGGTAGAAGTAGTTTGTAAAAATGGTATTCCTCCGCCAAAAGAAAGGGTGATAATAATAATAAAAACAAACTTAAAAAAGAAGAGGAACAAGAAGATGAAGTAGAAGAAGAAGAATATTAAGTAAAATAGGAAGAATAAGAAGATGATGATGAAGAAAAAGTTGATGAAGAAGAAGAAGTATACAAAATAGAAGGAGATTAATAAAAATAAGAGCTAGAAGAAGAATAAGAAGAAAAAGAAGAATAAGAAGTATAAGAAAAAGAATATGAAGAAGAAGAAGAAGTGGAGGAAGAAGAGGGTGTAGAAAATGAAGAAGAAGAAGAAGAAGAAGAAGAATTAGAGGAAGAAGAAGAAGAAGAAGAATTAGGGGAAGAAGAAAAAAAAGCAAAAGCAAAAGAGGTAGAAGAAAAGGAGGAGGAGGAGGAAAAAGAATAAGAAGATGATGATGATGAATAAAAAGAAAAAGAAGACGGATAAAAGGTAGAAGAAAAAGAAGTAAAAGAAAAAGAAGAATAATAATAAGAAGAAGAAATATATGAAGAAGTAGAAAAAAATGAAGAAGAAGAAAAGTTAGAGGACGAGGAAGAAGAAAACTAATAAGAGGAGTAAAAGGAACAAGAAAAAGAATGAGAGGAGTAAAGGAAGAAAAAGTAGAAGAAAAATAATATGAAGAGGAAGAAGAAGAAGACGAAGAGAATGAAGGAGAATATGTATAAAGAAGAAGAATAGAAAGGAAAATAAAAAGATGAAAAACAAAAGAAGTAGAAGAAGAAGAATTGGAATAAGAAGAATCAGAAAAAAAAGATTATGATGATGAGTAAGAAGAAGATTAAAAAGAAGAAACAGATAAGGTAGAATAAGAAAAAAAAAATAAGAATAAGAATAAGATGAAAAAAAAAGAAGAACAAGAAGTAGAATGAGGGGAATAAGAAGAAATAAGAATTGGAAGAATAAGAGGAATAATATAAAGAAGAAGAGGAAGAAGAAGAGGAAGAAGAATAAGAAGAAAAAAAAGAATAAGAATAAGAAGATAAAAGATAAGATTATAAAGAAGAAGATGAATTGAAAAAGAAGTGGAAGAAGATGTAGAAGACAAAAAATTAGAAGAAGAAGAAGAGGAGGAGGAATAGGATGAATAAAAGGAAAAGTAAAAAAAAGAAGAAGTATAGTTAGAAAAAGAAAATAAAAAAGAAGAAGAAGAAAAAGAAGAAGAATAATAGGAAGAAGAAGAAGAAGAAAGTAGAAGAAGAAGAAAAAGAAAAAGAAAAAGAAGAGATATTATAATAAGAAAAACATGAAGAAAAGGAAGAGGAAAAGGAAGAAGAAGTAAAGAAGTGGAAGAAAAGAATGGATATCAGAAAGAAAATGAAGATGAAGATTAAGAGGAAGCAAAGAAGAAGTTGAAGAAAAAGTGTAAGAAGAAGAAAAAGTAAAAGAAGAAGTAGATGAGAATAAAGATTTAGAATAAGAAGAAGGTGATGATGAGGATGATGATGATGATGATAAATAATAAAAGGAAGAAGAATAAAAAAGTTGATGATGAAGAAAAAGAAGAAGAGGAAGAAGAATATGAACAAAATGAAAGAGAATATAATGAAGATGAGGAAGAAGAAGAAGAATATGATGATGATGATGAGGAAAATGAAGAAGTAGAAGGGAAAGAAAAAGAAGAGAAAGAAAAAGAAGAGAAAGAAAAAAGAAGAGAAAGAAAAATAGGGGACGAAGAAGAACAAGAAGAAAAAGAAGTATAAGAAGAATAAGAAGATGAAGTGGAATAAGATTAGAAGAATAAGAAGAATATGAATAAGAATGAAAAGAACATCAATAAGTAGAATAAAATGATAATGATAAATAAAAAGAAGAAAAAATTAAAAATAAGAAGATTTTATTGTTGATGATGGTGATGAGGAAAGAGAAGAAGAATAAGAAAAGGAATAAGATGAAGTAGAAGATAAATAAGAAAAGATGAAGTAGAAGAGAAACAAGATAAAGAAGAATATGAAGAATAATAATAATAAAAGATAAAAAGAAAAATAGGAAGAAGAAGAAAAAATTGATGATTATGATGATTATGAAAAAGAAGAAGAAGAAGAAGCAAAAGAAGAAAAAGAAAAAGAAGATTAAAGAGAAAAAAAAAGAAGAAGAAGAAGAAGAAATGGAAAAAGAAGAAGAAGAAGAAAAAATAGAAAAAGAAGAAGAAGAAAAAAAAAAATAGAAAAAGAAGAAGTAGTAGAAGAAGAATGAGAGTAAGAAGAAGAAGAAGAATAATAATAATAATAATAATAATAATAATAATATGAACAAAAAGAAGATGTAGAAGAAGAAGAGGAGGAAGACAAAGAAAATCAAAAATAAGAAGAAGAAGAAGAAGAAGAAGAAGAAGAATAAGAGGATTAAGAAAAACAAGAAGACAAAGGAGAAGGAGAATTATAATAATAAGAAGAGGAAGAAAAAAAAGAAGAAGTGGAAGAATAAGAACTAGTAGAAGAAGTAGTCGTAGTAGTAGTAATAGAAGAAGAAAAAGTAGGAGAAGAAAAATAAAAAGTAAATGTGGAATAAAAAGAAAAAGAACAAGTCAAAGTGGTAGAAGAAGAAGAATATAGAGAGGAAGAAGAAGAAGAATAAGAAGAAGAATAGAAAGAAGAACAAATAGAATGAAGAATAGGAAAAGGAAGAAGAAGAATAAGAAGAAGAAGAAAAATAAAAAAAAACTATGATGATGAAGAAAATGAAGAATAAGAAAAATTAAAAGAAGTCTAAGAAGAAGAAAAAAGGATAAAAAAGAACTAGAAGAACAAGAGAAAAAAAAGAAGAAAAGCAAAAAGAAGAAGTAAGTGGAAGAGGAATAAGATGGATTAAAAGAATAAAAAAATAAATTGAAAAGGTAATAAGAAGAAGAAGAAGAAGAATGAGAAGAAGAAAAAGATTAGGAAGATGAATAAGAAGAAGAAGAAGATATAACGAAGAAAAAGTGAATGAACAAAAAGTTGAAGAATAAGAATAAGAGGATATAGAATAAAAGATTGAAAAGTAGAACAAGAGGAAGAAGAATAAGGAGAATAAAAAAGAATAAGTGAAAGAAAAATAAGAGGAAGAGGAAAAAGAAGAATTTGAAGAGCAAGAAGAATAGGCAGGAGAAGAAGAGCAAGAAGAAGAGAAAGAAGATGAAGTAGAAGAAAAAGAAGAGTAATTATCAAAAGAAGAGTAGGGTGAAGAAGAAGAAGAAGATGATGAATATGGAGAAGAATAATAAGTCGAAGAAGAAGAAGAATAGTAAGAAGAATAAGAAAAAATGAAGGAGAAGAAGAAGAACATGAAGAAAAAAGAAGATGATAATGAAAAATAAATTTTAAAAATAGAATAATAAGAATAAAAAAACAAAAATAAAGGGAAGTAGAATAAATAGAAGGGGAAGAAGAAGAAAAAATAAGATGAAAAAGAAGAAAAAGAAAATCACAAAAAGCGGAAGAATTGGAAGATTATGAAAAAAAAGTAGAAAAGGAAGTAGAAGAAGAAGAAAAAGAAGAATATGAAAAAGAATAAGAAGAAGAAAAAAAGAGAAAGGAAAAGAAGAAGATGAAGAAGAATAAGAGTAAGAAAAAGAAGAAGAAGATGATGATGATGAGGAAAAAGAAGAAGAATAATAAAAAAAAGAAGAATAAGAGAAAGAGAAATAAAAAGAAGAAGAAAAAGAGGAAGAAGAAGCTAGAATAATGAAAAGAAAAAAGAAGAAGAACAAGAGGTAGAAGATCAATAACAAAGAAAATAAGAGGAATAACAAAAAGAAGAAGATGATGATGAATACGAAGAAGAATAATAAGAAAAAGAACTAGAAGAAGAAGAAAAGAGAGAACAAGAAGAAGAAGAAGAATAATAATAATAATAATAATAATAATAAGAGGAAGAAGTAGAATAAAAAGAAATTGAAGAACAAGAAGAATAAGATGAAGAAAACAAAAAAAATATGAAGAAAATGATTAATAAGAAGACGATAAAGAAGAAAGGTAGAATAAGAAGATGAAAGCATAAGAAATAAAATAAGCTAAGGAAGAATAAGAAGAAAAATAATAAAAATAAGAATAAGAAGATGACGTAGATGAAGAAGTATAATAATAAGATGATGTATAAGAAGATGAAAAGGAAGAATAAGAAGAGAAAGAAGAGGAAGAAAAGATAAATAAGAGGAAGAATAAGAAGATTATGTTGAAGAAGGGGAATAGAAAGAAGAAGAAGACGAAGAAAATGAAGAAGAAGAATAACAAGAATAAGAAAATGAATAAAAAAAAGAAGAAGAAAAAGAAAAAGAATAGGAATAAGTAGAAGAAGAAGAAGAGGAAGAAATAGAAAAGAGGAGGAATTTAAATAAGAAGAAAATGAAAAGAAAATTTAGATGATGATGATGATGAGAATGATGATATAAACAAGGAATAAGTTGTAGAAGAAGAAAAAAAGGAGGAAGAGGGATAAGAAAAAGTAGAAGAAAAAGATGAAGAATAAAAGAATGATGAATAAGAAGAAGAAAAAAAAGAAAATTAAGAAGAATAAGAGAAAGAGGAATATGAAGAAGAAAAAGAAGAAGAGGAAGAAGATGATGATGATAATTACTAAGAGAAAGAAGAAGAAAAAGAAGAAGAAGAGGTAGAAAAAGAAGAAGAAATAGAATAAGAGGAAGAAGAACAAGAATAAGAATAAGAATAAGAATATGAAGAAGAATATGAAGAAGAAGTGGAAGAGGTAAAAAAAAGTAGAATAAGAAAAATAAGAAGAAGAATTAGAAGAAGAATAGGATGAAGTAGAAAAAGAAGTAGAAGAAGAATAGAAAGAAGTAGAAGAAGAAGAAAAGGATGAATAAATAAAATAAAAGGATGAAGATAAAAAAAGAAGAAGAATAATAATAATAAGATGATTAGGATAAAGGAGAAAGGTAGAAGAGGAAGTAGAAGAAGCCAAAGAAAAAGAACAACCTAAAGAAGAAGCGAAAGAAAAGAAAGAAAATAAGAAGAAGAAGAAGAAGTGGTTGAAGAAGAATTTGAAGAAGGATAAGATAAAGAAGAAAAACAATAAGAAGAAGAAGAAGAGTAAGAAGAAGAAGAAGAAGACGACATAATAATGGTAAGATTTGGTAGTAGAGGAAGAAGAAAAAGAAAGTGCTTCTCTTTCAAAAAACGCTTTCAATTCTAGAGAGAGAAAATTTCACTTTTTAGAGAGAGAAAATCGCCATTTTTGCTCAATCCAAGCTGCATTTTAGCTCAAAATGGAGCAAAGTGACTTATTATCAAATAAGAAGTCCTTTGCTTCAATTTTAAAAGACCCCACGCCTGCCCCTCCAAGTTTCGGTAACAAAAATGGGAACCCCGCGGTCTTCTTCACTTCGGAGGAAATTCAAAGGCTTGTTGAGCCATTCGACTACACGTTAGTTGAAAAATTTTTCCATGGCAGACCTCTCGCACATGATTTACCATCGTTTATTGTTTTCTTGAAGTTTAAAGGTGCAGTTAAGTTTGCCGAGTTTGATACGAAGCATGTGATTCTGCAATGTCATATGGAAGATGACTTTCATCATCTATGGCTAAAGGGACTGTGGCAAGTAAATGGTTATCCTATGCGAATTTTGAAGTGGACAATGAACTTCAATCCAAATGAGGAAGCTTCTATAGCCCCGGTATGGTTTTCCTTACCTAATTTACCACTGTTTCTGTACAATAAGCATTCTCTATTCTCCATCTCTTCTTGTCTGGGTAAACCAATGTTACGGGATGAGGCTACAGCCTCTATGACAAGGCTCAACAATGCGAGGGTATGTGTAGAATGCAACTTATTAGCACAGCCACCAAACAGAATCTGGATAGGCAGTGGAGAAGGGCATACTGAGGGGTTCTAGCTATCTGTAACACCAGAGAATCTACCACATTACTGCCTATCATGTAAAAGATTAGGCCATAATAGGGAAAGTTGTAAGCAAGGCGTAGAGGAGAAGGGGTAGAATGATAGAGGAAGGGAGGTTAAAAAATGGATTAGGAAGGGGGACCTGAAAGAAATCAGGGAAGAGTTACAGGAAAGGAGAGAACTACTTGACATTACTGAAGGAAATCCATGGGTGAGTTTAGAACAGAAAGTGGGCAGTAATAAAAAATCAGTAAGGTTAAAGGAGGAAGGGGATAGTTATTTAGTGGAAGAAATAGAGGAAATTTTAGATGGGGGGGAAGAGGGAGAGAAAAATGAGGGTTGGGAGGAAGTAAAAGTGAAGAGGAAGGGGGGAAGGAGGTATAAACCTAGAAGGGTTCTGAAGGAGAAGCAAGATGATTTCAGCTGGATTGATTATGATGTCCTAGATTTTCCAGAAGAGGATTCAGATGTGCACAGCTGTCCTCATTTAGGTGGGGAAAAGGAAAATAGGGAGGGAGATTTAAGAAAAATTAAAGATGATTTATATGTGTTTGAAGAGAATTGGGTGAAGCTAACTAGAGATAAAGCTATGGAAGCCATAAAAACAATGGCCATGCATCTCGGACAACAGGTAAAATATAACCAAATTATGCAGGTTACTCCTAATATGCATAAACCCCCAAGGAACATGAAGAAGCATTTAAACAGAACGTACGAGTCTAAATGTACAACAAGGGCTCAAGCAAAATCTACCCTTAATGGATAGATATCTTTATTGGAATATTAGAGGGGTGGCGAATAACCCCTCGATAAATCAACTAAAACGATTAATAAAAATTTATAAAATTTTTTTAGTAACTATAGCAGAACCAATGACTCAGAAAGATCAACTAGGTAAATATAGTAAACTACTAGGATTTAATAATGCATATGCAAACATAAATGGAAAACTATGGGTCATGTGGCATAATTATATGAATATTATAATTATAAAAGACACAGAACAGGTAATTCACCTTAAAACAAATATAAACGCAAAAGAAATAATTTCAATAGTATATGCTAAAAATAACAAAAAAGATAGATTAGAACTATGGAAGGATATGCGAGATATAGTGACAAAAGACATCCCATGGATAATTGGTGGTGATTTTAATATAATTAGAAGTGAGAAAGAAAAAATAGGAGGGAAAAAACCTGATACAGTAGCTATGACACACTTTAATGATATGATCTCCAGTACTAATTTGATGGAAGTGAACTATATAGGTTCAAGCTATACTTGGTGTAATAACTGGCGGAAAAGAGGAGCAATATAAACAAGGTTAGATAGGGTGCTATGTAATCCGAAATGGATAGCCACCCAGGGGGCTACAGGGCTTAGACACTTGAATAGAACTTGTTCGTATCATAGCCCCTTACTCATCTCCATTCACAAGAATCAACATAAAATAGGTAACTTTAATTTTCAAAATATGTGGGTAAAGCACCCAGGTTTTGAAAAGGTGGTGAGAGAGTCCTGGTTAGAGCCATCCATAGGTAAGCCTATGCAGGTGATAACGAACAAGCTACATAGATTAAAAAAATGTTTAAAATTATGGAATAAAGAGGTATTTAGAAATTTAAACCATACTATTAAGGAGGTAGAGGAAGAAGTGGGAAAGCTGGAATTAGAATATGATAATTCTCAAAACGAAGAAATTAGAAACGAATTAAGTAAAGTTAAAGGAAAACTGAGGCTTAGATTGCATATGGAAGAAATATTTTGGAAACAGCGTGCGAAAATTAAATGGCTCAAGGATGGAGATAAAAATACTAAGTTTTTTCAAAATATGTGTAAAATTAAAACTCACAAAAATAAGATAAAAGGAATTAAAACTAAAGAAGGAGTATGGGTAGAAGAAGACAGAAAACTAGGAATCATTTTTGATGAATTCTTTAAGAATCATTTATGTGGCTCGGTAAAGCATGAAGGAGATTCTTTAATAAAAGAAATTAACGCATCCATTACAGACGAGCAAAATTACAAGCTAGAAATGATTCCGCGTGATGAAGAAGTGAAGAATGCTATTTTTAGCCTGGACAAGGATAGTGCAGCAGGACCAGATGGCTGGAACAATTTCTTCTTCCAGAATAATTGGAATATTATTAAAAATGACCTTGTTACTGCAGTTGCAAGTTTTTTTGTAGGTGCAGATATACCGAAGGCATGGGCTAACTCATTTATTGTGTTAATTCCAAAGAAAGAATCTCCGCAGAAATGTGAAGATTACAGGCCTATCAGCTTATGTAAAGCCATTTATAAAATCTTAGCAAAAATAATACAAAGTAGGTTACGTAATATCCTACCAGAAAGAATATCTCAGGAGCAAACGGGGTTTGTTAAAAATAGGCTAATGATTGAAAATATAAAATTAGCTTCTGAAATGATGAGAGAGATTGCAATTAAAACTAGAGGGAATAATCTAGTAGTAAAACTGGATTTATCAAAAGCCTTTGATAGAGTAGAATGGGATACACTCTGCTTTGTAATGAGAAAGTTTGGTTTTTCTGAAAGATTCATAGATCTAATTTATAGATGTGTCACAAGCGTATGGGTTAAAGTTATAGTAAATGGTAATAAAGGAGAGGAATTTAAGCCCAGAAGGAGTTTAAGGCAAGGGGACCCATTGTGTCCTTTGTTATTTGACATTTATTTAGAGTTATTGATCCGTAATTTAAATAAAAGAATGATAGAAGGTAAGATAACTTCTTTTAGGCAACCTAAAAATACCCCCAGAATAGGCTGCCTAGCATACGCGGATGATCTCATAATTTTCACAAATGCGAGCACAAGTTCGCTAAGGAACCTTATGGATCTCTTGCAAATTTTTGAGGTAGAAATGGGTCAAGTTGTAAAAAAAAAAAGAAAAGCCAGTTTTTATTAGCAGAAAAAACCCCTGAGGGGGTTGCAATCAAGGTCAAAAACATTACAGGTTTTATTCATAGTAAAGGTGCACTAATGTACCTAGGCTGCCCTATATATGAGGGTCGCCTAAAGGATAATTACTTAACATTTCTATAAGATAAATTTAGAAGGAAAATAGCAGGCTGGATAGAGGAGCTTTGGGCTTCGGAGGGAGGATTACTTTAATCTCTCATGTTCTTCAAAGCACTTAGGTACATATCCTGTCAGTTATTCACCCCCCCCAAGAGATTTATCAGGAAACTGGAAATGGAAATGGCTAATTTTTTTTGGGGGGAAAAGATGGGAAGGTTAAAGATTCACTAGAAAAACTGGAAGGATATATGTTATCCTAAAGAGGAGGCAGGCCTGGGCATAACTTGCCTACAGGATATTGCCTCAGCATGGGATTGTAAAGGGTGCTGGCGGCTAAAGAAAGGGGATAGCCTCTGGGCTAAGTATATGAGAGCAAAATATGAAGGGGATAAGATTAGGAGCTTGAGGAAGGCTTCAAATATTTGGAAATCGCTGAAAAAACAAAAAGAGATAATTGAATCACACTAGATAATGAAAAAGAGTGGATGGAAATGGACACTGAACCCACGAGGGAATTTCACTTTAAAATCAGCAAAAGAACTGGTAAGAAAGAAGAAACCAGCACAAGCGATATTTAAATGGGCTTGGAAAGTAGATATTCCACAAAAAATGTGCTCGCTTGCATGGAAAGTACTTGTTAATTCAATACTAGTTGATAGTAATGTTCAAAGAAAAGGAGTTAATATGGTATCAAGATGCGACTGCTGTCATGAAGCAGTAGAATCTATAGATCATTTATTTTCAGAAGGGAAGATTGCAGCAGGAGTTTGGAAAGAGCTGGAAGGATTAAATCATATAAGTAGTAATCAAGAAGGACTGGAAGAAAAAATTAAAAAATGGGGAAGACAAACTTCAAAAAGCCCTGTTAGAAACTGGCTAACTCAGAACCTCCCGCATGTAATCATTTAGTGCATATGGAAAGCTCGGAATAAGAGTAGATTTGAAAAAATTAGGATGAATCTAGTTGAAATTCTAAAAGATATTAAAAAAGAAATCAGTTATATATCTAATATAAAACCAATGAAAGTTTAGAATTTAGAAATAGATAGAGAAGTTACAAATATATGGTCACTAACTATTAATAAAATTAAGACATATAGGGTAATGAGTATAAGTTGGAACAAACCCCCTGTGGATAAATTATCTCTTAATACGGATGGTAGCTTTAATAGAGATATAGGTGCAGCAGGAGAAGGAGGGGTAATAAGAGACTCACAAGGAAATATCAAGAAAGCTTTCACTCTTTTTGAAAAAGCTTCCTCAGCACTTCACGCAGAAATTATTGCGTTAAGAAAGGGATTATATATTTGCGAAGAACTAGGTTGCAACAACCTTCAAATTCAGGTTGATTCTATGCTCCTAGTTGAATTAGTCACAAAAAGAACATCGTTATGGAAGCATGAAGAGGAAATTGAGATAATAATAAATCTTATAAATGATTTAGATGCAGATATCTCATATATCTATAGGGAAGCAAACGCAGTAGCAGACTGTCTTGCTAGAATAGGAATGACTAAAAAAGAACATGAGTATGACGAAGAAACTATACCAGAAAAACCAAAAGGCTTAGCAAGGTTAGATAAGATTCTCTTCCCTTACCTAAGAGTTAAAAAGAAAAAGCTAAACAAATAAAATAAAAATATTGAAATTTTAAAAAAAAAAAATTCAAAAAAAAAAAATCAAAGGAAAATTCTAAATATCTGAAAATATCAATGGTACGGTGGGGTACAGGTTTCAGCATGGAGGATCTGTCCCTACAGTAAACCAATCTGAATTGGTATTTTTCTTGTAGTTTGTATTTTTGTACTGCTGTTTTTCTTAGCTGCAGTGTCAGGAAAGTAGATGGATCCGGCAATGCTCAAGTTTTTGTGTCAATCTTCTGAGTCTGTATTAATTTTAGTTATTTAAATGCTATGATGGATGTGTTATAATGTGTTAATATGGTGTGGTCTGAAACTCAAGTGGATGTGTTATGAAGTATGGGATAATTTAAAGCATTTCAAAAGTATATAGAAATAGTTAGAGTCTGTCATAGTGAAAGCTGCTGGGAAAGCTGATGGGTTGGTGTGAAAGAGGTTGTGAAAGCTGCTGCGCGGATATGCTGCTGTACTGATGTTAAAGCCACCTGTGCTGCTGTATGGCTGGAATGAAGCAGCTGGACTGAGGGGGAATGAAGGCTGTTGGATGCTGAAACTGATGCAAAATAGGCTGCCAAAAAAGCTGCTGAATAAGGCTGCCAAAGAAGCTGCTGGAATATGGCTACCGAAAGAATAATGCTGCTGAAATGTCTCGAGGTGGAACAGAATACCACATGACACTGTTAAAGCTCTAATATTAAGCTAAAGTGGAAGTTTTAGTGAGCCTCGCAAAGGCCTGAACACTTGCCATTGACAGTACTTTCAAGTTAGCACAAGGTGTGAAAACATGGGAGGGATCAAGAATGATTCAAAGGCTGATCTCCCAAAGTCAAGTAGAGAAATTAAAAGAAGGCTTCACCAGAGAAACAGAGCATCAAAGTTCTTCAAAAAACAGCTTACTCGAAAGCAAGAATAGAAACATAAAATAGATTTGGAAAATAATTTTAGGTAGAATAATGAACAATGTATTTCTTTATTTGAAAAAAGAGGATAGGAAAGGGTGTAAGAGGGGAAAGGGTAGATTTAGTTTGTACAAATGGTATTCCTCCACCAAAAGAGATGGTTAAATTAAAAAACAAAAAAGAAGAAGAAGAAGAGAAAATAATAAGGAGATGAATATGAGGTTGAGGAAGAAGAAGAAGAAAAATAAGAATAAGAAAAGGATATGAAAAAATAAAAGAAGAAGAATAAGAAAGAAAAGGTATGAGAAAATGTGGAACAAGAGGAGGAAGAAGAAGAAGAAGAAGCAGAAGAGGAGGAAGAAAAAGAAGAAGATAAGGAAAAAACAAAAGAAGAAGAAGAAGAATGAAGAGGGAAAATAATAAGTGAAAAAAAAGAGGAAGAAGAAGATGAATAAGAAGTGGAAGAAGAAGAGTAAAAAGAAGAAAAATAAGAAGTTGAAGAAGTGGAGGAAAAAGAAGATGAAGAAGATGTTGATTATGATAATGATGATGAAAAAAAATATAAACAATGAATATGAAAAAGAAAAAGATGATTATGAAGAAGATGAAGTTGAAGAAGAAGTAAAATAAAAAAAAAGATTATAAAGAGGAAGAATAAGAAGAATAAGATGAGGAAGTAGAAAAAGAATAAAAAAAAAGTTGAACGAAAGAAGAGGGGGGAAGAAGACGAATAATAAAAAGAGCAAGAAGAATAAGAATTAGAAGAGTAATAAGAAGGTAAAGATATATATGAATAAGAATATGAAGAAGGAGAAGAGAAATAAGTAGAAGAAAAGAAGTGGAAGAATAAAAATAATAAGAAGAAAACGAATAATAAAAATTCGAAGAAGAATACAAAATATGAAAAGGAAAAAGAAGAAGAACACAAAAAAGAAGATGAGGAAGAATAAAAAGAAGACATGAAAAAGTAGAGAAAGAGGAAGAAGAAGAAGAAGAAGAAGAAGAAGAAAAAGAAGTGGAAGAATAATAGGAAGAGGTAGAATAAGAAGAAGATGATGAATAGAATTATAAGAAAAAGAAGAATAGGTGGAACAAAAAGAAGAAGAAAAAAAAGATGTTAAAGAAAAAAAAGATGTTAAAAAAAAAGATGAATAAGATGATGAAAAAAAAACAAAAAGAATAGGAAAAAGAAAAGAATTAGAAGAAGAATAGGAGAATGAGGAAAAAGAAGAAGAGGAAGATGAAAAAGAAGAAAAAAAAAGGAAGAAGAAGAAGTAGTAGTAGAAGAATAAGATAATGAAGAATAGGAAGAATAAAAATCAAAAAGTGGAAGAAGGAGAAGAAAAAGAATATTGAGAAGAAAAAGAAAAAGAAGTGGAAGGTGTAGAAGAAGAAGAAAAAAAATAGAATAAGAAGAAAAAGAAGAAGAGGAGGAAGAAGAAAAAGAAGAAGAATATGAATAACAAAAAAAGAATTGGAAGAAGAAGATGTGGAAAAAGAATAAATAGAAGAAAAGAAGAGAGTGAAAAAGAAGAGGAATAGAAAAAAGTAGAAAAAGTAGAATTAGAAGAGGAAGAAATGGAATAAGAAGATGAAGAATAAAAATAAGAGGACAAGGAAGAAGAAGAAGAAGAAGAAAAAAAAAAGAAAATGAAGAAGAAGAAGAAAAAAAAAAAGAAAATGAAGAAGAAGAAGAAGAAAAAAAAAAGAAAATGAAGAAGAAGAAGAAGAAAAAGAAGAATAAGATTAGGAATATGAAGAAGAAAATAAAGAGGAGGAGGAGGAGAAAGAAGAATAAAAACAAGAAGAATAAGAAAAAGAAGATAAGAAAGAAGAAGTGGAAGAAGAAGAAGTGGAAAAAGAAGAAAATGAAAAAAGAGAACGAAAAATTATAATAAGTAGAATAAAAAGTAGGAGAGGAATAAAAAATTGAAGAATTAGAAGTAGATGGAAAAGAAAAAAGATAATAAAAAAGAAGTGGTATAAGAAGAAGAAGAAGAAGAAGAAGAGCTAGAGGAAGAAAAAAAGGTGGAATTAAAAATGAAAAGGATGCTAAAAAGCATAAGAGTAGGAGGAAGAAGTTGAAGAAGAACAATACAAAGTAGAGTAAGAACTATAAGTAGTGAAAGAAGAAGAAAAAGAAAAGAAATAAGTAAAAGATATGAAAATAAGAATAGGACGAAGAAGAAGAAGAAAAAAAAAAGAAGTGAAAGAAGAATAAGATGTAGAAGAGGAAGAAGAAAAAGAAGAAGAGGAAGAAAAAAAAAGTACAATATGAAGAAATGGAAGACTAAGAAAAATAAGAAGAATAATAATAATAAGTAAAAGAGGAATAAAAATAAAGAAGTAGAGGAAAAAGAAAAAGAAGATTAAGAAAAATAAAAAAAATGTAAAATTAGAATAAGAATTATAAGAAGTAAAAGAAGATTATGAAGTAGATGAATATGAAGAAAAAGCAGAAGAAGAATAAGAAAAATAACAAAAAGAAAATTAGTAGAAGTAGAAGAGGAAGAAAAAAAAGATGAGAAATAAGAGTAAGAAGAGGAAGAAGAAGAAGAAGAAGAAGAATGAGAAGAAGAAGAAGAAGAAGTTGAAGAAGAGGAAGGAGAAGAAGTGGAAGAAGAATAATAATAATAATAATAAGAGGAACACAAAGATGAAGAGGAAGAATGAAAAGAATAGAAGAAGTAATAGAAGTGGAATATGAATTATAAGAAAAAATATAAGAAGAAGATGATGATGATGATGATGATGATGATGATGAAGAAAAGGAAAAATAAAAAAAGAGGTATTTGAAGAAAAATAAGAGGAAAAAAAAGAAAAAAAAGAAAGAATAAGAAGAAGAAAAAGAAGGAGAGAAAGAAGAATAGGAAGAAGAATGAGACGAAAAAGATGATAATGATAAACAAGAAGAAGAAAAGGAACATGAAGAAGAAGCAGAAGAAGAAAAAGAAAAATCATCAAAAAGAAAGGAGAATAAGAATATGATGTTGATAAATATAAAGAAGAAGAAGAAGAAGCAAAAGAAGAAGAAGAACAAAAATAAGAATATGAAGAAGAAGAAGAAGAAAAGAAGTATAAGAAAAATATGGAGAAGAAAAAAAGGAGAAAAGTAAGAGGAATAAGATGCAGAAGAAGTTAAACAAGTTGAAAAATAAAAATAAGAGGAATAGTAAGAAGAAGAAAAAAAAAGAAGAATAAAAATAAATATTAGAAGAAGAAGAAGAATAATAATAATAATAATAATAATAATAATAATAATAATAATAAATATTAGAAGAAGAAAAATAAGAAAAAGAAAAAGTGGAATAGGAAAAAGAAAGAGAATAAAAAAGTGAGGAAATAAAAGAAGTATAAGTAGAAGAGAAAGAAGAATAATAAAAAGAGGAAGAACAAAAAAAGATGAGGAAAAAAAATAAAATAAACATAAGGAAGAAGAAGAATATTAATAAGTTGATGAAGAAGAAGTAGAAGATGCACAAGAAGAAGAATAAAAAATAGAAGAAGATGAAGAGGAAGTAGTAGAATAGAAAAAAGACGAAACAATAGAAGAAGAAGACCAAGAAAAAGAAAAGGAAAAATGTTGAAGAAAATAAAAAAAAATAAGAGGAAGAAGAAGAGGAGGAAGAAGTGGAAGAAGAAAAAAAAGAAGAAGTGTAAGAATATGAAGAAGTATAAGTGTAAGGAGCAGAAGAAGAAGAAGAAGAAGAAGAAGAAAAGAAATAGAAGATGATGAAAAAGTAGAAAAAATGAAGAATAATAATAAGAAGGGGAAGAAAAAGAAGAAGTAGAAGAAGAAACATATGATGATGAAGTGTAAAAAGAAAAAGAAGAAGAAGAGGACGAAGAAGAATAAGAAGAATAGGAAGGAGAAGAGAAAGAAAAGATGAAGAACAAAAGAAAGAAAAATAAAAACAAAAGGAAGAAGAAAAAGAACAAAAGAAAGAAGAAGAATAATAACAAAAGTAAAGGGAAGTAGAAATAGAAGAAGATGTAGAAGCAAAAGAAGAAGAAGAAGAATTAAAAAAGATAAAAGGAGAAGTGAAAGAAAAAGAAGAAGTTGATGAAAAAGAAGAAGAAGAAGAATAATAATAATAATAATAATAATAATAATAATAATATAAGAAAGAAGAAGAAGAAGAAGAGGAACAAGAAGAAGAAGAAAATAGAAGAAGAATAATAATAATAATAATATAGAAGAAGAAAAAAAAATAGAAGAGAAGAAGAAGATGATTAAATAAAAAGGAAGGAAAAGAAGAAGAAAAGGAAATATAAAAGGAAGAAAAAGAAGAAGAAAAAATAGAAGAAGATGATGAGATGAAAATAATGAATAAAAAGAAGTGGAAGAATAAAAAGAAAAAAAATAATAAGAAAAAGAAGAAGAAAAAAGTGTAAGAGAAATAATAAAAAGAAGAAGAAGGATAAGAAGAAGAAGAATAGGAAGAAGAAGAAGAAGAAGAAGTAAGGAATCATCAAGGGAATGTCATTAAAGCAAAATCCCGTTTCTAGAGAGAGAAAACCCCCATTTTTGCTCAAATCAAGCTCCTTTCAAGCTGAAAATGGAGCAAAATGGCTTATTTTCAAAAAATAAGTCCTTTGCCTTGATAACAAAGGAGCCCACGCCTCCCTCACGCTCATTCGAAAAAAAATGGGAGTCCTGTTATCATATTTTCAGCCGAAGAGATGAGGAAGTTACTGGCGCCTTATGAACACATGCTCGTTGGGAAGTTCTCCCACGGCAGGCCTCGCCCGAGCTAAATACTTCAGTTTATCTCCTCTCTAAAGCTCACGGGTAAGCTAAAGTTGGCAGATTATGATGCACGCCATGTTTTTTTGCAGTGTTTCTCGAACGAGGACTTCTATCATTTATGGCATAGAGGAATTTGGCAAGTTAACGGCTATCCGATGCATGTGCTAAGATGGACGAAGAACTTCAGTCCAACGGAGGAGGCTCCCCGTTCCCCAGTATGGTTCACTTTGCCGAACCTCCCCATATATTTGTTTAACACCCATTCTCTCTATGCTATCTCTTTTTGTTTGGGTAAGCCATTGATTCGTGATGAGGCCACGATATCTATGAAACGGCCAAGCTAGGCTCGCATCTGTGTGGAGTGCAACCTCCTCACACTTCCCCCTAGCAGAATATGGATAGGCGAAAGGAAAGATGGGCAGAATGAGGGATTTTGGCAAATGGTTATACCTGAAAATTTGCCCCCATACTACCTTACCTGTAAAAGACTTGGGCACGATATGGTTGTGTGTAAAATGGGAAGAGAATACATAGGTGAAGTGCAATGGCAGTAAGGAAAAAGAAATATGGTTGAAAAATGGATAAGAAACGAGGTTGAGGGCCCGAAACATTGAAAAATGCAAGCTTTAGAGGATGAAGAAGAGGAGAGTAGGAGGGAGAAGGGAAATTATTTTTTAAATATGGAGGAGGGCAGAACTAATATAGAAGTAAGCTTAGAGATAAGAATTGAGGAGAATAAGGAAGAGGGTTGGGAGGAAGTGAAAGTTAGAAGGAAGAGAGGTTGAAAAAATAAATCTAGAAGGGTGTTAAAAGAAAAATTAGAGGATTATAGTTGGATAGATGAAGATCTCATTTATTTCCCGGAAGAAGAATCAGAAGTATTAAGTTGTCCCCCATTCGGTATACTAGAAGTAAAGGAAAAAATTAATATAGAAGAAGTGAAAGATGATTTATCATTATATGAGCAGAATTGTAGAAAACTTACTAGGGATCAATCCATGGAAGCCATAAAAAGAATGGCTATGCAACTTGGTAAACAAGGAAAATATAATGAAATATCACAATCAATTGCACCCAAGAGTGCTAGGAATGTGAGAAAATATCTAGATAAACCATATGAGTCAAAATGCACAACAAGATCACAATCTAAATTAAGTTTTAATGGTTAGTTACTTATATTGGAATATTAGAGGGGTGGAAAATAACCCCTCGATAAATAGATTAAAACAATTGATTAAAATATATAAAATTTCATTGGTTGTAATTGTAGAACCTTTAATCCAACAGGACCAACTTACTAAATATAGTCGAATTCTAGGGTTTAATAATTCATTTTCTAACCTAAATAGTAAACTCTGGATTATGTGGCATAATTATATAGACATAGAAATATTAAAAGACACAGAAAAAATAGTTCACTTTAAAATATCCGAAGATATAGTATCGGTAGTATATCCAAAAAATGATAAAAAATCCAGACTAGTCTTATGGGAAGAAATACAGAAAATTGCAGCAAAAAATGTTCCCTGGTTGATAGGAGGAGACTTTAATGTTATAAGAAGTGTCTCGGAAAATAAGGGGGGGAAAACCCCTAACACAATAGCAATGTCTCAATTTAATGAAGTGATTTCTAATTCTAATTTGATGGAAATAGACTTCACAGGCTCAAATTATACTTGGTGTAATAACTGGCAAAAAAGATGAGCAATTTGGGCCAGGCTGGAAAGAGTAATGTGTAATGCGAAGTGGGTAGCCTCACATGGGTCTACAGGGCTTAGACATTTAAACAAAACCTATTCAGACCACTCTCCACTCCTCATAACACTTCACAACTACAAACGAGGTACAGAAAGTTTTAAATTTCAAAACATGTGGGGAAAACATGCCGATTTTGAAAAATTAGTAAGAGATTCTTGGGCAGATCCTGCTTCGGGTAAACCGATGCAAGTTCTAATGAAAAAGCTATATAGATTAAAAAAATAGTTAAAACCATGGAATAAAGAATTTTTCGGAAATATAAATCAGCAAATAAAGCAAGCAGAGGAACAAGTGGAAAAGCTAGAAAAAGAATATGATAATAAAAATGACAATGAAATTAGGAAGGCTTTAAACAAGGCTAAAGCTGAATTGAGTTTAAAATTACATATGGAGGAGATATATTGGAAACAACGAGCAAAAATTAAATGGTTAAAAGATGGTGATAGAAACACCAAATTTTTCCATAACATGAACAAAATAAAAACATAGAAAAATAAAATCAAAGGACTAAAAGATAAAGAAGGAAGATAGATAGAAGAAGACAAATAATTATGTACCCTATTTGAGGATTTTTTTTTAAATCCCATCTGTGTGGTCACATACCTCACGAAGGGAACTCATTGTTTCAAGAGATCGGGGCTTCCATTACGAAAGAACAAAATCAAATGATAGAAAGAATCACAGAAGAAGAGGAGGTAAAGATAGCAGTCTTTAATCTTGATAAAGACAGTGCAGAGTGACCAGATGGCTGGAATAATTACTTTTTCCAGCTAAACTGACCCATTATTAAAAATGACCTAGTTATAGCGATTGCCAGTTTCTTTGCTGGAGCAGATATTCCAAAGCTTGGGAAAATTCATTTATAGTTTTAATCCCCAAAAAAGAAGCTCCCCAGCTATGCAAGGATTTTAGACCTATAAGTTTATGCAATGCGATTTATAAGATTTTAGCTAAAATAATTCAAAATAGATTAAGTATTATTCTGCCATTAATAATATCACCAGAGCAAACCAGATTTGTTAAAGACAGACTAATGATTGAAAATATTAGATTAGAATCAGAAATGATGAAAGAAATTGCAACTAAAACAAGAGGTAATAATCTAGTAATTAAGTTGGATTTGTCTAAAGCTTTCGATAGAGTTGAATGGGATACACTCAGTTACATTTTAAGGAAATATGGTTTTTCTGAATTATGCATAGACATTATATATAGATGCATCTCAAGTGCTTGGGTTAGAATTATTATAAATGGTAATATAGGTGATGAATTTAAACCCATTAGAAGTCTAAGACAGGGGGACCCATTATCCCCCTTATTATTTGATATATACTTAGAGCTGCTTATCCGTAATTTAAACAAAAGAATATCAAAAGGTAATATATTACCTTTTAGACAACCATATAATACTCACAGAATAGGTTGTTTGGCTTATGCCGATGATCTAATAATTTTTACAAACACAAGTAAGAGATCTGTAATAAATCTGATAGAATTATTACAATTATTTGAATTAGAAACAGGCCAGGTTGTAAATTAAAAGAAGTGTCAGTTTATGCTAGCTAAAAAGACTACAGAGAAAGTGATAAATAAGATTAAAAACATAACTGGATTTACACATAATAAGGGAGCTTTAACATACTTAGGCTGCCCAATATATGAAGGAGGACTGAGAGAGGAATATTTAGCACCATTACTAGATAAGATTAGAAGGAAAATAGCAGGTTGGAAAGAAGATCTTTTAGGGTTTGGGGGACGTATCACATTAATCTCGCATGTGTTACAAAGCACACTAGTGCATATCTTATCTATAATACATCCTCCGAAGAAATTCTTGAATAAATTAGAATCAGAATTGTCAAATTTTTTATGGGGCAAAAAAGATGGGAAGCAAAAAATGCACTCGAAAAACTGGAGGGATATATGTTATCCAAAAGCTGAAGAAGGTTTAGGAATAATCACTTTATAGGATATGACCACTGCCTGGGATTGTAAAGGATGGTGGAGGCTGATTGAGAATGATAGCCTTTGGGAAAATTATATGAAGGCAAAATATTTAGCACAAAATAACCAGAGGCTTAAGCAGGTATCAAATAATTGGAAGGCTCTGGAAAAACATAAAGAGATAGTAGAATCACACTCAATACTAAAAAAAAGTGGTTGGAAATGGACTCTCACACCACAAGATAATTTCACACTAAAATCGGCGAAGGAGTTGATTAGGGAAAAAAAACCTGCTCAACCCATATTTAAATGGGTCTAGAAAGCAGGTATCCCACAGAAAATGTGCTCGCTAGCTTGGAAAGTATTATCAAATGCATTACCTGTGGACACCAATGTGCAGAGAAATGGTATAAAAATAGTGTCCATATGTGAATGTTGCTTTGCAAAAGTAGAATCAATGGACCACCTATTCTCGAGAGGAAAAATTACAGTAGAAATTTGGAAGAAACTTGAAGAATATGTACAAATTAGTAATATAGAGGAGAGACTAATAGAAAGAATTAAAAAATGGGAAAATGTATCTTCCACTAACCCTAATATAAATTGGCTCAATTAGAATTTACCTCATGTAGTGATATGGTGTTTATGGAAAGCTCGTAATAGGAGTAGATTTGAAGGGAAAAGAATGAACTCAAAAGATATATTACAAGAAATTAAGTAGGAAATAAGTAACATATCAAATATTAAACCCATTATAGTAGATAAATTAGCTATAGATAAGAAAGTGAAAAGGGAATGGGGTCTTAATATAAAATCTATTAAACAATATTGGGCAAAAAGTATAAGCTGGGCTAGGCCCCCCGACAAAAATTTTTCCCTAAACATGGATGGAAGTTTCAATAGGGATACAGGAATAGCGGGGGGAGGTGGGTTAATAAGGGATTCTAAAGGCACGGTCATGAAAGCTTTCACTTCGGTTAGTGTAGCAGACTCGGCCTTGCATTCAGAAATTAGGGCGTTAAGAATAGGCTTAAATGTATGTAAAAAACTGGAATATAGAAATATTCAAATACATGTAGACTCGATGTTATTATTTAACTTAGTAATAGGAAGAATTGTTCTTTGGAAATATGAAGAAGAATTAGAAATAATAATGAAGCTGAAAAATGAACTAAATGCATCAATAATGCATATATACAGAGAGGCAAATACTCCAGCAGATAATCTGGCGAGGATATGCTCAGAAAAAGGAGAAATAGAATTCGATGAGGATTCTATGCCGAAAAAATTTAAAGGTTTAGTAAGATTAGATAAGATGGATTTATCTTATGTTAGAATTATAAAGGGTGGAGGCTGAACTAAATCTAAAATAAAATTTAGCTTCTTTTCTCAGCAGCGCAGCATCATTAGAAGTGGTTTTCAGGTACACGTATAACTATGTTTATATTGCAAGTTGTAGATGTTTAAATAGCAAAGTGTCAATGGTGATTTTTGTTTTTCATTGTCAATTTTGTAGTTGATTAATAGGTCAAATAATGTAGTTTTTTTATATTTATTTTGCCCTTGACAAGAACATACGCTGATGGTTTTTTTGGTGCTTCCTGAGTTGATATGGCAGACACTCTAGACTGATCACCCGGTCCTGTGGGTGTTCAACACTTGTAGAGGAACTGCAGAATGGTGGGCAACGTGCTTGCGGTTTTTTTGTTGACTTATTGGTTGACTTATCTTCTATTTTTTATTTAAGTGTATTGTCTTATCTTGAGAGTTATGCAGAGAGTGTTAAGTCTTGCTGCAGCTTCGTATACACAGAGCACTCATAAGGCGCGGCAAAGAGAATGGAACTGAAGAATAAATTAATAAACGTTGTATATGTATAACAAGGGACAAGGGGGAATAGGGTAGAGAAGTTATATTGTAGTCGCGCTCGTTTTCTTTGTATATTGTAGGTACTGGAGCGTATATAAGAAGAAGGACGACAGAGAGAAAATACTCAGGAACAACGTGAATATCAGAGCTTGAGACACGGGGAGACGAGTGGATAGATGCTAAGCTTAAGAAATGGCAGAGAAATACATTGAATTAAACGAAAAGATGGGCCGAAAAGATGGGCTGAACACAGTTTAATGAAAAGATGAGCTGAAAATTAGATAAACTAGAGCAGCTTATTCTAGTTTAATTTATGAAATGAATAAATACTTATTTGAGAAAAATTTTAAATTTCTATATGCTAGCTAGTAGGTTTAAGGTTAGATGGGTGTAAGAGGGCCACGGGTAGATGTAGGTTGTAAAAATGGTATTCATGCGCCAAAAGAGAGGGTCATTAATAATAAAACAAACTTTTAAAAAGAAGAAGAAGTGGAGGAAGAAGAAGAAGAAAAAGAAGAAGAAGAGGAAGAATAAGAAAAAAAAGAAAAAAAAAGAAAAAGAAGAATAATAATAACAAGAAGAAGAAGAGGAAGAAGTAGAAGAATAATAATAAGAAGTGGAAGAAGAAGAGGAAGAAAATGATGATAATGATGAATAAGAGGAAGAAGAAGCAGAAGAGGAACAAGAGGAAGAAGAAAAAGAAGAATAAGAGCAAAAAGAATAATAATAAGAAATGGAAGAAGGATATGAAGAATAGTATTTGGAAGAAGAATATGAAGAAGAAGAAGAAGAAGAAGAATAAGAAGAATAGTATTTGGAAGAAGAAGATGAAGAAAAGATGAAGAAGAAAAAGATGATGATGAAGAAAAATAAGAAGTGATGGAAGAAGAAGAAGAAGAAGTGAAAGAAGAAGAAGTGAAAGAAGATTAGAAAAGAAGACAAATAGGTAGAATAATAAAATGTAGATGCAAAAATAAAAATAATAATAAGAGGAATAAGAAAAAGAATAAGAGGAGTAGGAGGAAGAAGAAGTTGAAAAACAAGAGGAATTAAATAAAGAAAAATAATAAGATGAATAAAATGAAGAAATAAAAATTAAATGAAGAAAAAGAAGAAGAAGAAAGAGAAGAAGAATAGGAAGAAGAATAAGAAGAGAATAAGATGATGAAGAAAAAGAAAACGAAAATGAAGAAGAAGAAGAAGAATAATAATAATAATAATAATAATAATTAGTTATAAAAGAGGAAGAAGAAAAAGATGAAGAAGAAAAGGAAGAGGTGGAGGAGCAAAATTAATAAGAAGAGAAAGTAAATCATAAAGTAGAAGAAGATGAGGAAGAAGATGATAAAGTAGAAGAGAAAGTAAATGATAAAGTAAAAGATTCATAAAGAAGAAGAAGAATAAGAAGAAAAATATGATGAAGAAGAGAAAAAAGAAAGAGATGAAGAGGAAGAAGGAAAAAAAAGTGGTAGAGGATTAAGTTAAAGATGAAGAAGAAAAAGAAGAGGAAGAGAAATAAAAGATAAAGAAAAAATAGGAAGAATATAAAGAAGAAGAGAAATAATAAAAATAGTAAAAGAAAAATAAAAAAATAGGAGGAAGAAGAAGAAGGAGATGAAGAAGAAGGAGATGAAGAAGATGATAAAAAATAAGGAGAAGCAGTAGAATAAAAAGATTAAGTATAAGTAGAAGAAGGAGAAGAAAAGAAGAAGAAGAAGAAGAAGAAGAAAAAGATGGAAAAGAAAAAGAAGAAGATTCATAAGGAAAAAGAAGAAAATTAAGAAAATGAAGATGAATAATAAGATGAATAAGGACGAGAAGAAGAAAAAAGAAGAAGAAAGAGTAAAAGAAGAAAGAGAAGAAAAAGAAGAAGCAGAAGGAAAAGAAGAATGTGATGATAAAGAAGAAGAAGAATAAGAAAATTAAAAAGTAAAAAAAAGGTGGAAAATATGGAGAAGAAGAATAAGAAGAAGGAGAAGAAGATGATGAATAAAAAGATAAAAAAATGATTAAAAAGAATAAAATGAAGTAGAAAAAAGAGAAGAATGTAAAGAAGAAGAATATGAACAAAATGAAAATCAAAAGAAGGTGAAGAAGAATAAGAAGAGAAGAAGGAGTAGGAGTAGAAGATATAGCAAAAGAATTAGAAAGAGAATATTATGAAGAAGAAGGAGAATAAGAAGTAGCAGGAAAAAAATATGAAGTATAAACATTAGAAGAAGTAGTAGAAGAATGAAGAGAAAAAGAAGAAGAAAATAAAGAAGAAGAATAATAATAAAAAGGATAACAAGTAGAAGTAGAAAAAAATGGAGAAAAATAAAAAGTAGAAGAAGAAAAAGAAAGAGAAAAAGAATAAAAAAATAAGATTAATAAGGAGGTGAAAAAGATGAATGATAAGAATGAGAAGAAGAAGAAAAATAAGGGCAATAGGTAGAATAGAAGTACAATAAGAAGGAGGAAGATGAGAAAAATAAATGAAAGAAGAAGAAATAGAAGAAGGAGAAGAAGAACAAGAATGAGAAAAAGAAGAATATGGAGAATAGTAAGAATAAAAGTAGGAAGGAGGAGGAAGAGGAGAAAAAGAAGTGAAAGAAAAGAAGAAGAAAAAAAAGAAGATGCACAAGAATGAGAAGAATTAAAAGAAATAAAAAAGAAAAAGGCGAAGAAGAAGGAAAAAGAGATTAAGAAGAAGAAAAGTAGAAAAAGGAGAAGTTGAATGATAAGAATAAGAAGGATAAAATGATGGAACAGAAGAAGTAGAAGGAGAAGAGGAAGAAGAAGAAGAACAAGAAAAACTTGAAGAAGAAGAATAAGTAGAAGTAGAAAGAGAATAGGTAAATGAATAATAAGTATTAGAATAATCAGATTAAGAAGAAGAAGGACAAGAAGAAAAAGTAGGAGGAGGACGAGGAATAGAAGAAGGAAAAAGAAGAAGAAGAATAATAATAATAATATTAATAATAATAAGGAAAAGAAGAAGCAAAAGAAGAAGAAGAAGAAGTAGAAGAAGAAGAAAAAGGAGGATAAAAAAAGTTGATTATGAAGAAGGATAATAAAAAAAGACGAAGAAGAATAAGAAGAAGAAGAAAAAAAACAAAAAAAGTAAAAAGAAAAATAAGAAGAAGAAGGGGAAGAAAAAAAAAAGAAAAAATAGATGAAGAAGGAGAATAAGGAGAAGAAGAAAATAAAGAAGAAGAAGAAGGAGAAATTTAAGTAGCAGAAGAAGAAAAATAAATTGAGGAAGAGGAAGAGAAAGAGGAGGATGCCAATAAAAAGATGGAGGAGGAAGAGGAGGATGAAGACTAGTAAAAGTTGAAAAATAAGATAATGAAGGAAAACAAGAATAAGAAGACCGAGAAGAAAAATAGAAGAAGAAGAAAAAAAAAATAAATGAGAAGAAAAATAAGAAGATGAAGAAGTAGAAGGAGGAAGAGGAGTAGAATAAAAAAATAAAAATGGTGAATGAGAAAAAGGAGAAGGATAACAAGAAGGAGAAGAAAGAAAATGATAAGAAGATGAATAAAAAAAATTATGATGGAGAAGAAGAATAAGAATAAGAAGCAGAAGAAGCACAAGAAAAATAAAAAAATATGAAGAAGAAAAGAAGAAGGTAAAGAAAAATAAGAAGAAGAAATATGGGGGGGAGAAGAAGGAGAAGTAGAAGTAAAATAAGAATAATATGTAGAAGAAAAGAAAAAGAAGTAGAACAATAAGAAGAACAAAAAGAAGAAGAAGGAGAAGAAGAAGGAGAAGAAGAAGAAGTAGTAGTAGTAGAAGAAGGAGACGAAGAAGAAGAAGAAGAAGAAGAAGAAGAATAAGAAGGAGAGATAGAAGAAGGAGGATGAGAAGAAGA
This sequence comes from Sapria himalayana, assembly GCA_029783825.1. Classification (NCBI taxonomy): domain Eukaryota; kingdom Viridiplantae; phylum Streptophyta; class Magnoliopsida; order Malpighiales; family Rafflesiaceae; genus Sapria; species Sapria himalayana. Next base: position 127,139 of record JAREIK010003598.1, on the reverse strand, counting down.
AGATGAATAAGAATAAGAAGAAGATAAAAATAAGAAGAATAATGAGAAGAAGAAGAATTATTAGTAGAAGTAGAAAAATAAAGGAAGATGCAGAAGTTTAAGAATGAAAAGAAGGAGAAGAAGAACAAGAATAAGAAGAAGAATAATAATAATAATAATAGGAAGAGCAAAAACAACAACAACAACATCCAAAGAAAGATGGAAATAAAGGAGGAGGAGAAGAACAATAAGAAGATGAAGAATAAGAATAAAATTAAAATGAATAAAAAGAAAAAGAAGAAGAAGAAGTAGAAGAAATATAAGAATAAAAATAAGAAGAAGTAAGAGAAAGATAACAAGAACAAATTTCGAATAATATTAAGTAGAAAAAGGAGAAGAAGAGGAAGGATAAGTTGAAAAAAAAATAAGTAAGAGAAGTAGAAGAAGACGGTGTACGAGAAGGATAATAAGGAGAAAAAGTAGGAGAAGTAGGAGAAGTAGAAGAAGGATTAGGTGGAGGAGTAGAAGAAGAAGAGGAAGAACAAAATAAAATAAAGAAGAACGAGGAGGAGGAAGAGAAGAAAAAGAAGAAGGAGAAGAAGATTAAGTAGAAGAAGGAAAAGAAAAAGAGTAGAAGTAGAAGAAAAATACAATTAAGAAAAATAATATGTAGTAGAAGAAAGAGAAGATGAAGAAGGTGAAGATTAAAAAGAAGAAGGAGAAGAAGAAGAATAACAACAAAAAATGAAGAATAAGAAGACCAAAAATGAGAAGAAGGTAAAGAAAAAAAATAATAAGAATAAAAATAAGAAGAAAAAAAAGAAAGAGAAAAAGGAGGAGGAAAAGAAAAAAGAGGAGTAGGAGGAGAAAAAGAAGAAGGAGATGGAGAAGGAGAAGAAGAAAGAGAATAAAAAGGAGAAGAAAAAGTAGATGGAGATTTATTAGGAGAAGATGTTAGTAATAGTGCTCTAAGCCTATTGTAAGGACATGATATTTTGATTATTTGTGAGAATTAATTATTATTATTATTTGCATGTTTATTATATATAATATCTATGAATAATAATATTATTTATTCTAAATATTCCTAATCAGTTGTTATTATGAGAATAATAATGAAGTAAGATTAGTATAAAGTGTGATTGATATTCATATGATGAATATGTGTATTAGATACAAATCAAATTTATATCTTTTAGTTGAGAACATATATGGATAGACCCTTCTTGAGTTTAATATAAAGGTTAATATAAAGTGTGATTTTTTGTGAGAATTAATTATTATTCTTATTTGCATGTTTATTATATATAATATCTATGAATAATAATATTATTTATTCTAAATATTCCTAATCGGTTATTATTATGGGAATAATAATGAAGTAAGATTAGTATAAAGTGTGATTGATATTCATGGGATGAATATGTGTATTAGATACAAATCAAATTTATATCTTTTAGTTGAGAACATATATGGATAGACCCTTCTTGAGTTATAAGTTAATCTTTTGACCTCAGATCGCGATAGTTCTCACCAGAAAAATATTTTGTTTTTATATAATATAATATTGTCTTTAATCAGATAACTATAAAGGTTATACTTGAACATAATAAAAATTATGTAGTAAGATATGAGCGATTAAGATGGAATTTTACTCTCTTATTATAAGAGAGATATCTTTGGGTCCCCTCGATAATTGAGACAGAGAAATGCATGGTCATGCTTAAATGAATTGATGGAGATCAATATCATTTATTTAATCTGTCTAATGCGTTTGTGAGTAATCAATAATAAAATGATATAATGTTGAATTTATCCATGCCTTATATTCTATCAATATATAATTAGACAAAAGGATTATGTCATTAGCTATATTAAGGTTGTCTCGGATCTTGAGCTTTTCATTTAAATTGGGTGGTCATAATGTCTTGCTAGAAGCCACTTATGACTTGTAGGATCAAAATGTTATTTAGGCCTACTGTCAATGTTAATTGAACCTATAGGGTCACACATTAAAAATGAATAATTACAGTTTTGGGTTTTTAAACTTTATAGTAATATAAAATATGAAATTATTTTAGATCACAAATAAAAATTTGTTATTATTTAAATTCGAATTTAATTTTAAGAAAGTTGTAATTCATGATTTTAATAAATAATTAATTTGTTACATTTACTTCATGATTCGAATTTAATTCATGATTATTAATTTGAGTTTTAATAAATAAATTCATTTAAAAGGAGTTTTTAATGATTTAAATTTAAGTTGTTATTATTTAATTTGTTACATTAATTTTTTTAAGTTGTTATTATTTCGTTATGAGAAGATGAATATGAACTAGCATTCAACAAGATCATTCAGTATTTGTTAATGTGTGGATACTTGCAGAGAGTGACTTTTTTAACCAATATGATTTTGGTAGATTATTATTATTTTTTTCAAGGGTTGTAATTATAAAATATGGCTTGCATGCCATTTTTGTTTTATTGTAATAAAACAAGATAGACAATGCAAGCCATTTGAGGTCATGCAATCCTACCATGATGATGGAGGAGTTAGGTGTCTATGCACAAGTTAGTGGTCAAATCAACTTCATGGAGCTGCTTATTACTACTGATGAATGACTATTGATCTTCATATTGGGTTATGAAGATCAATCTAGATTAAAACCATACTATGATATGTTTATTATATGCATGTAAGAGATGCTATGTATGATGGTATATGAGTATGTGATACTAGATATATGATGAGATCTATTAATTAAAAATTAAATTCGGATCAAGATCCCTCACATAAAATTTAAAGTTAACATGCTATCCATATTTAAACACTTGTCAAACATTTTATCACCTTAATGTGGGTTCTACCAAAGTAGAAGTACATTATGTGATATCAGTGAGACAAGATGAGTAATGGTGCTACCCATGTGTTTAAAAACAGTTTAACTTTATTAAGTTATCAAAATGGTTTTTGGTCTAATGGCATTAGATGAGATTTTAACATGCCTGGACAAATGATGTCAAAATCCTATAAATATCTAAGAAATGCATAAGATGTAATTGATAAGAGTTACCTTTCTAAATAACTTAATTTCAAGTGTCATGCCAAAGCTGACTTAAAGTTGAGTAAAATATAGATCTTAGAAAACTAGATTATTATGATTATTATTGAGGATTATTAATTTAGTGAGATTTTTCATAATCAAAATACTTATCAAACTTTGCATTAATTGTAGATGGCCAACATTAACAACAACAATTCTACTATGTCACTGTGATCAGTCTTTAAGAAGAATAAACTTACCAGGACTAACTTTCTTTTAATTTCAAAATTTGAGAATTGTTCTCAAACAAGAAAGGATGCTTTATGTCCTGGATGAACCTCTCCATAAAGAACTAGTTGATAATGCTCTTAGAGATGATAAGAATACTTATGAGAAGTACCATAATGACTTTATTGATGTTGCATGCTTGATGCTAGCTACCATGAGTTCTAAACTTCATAAGTATTTGAAAAATATGGAAGCTAATAATATGATCTTCAATCTTAAAAAAATTTTCCAGCAACAATCAAGGAAAGAAAGTTATGAGACTACCAAGGCATTGCATTCTTGCAAGATGGCTAAGGGTGCTTCAGTTAGTGCTCATGTTCTAAAAATAAAAAGTTATATTGAGTACATTGATAGGCTTGGATTTCCATTGAGCCAAGAGTTTGCAACTGATTTGATCTTGAATTCACTTGTTGATAGTTATTGCCAATTTTTCATGAACTATAACATGAATGAAATAGACAAATCTATCTCTAAGCTGTATATGATGCTTAAAACTACTGAGTAGAATATTAAATCCCAGCCTAATCATGTTCTAATGGTTCAAAATAGAAAGGGATACAAGATTAAGGAAAAGGGCAAGGGCAAGCATAAGGGCAAAAGAAAGTCCAATGTTCAACCCAAACCCAAGGCTAAAGCCCCAAAGGAGGGTATTTGTTTCTTTTGTAATAAACTAGCCATTGGAAGAGAAACTACAAGTTGTATTTAAAAGATCTGAAGAAAAAGAAGACTAGTGAGACTAGTTCTTCACATATTTATGCTATTCAAATTAATTTTTCTTTGTCTAGTTCCTAGGTATTAGATACTGGATGTGGTTCATACAATTGCACACATGTGCAGAGACTCAAAAAAAGTATACAATTGAAGAAGGGCAAAGTTGAACTACAAATATTTAATGGAGCAAAAGTTACTGCTTGGCTGTATGAAGTTATGAACTTACTTTGCCCAATCAGCTTTTGTTAGTTTTGGACAATTGTTATTATGTTCCTATAATGTGTTGGAATATTATTTCAGTTTATTATTTGGATAATGATTGTTTTTTTATTATTAAGAATAATAATTGCTCTATTTTTCATAAAGACATGTTCTATGCAAATGTCTATTTTCAAGATTGTTTTTATATTATGAACCTTCAAAAATTTAATGGTTTTCATGTCTATAACATAACTACAAAAAAAATTAAATCAAGTGATTTAAATTCAACCTATTTTTGGCATTTTCACTCTGGTCATATAAATGAGAAACTCATTTGAATTCATTTGATTTTGTATCATATGATAGATATGAATCTTGTCTATTTGGTAAGATGAGAAAGGATTTCATTAATGGAGACAAAGAAAGGGCAAATGAATTATTGGATCTCATACATATAGATGTTTATTGAACATTAAGTTTAGATGCTAGAAGAGGTTACAAGTACTTCATTACATTTACTAATGATTTCAGTAGATATTATAATATCTACTTGATGAAACATAAATCTGAGTCATTTGAAATATTCAAATCTTTTCAAAATGAAGTACAAAACTAACTTGGCAAGACAATCAATGCACTTCAATCTGATCTAGTTTGTTAAAATTTGAGCCAAGAATTTTGATGACTATCATAGAACTCGCGAAATCATTTCACAATTAACTCCCCCGGGAATATCACAATGGAATGATGTCTCTAAGAGGTGGAATTGAACTTTAATAGATATGGTATGATCTATGATGAGTCCAACAGATCTTCAATTTACCTTTTGGGGTTATGCACTTGAAATAGCTATGTTCACACTAAATGGAGTTCTATCCAAAGCAGTTGAAAAGATACCATATGAGATGTGGACTAGTAATAGACCTTGTTTTTTTTTTCTTAAGAATTGAGGTTGTGAGGCTTATGTAAAACGTCAAGTTTCAAATAAGCTAGAGCCCAAATCTAATAAATACCTTTTTATGAGGTATCCTAAATAGACTAAGGGATACTACTTTTATAATCCCATAGAGAACTAAGTGTTCGTTGCTCGTAATTGTGTCTTTCTAGAAAGGAAATTTATTTCTAAAGGAACCAATGAGAGTAAGGTACAACTTGAAGAAGTTCAAGAACCAAATGATAACATTAAACTGTCTATGAATACTCATAGTCAACAAACTATTACTGACACACCTCCTATAGTACAAAAATCATGTAGATCTGATAGGATAAGTTAAGAGCCTGAGAGATATGGATTTCTTGTGACTGATAACAATGATGTATTGTTAGTAGATCAAAATGAGCCAACTACCTATCAAGAGGCTATGTTGGATCTAGAATCTGAGAAAAGGTTAGCGGCCATTTAGTCTAAAATTCAATCAATATATGATAATCAATTTTGGACATTGATTGACCCACCTAAAGGTACAAAGACCATTGGGTGCAAATGGGTTTTAAAAAAAACTAATAGTGATTAAAAAGTGCATACTTACAAAGCAAGGCTAGTTGTATGCCTGTCAAAATTCAACATGACATGATTAACTGACATGATTAACCATTGATTATGGGTTTAGGTGATAAATGGGTCAACCTATTTAACACATTTAATAAATAGGTCATGTTTGGGTGAGACATACTAACCTATTTATAACCTATTTACCGGTTTAAATAAATGAGTAAATGGTTAAATGAGTGGTTTACCATGTTAAATGGGTCAAAAGTGTGGTAAATAGATAAATGTGTCAAATGACTGGTTTATCGTGTTAACCCAACTCAACCCAACTCAACCCATTAAAATTAGATATGTTAAATGAATCATGTCGTGTTACCGATTTATTAAATGGTTCTTATTTGTGTTTTCATTTTTACCCATTTATTAAACATGTTGTGTATGAGTTTATATGTTTTTTACCCGTCAACCATTTAAAATATAACTGTTTAGCCCAACCCAACCAGTTTGACACCCCTAGCTAGTTGCAAAAGGTTTCAAACAAACTCTTGGTATTGACTATGATGAAACTTTTTCAATTGTAGCTATCCTTAAGTCTATCAAAATTCTTATTGTCATTGCTGCTTATTATGATTATGAGATTTGGCAAATCGATGGTGAAACTGTGTTTCATAATGGAAACTTACTTGAGGATGTGTACATAATACAACCTGAGGGTTTTATACACCCTATTATTTGTGGTAAATTATGCAAGCTTCAAGGATCCATTAATGGTTGGAAGCAGGCCGCTCAGAGTTGTAGTCTTCATTTTTATGAATTAGTCAAAGGGTTTGTATTTGTCAAAAATAAAGATGAACCTTGTATTTTTAAGAAAATTAGTGAGAGCGTAATTGTATTTCTGGTCTTATATATTGATGACATTTTACTCATTGGGAATGATATTTCTACCATGCAGAATATCAAGTCTTGGTTAGGAAAGTGTTTCTCAATAAAAAACTTAGGCAAAGCTGGCTATATCCTAGGGATAAAGATCTATAGAGATAGACCTAAGAGGCTGATTGGTCTAAGTCAAAGTACTTACATAGAAAAGTACTGAAATGGTTCAGTATGCAAGATTACAAGAGAGAATACTTGCTTATGTTTCATTGTATTCCTCTTAAATAAATCTCAGTGTTCTAACACTAAAGATGAGCAAGAGCAGATTAGTAGGATTCCTTATGCCTCAGCAATCGGATCTATCATGCATGCCATGTTGTGCACTAGACCAGATGTATCTTATGCTTGAAGCATAACAAGTAGATACTAGTCAAATCCTAGTGAGAGTTACTAGATAGTTATCATAAATATTCTTAAGTATTTGAGAATGTCTAAAAATATGTTATTAGTGTATAGCAGATTGGAAGATGATCTGGTTGTAAAAGGTTACACAGATGCAAGCTTCCAATCTGACAAAGATGATTTCCCATCCTAATCAGGATATATGTTTTGTTCAAATGGTGGTGCAGTTAGCTAGAAAAGTTCAAAGCAAAGCACTTATCTTGATTCTATAACTAAAGTTGGATACATTGTAGTATCTGATGCAGCAAAGGAACTAGTTTGGATCAAGAAGTTCATTACTGACCTTGAAGTGGTTCCTATCATTACAAATCTAGTTGATGTTTATTGTGATAATAATGGTGCTATTGCACAAGCAAAGGAACCTAGATCATATCAGAGATCCAAACACACATTCTTAGGCGTTATCATCTCATTCGAGAAATCATTAAGAGAGGTAACGTTAAGATATGTAGAGTTCCAATAGATGATAATATTGCTAATCCATTGACTAAGCCTCTACCACAAACAAAGCATGTTCATCATGCTAGGTTCATAGGTATTAGATACATTGATGAATTGGCCTAGCACAAGTGGAAGATTATTAGTAAATTACCTCTAGGCCAATCGTATGGACATGGTATTTTGACTATTTGTTAGAATTAATTATTATTATTATTTGCATGGTTATTATATATAATATTCTTGAAGAATATTATTATTTATTCTAAATATCCCTAATAAGTCATTGTATGGGAATAACAATGAATTATGATTAATATAAAGTGTGATTGATATTCATGGAATGAATATGTGTATGAGATACAAATCAAATTTATATCTATTTGTTGAGAACAAATATTGGAAAGACCCGTCTTGAGATTAATACATAGATCAAAGTTATAAGTTAATCTCTAATAGTTATGTTAATAAATCCTTTGACCTGAGATCATTATAGTTCTCAACATATGGAATATTGTGTTTTGATATAATAAAACATTGTCATTAATCAGATGAATATAAATGTTATACTTGAACATAATAAGAATTATGTAGTGGGATATAAGCGATTAAGATGGAATTTTTCCTTCTTATTATAAGAGAGATATCTCTAGGTGTCCTCAAAAATTGAGACTGAGAAATGCATGCCAGTGCTTAAATGAATTGATGGAGATCAATATTATTTGTTTAGTCAGTCTAATTGGGTATCGAGTAATCAAAGATAGAATGATTTAAGGTAGAATCTATACATGCCTTATATTCTATTAAGATATGAGTCAAATAGATTATGTCATTAGCTATATTAAGGTTGTCTCAGATCATGAGCTTTTCATTTAGATTGGTTAGTCATAATATTTTACTAGAGGCTGCTTATGACTTGTAGTATCAAAATGTGATTAAGACCTACTACGAATGTTAATTGAACCTATAGAGTCGCACATTAAGAATGAATAATAAATAGTTATAGTAATTCACTCTTTGTAATACTTTAAAAGATGAGATTGTTTTAAATCAACAATAATAATTATTTTTTATTTAAATTCAAATTTAATTTTGAGAAATTTTAAATTCGTGATTTAAATAAATAAATAATTTCTTATATTAAACATGGGTTTTAATCAATAAATTCACTTAAAAGGGGGTTTTAATGATTTGAATTTAAATTATTATTATTTGAAAGAGTTTTAAATATATAATTAAATTTATTTATGACTAAAATCCTAGTAGACTTGTATATATATATGTTAGACATATTTGATCCAAGTAGTCGTCTTTTATAAAACAGAGAGAAACCCTTTCATTTTGAGAAGACAAATCTGAAGATGTATTCAACAAGAATTAAAAGAAATGAAGAATAAGAACAAGTAGAAGGAGAATAATAAGAAAAGTAAAAAGAAGAAGAACAAGAAGAAGTTGAATAAAATGAAGAATAAGAAGAATGAGAAAAAGAGGCAGAAAATAAGAAGAAAAATAAGAATAAGAAGTAGAAAAAGAAGAAAAAAAAATTTGAAAAATAAGAATAAGAATAAAATGAATAATAATAAAAGGAAAATGAAGTAAAATAAAAAGAAGTAGAAGAAGAATAAGTACAAAAAGAAAAGGAAGAATGAATATAGTAAGCAAAATTTGAAAAGAAGGAGAAGAAGAAGAAGAATAAGAAGAAGAAGAAGAAGAAGAAGAAGAAGAAGAAGAAGAAAAAGAAGAAGGGGGAGTAGGATAGGAGGAGGAGAATAAGTAGAAGAAAAAGTAATAAAAGAAGAAGAAGAAGAAGACAGAGAAGAAAAAAAAGAAGTTAAAAATGAGGAAGAAGAAGAAGGTGAAGAAGTGCAAGAAAAAGAAGGAGAAGTAGGAGAAGAAGAAAAAAAAAATAATAATAATAAGGAAAAAGAGAAAAAAAGAAGAGGAAAAAGAAGAAGAAGAAGAAAAAGATGAAAAGTAATAATTTGAAGAAGAAGAATAATAATAAAAATAAGAAGCAGAAGAAGTAAAATAAGAAAAAGAAAAATAATAAATATAAAAGAAGAAGAAGAAGAAGAAGAAAAAGAAAAAGAAAATGTAGAAGAATGAGAAGAAGAAGGAGAAGAAGAATAAAAATAAGTATAAAGAGAAGAAGGAGGAGAAGAAGAATAAAAATAAGTATAAGGAGAAGAAGAAGGAGAAGAAGAATAAAAATAAGTATAAGGAGAAGAAGAAGAAGAAGAAGAAGAAGAAGATAATGATGATGATGATGATGATGATGATGAATGATGAATGAGAAAAGCAAAGAAAAATATGATGTTGAAGAAGAAGTAGAAGAAGAAGGATAAGAAGAATAAAAAAAAGTAGAATAAAAAAAAGATGAAGAAGAAGAAGAAGAGGAAGAAGAAAAAGTTGAAGAAGAAGACACAAAATAAGAAGAATAATAATAAGAAGAGGAAAAAGATGAAGATAAGCAAAAAGAATAAGAATAACAAAAAAAAGAATAAGAAGATGTGAAAGAAGAAGAAGAATAGGAAGAAGAAGATGATGAAGTGTAAGATGAAGAAGTGGGAGAAAAATAAGAAAAAAAAGAAGAATAATCATAGGAAGATAAAGAAGAGGAAAATTATTTCATTTGCAATTTTTTTAAAAAATGCTCTCAAGTTCTAGAGAGAGAAACAATGATTTCTAGAATGATATTTTATAATTTTTGGTGTGAAAGAAGCCATTTTTTAGTTTAAAAATTGCGCAAATGGTTTTCTTAATGCAAAAGGAATCATTTACTTTTCATTTAAAGAAAAGCATGCCATATTATGCATCTTCCTTGGAAATTTACATGAAGAAAATGGAGAACCCTCAATAACCCTTCTCCTCGACAAACATGGATAGGCTCACCAAAGCTTATACATACACTATGGTTGGAAAGTTTTGACATGGACATCCTTGCATTGTAGATATTTGGGCATTCTATGCTTTCTTGAAGCTCGAAGGTCTAATAAAAATTAGTGTCTTAGATGTTGAACATATCCTAGTGCAACTGTACCCAAGGAGGATTATCACAGATTATGGCCGAAGGGAGTGTGGTACATCATGGGCTATCCTATACGAACCTTCAAATGAATGCCTAACTTCTCAACAAGAGAGGAATTCCCAATGGCCCCGATATGGTTCCTCTTCCATTTTGTTAACATTCATTTTTTTAATAATTCCCCCTTCTACCACATTACGAATGCAGTAGGCACCCCTCTTCTACTTGATAGGGCCACTGAAACTCTTGCAAGACCAAGCATGGCTCAGATATGCATAGAAGTTAATCTTCTGAACCATATTCTCAATAAAATATAGATTGGGAACAAAGAAGGCGAAGGTTTCTTGCAACAAGTAGTTCCAGAAAACATCCCCTCTTATTGATCGACATGCAAAAAGCTTGGGCATAGTGAGGAACAATGTATTGTTAGAATAAAATTGGAGGAGGAAGGGAAAAGGTTATAAGGAAAAATAAAATAGGTTGAGAAGGGGAAATAGTTAGTGAAACATCAGAAAAAAACTTCACAAATTCCATACATGAGCTAGCCATAGGAGGGTGAGGGCTTAGAGTTAGTTGTGCATTTAAAGGAGAGGGAGGAGTTAAAGAATCTGAATGCCATAAAGAGACATCAAACAATAATAAAAATTGTTGAATTAAATAAAAAAATATAGGGGCAGAAGGTATTCAGGCAGTCTAGAAGAGCGGGGAGGAAAAAAGACAATGGGCAGTGGCTATAAGAAGTAATTTGGAGGAGGAGATAGAGGTTAGGAGTAATATAATTTATAATATGGGGGGGGGGGGGGGGGTGTGTGGGGAGGTAGAATGTGAAAAATATAAAAAGATGATATAGGGATAGAATAAAATAGAAACAAGAGAAATAGGGAATGGGCAATAAAGGAAATAAAAATTATGACAATTCAATTAGGTAGAAAATGGAAAGGGGAGAAGATAGGGGATATAAGCTACATTAAAAAACCATGTAACATAATAAAATATTTTAATAAAATATACGATTCAGAGTGCACTACAAGAGCACAAGAAAAATCTAACAATAATGTATAGTTACCTCTACTAGAATATAAGGGGAGTGGCAAACTCACCCATAAAAAAGAGGTTAAAAAAGATTGTTTATTTAGATAAACCACCTCTATTAATGTTAACAAAACCAATGGTAGAGAAGGAGCTGTTAGACAAATATAAAGAAATATTGGGATTTGAAAATGCTTATTCTAATCAAAATAGTAAGATATGGCTCTTCTGGAAAAGTAAGGTAAATATAATAATAAGGGAAGAAACAGTACAAATTATTAATTTTAGTCTCGATAAAGAGGAAAAAAAAATCATATCGTTATTATATGTGAAATATACCAAGGAAGGAAGAAAAGAGCTATGGAGTGAAATGGAAAAAGTAGCAAGAAAGAATTAGCCATGGATAATTGATGGGATTTTAACATCATAAAAAATATTAAAGAGAAAAAGGAGGAAAATTACATAATGCAAAGGTTGTCTCCCATTTCAATGAGGCTATAAAAAATTCGAACCTAATGGAGGCCAACTTCTTAGGCTTGCAATATACTTGGTCCAACAAATGGAAGCACAAAGGCACTATATCAGCTAGATTAGATAGAGTACTATATAATATAAAATGGGTAGAAAGGTTTGGCTCCATGAAAGTTAAATACCTAAATAGAACTTATTCTGACCACGACCCAATATTGATTACAATTGAAAAAACTACAAATAAGGGAGGCTCTTTCAAATTTAAAAATGCATGGTGTCTCCTCATGCTTTCAAGGATATAGTAGAGGAATCCTAGGAACAAAATTCTATAGGAAATCCAATGCAAAGCCTCAATCTAAAACTAACTAGATTAAAAACATGTTTAATAAAATGGAATAAAGAAAAATTTGGAGACATACACAAAAATATAAAAGAAATGGAGGAGGAAGTAGAAAACAGAGAATAGGAATATGTTGAAAATCAGAGTGAAGATAGTAGGAGGAAGCTTAGAATGGTTCAAGCTGAATTAAAATTAAAATTACAAATGGAAGAGGTTTATTGCAAATAAAAATCAAAAATAAAATGGCTAAAAGAATGAGATAAGAACACTAAATTTTCTCAAATGATAGCAAATGTGAAAACTAAAAAGCAAAGAATAAAAGATATAAAAAATGCTTTAGATGAATGGATAGAAACAAAAAATAGAAATAAAGAATTATTTCGAAAGTTTCTTTGAAAATCAGCTATGTGAAGAAAGTAGTCATAGGGGTAATAGCCTTATACAAAACATAGAAAGAAGAGTCTCGAAAGAAGACAATAATGAACTCATGAAATTCCCAGATGAGGAAGAACTTAAAACAAAAGTTTTTTGTATGGACAAAAATAGTGCACCCGGTCCGAATGGGTGGAACAATGAGTTCTTCCAAGCATGCTGGCAAACTATAAAAGAAGACATGTTAAAAGCTATATCATAGATCTTCTGTGGTGAAAATATATATAAGAAATGGGAAAACTCTTACATGGTACTCATTCCTAAAATAGAAAACCCTCAAAAAGGAGGAACTTAAGACCAATTAGCTTGTGTAATTCAACTTACAAAATCTTGGCTAAAATATTACACAATAGATTAGCAAACATTCTTCCTAAAATAATCTCAAAGGAGCAAATATGATTCATTAAAAAATAGATTGAAATTTGAAAATATCAACCTGGAAATAAAAATGATTAGAGATATAGGAACGAAAACAAGTGGTCACAATGTTAAATAAAATTAGATTTAGCTAAAGCATTTGACAAAGTAGATGGTGATATTCTTTGGTACACCATGAGAAAGATGGACTTTGCTGAAGCTAGGATTGATATGATTTATAGATACATATCAAGTATATCATTAAAAATACTCGTAAATAGAGAGCTAGGGGGAGAGATAAAACCATTTAGAGGGCTTATGCAAGGAGACCCTTTCTTTCCTTCACTCTTTAATATTTATTTATACCTCCTTATTGTAAACATAAAGAAGAAAATAAAGACATGAAAGATTGGCGTATCCAGGCAACCCAAAAATACCCCATTGGTGGGTTATTTGGCATATGCATATGATGTGATGATCTTCACTAATGGAAGTACCAAGTCGCTTTGTAGTTTAATGAAAGTGCTACAAATAATGGAAGAAGACATGGATCAAAACATAAATAAAAGAAAATATCATTATATGGTGGTAGCCAAAGCCTCATTGAGCCTTAACTAGAGAATTAAAATTATAATAGGGTTCTCACATTGAAAATGAGAAATAATATACTTAGGTTGTCCAATATATGAAGGCAAATTAAGGGTGGAATATTTAGATTTCTTGCTGGCCAAAATAAAAAAAAATTCTAGTTGGAAGATAGAAATGCTAAGCATGGGAGGGAGGATAACATTAATAGCACACATGCTACAGAGCATGCTAATGCATAATTTATTGATTATCCACTCTGCTTCTGCATACCATATTTGGCGGGAAAAGATCGAAGACTGTATGAAAGGAAGACCCAAGACATAGATTCTCTAATAAGAAAAATTAAAAAAGAAATTTACATTGTTTTTAGCAAAGCATATAATAGTTTGGATCATCCTTAGGCTGTACATGATTCTTTGATAGTGCTTTTTATTACTTATAAAAAAATAATTATCCACCTTCCAAAATCACAAATAAAAAAAGGAAAAGAACTGGCTCAATTTCTTTGGGGATAGAAAGATGGCAAATACAAAATGCATCGGAAAAAATGGAAGGAATTATGCTATCCAAAATAAGAGACGAGGATGGGTTTTGTCAATTTAAATGAATTGGAAAATGCATGGGTATGCAAAACATGGTGGAGATTAAAATAAAATAACAGCATATGGGCTGAATTCATGAAAGCCAAATATTGTATAAAGGATGACATTAATATAGAAAATAAAATAAAGGAAAGAATCACAGGTATGGAAACATATGCTGAAACAGAGGAAGCTAGTGGAAAAAAACTCTAAATTGACCAAAAATGGATGAAAATGGACACTAAATGTGGACGAAGCTTTCTCACTTAGGTCCATTAAAGACAAAGTGAGAAATAGGAGAGAAGAGTATACTTTATTCAAATGGGCTTAGAATAACAAAAACCCACAGAAAATCAACACTTATAATGTGGAGAGTTCTCTTGAATATAATCCGGATAGATGCTAACATAAGAAAGAAATACATTCAATTAGCATCAAGATGCTATTGTTCCTTACAGAAGATAGAGTCTATGGACCACTTATTTTCATGAGGTCAAATAGTGGCATACATTTGGAAAAAGGCTAGAAATGGAAATGCAAATAAAACACTATTGCTTTTTATTAAAACTTAGGCTCCAAAAATGGAGCAGAACACATAAAATGCATAGTGCATAGAAATGGATCAAAAATAACATCACACTTATTGTGGTCTGGTGCATTTGGAAATCTAGAAATAATAGAAGATTTGAGGGCCATAGAATGAACATAGAAACTATCTAGAAAGACATAAAAGGAGAGACAAGAAGAAACTCATAGGTAGACTCAGTAATAATTCAAATCCCTGAGTTAGAAAGGGACTAACTGAAATGTTGGAAAATAACAATGAAAAAATTAAAACTACACAAAATTATAAGTGTAAAGTGGGAAAAACCTCAGAGAGGGAGGGTAGCCTTGAACACAGATGGAAGCTTTGATAGGGATATAGAAGCAGGAGGGAAGAGCTTTAAGGGACTCAATAGGAAAGCTTATTTTAGCTTTCACATGGAGCTATAAAGCTACTTCAGTAGTTTATGTTAATATTCTAGATCTAAGGGATGGATTACGGGCATGTGAAAAAAGAAGGTTCATAGATGTTGATATACAAATGGATTTAAAAATAGTGGTAGAGCTAGTAAATAAAAAGAGAACTATGTGGAGATATGAAGAGGAAATAAAGACCATTGGTCACATAGTCAGATCCTTGAAGGCTTCTATTAAACAAATATACAAGGAAGAAAATGCACTACAGATAAATTATCAAAAGAAGAAAAAAAGAAAGTATATAAGGAATATACAGAAGAATCCCTCCTAGACAAATATAAAGGTATTATAAAGTTGGAGAATAGAGAATCGCCATACATAAGGAGGAATAAAAACTAAAAGGGGAGGTACATTAACAAGAAAATAGAAGGTAAAAAAGGAATTGGCATAAATAAAAAAGTTATCTTCTATTAGATTGATTATATGTAGGTTTAAAGCTAGAACACATAGAAGGAAAAAAAAGAGGGAAATTGATGACACTCAAAAGGAGCATGCAAATAAGGCATGAGCAGTAGCCTAAATAACAACTAAAGGAGTTGAAAGGGTTAAAGTGGAAAGGGTAAGAGATATATTATTGTTGCTATTCTAAAATTATTTTGTAGGAAATTAGATAGAAAAGATCAGGGCACCAAAGCAAGGAAGGAAAAACCCCAATGAAGAGAGCTTCTAGGAGTTGTAGAGAAAGCAGCAGCTAAAACCATATTAGGGATCTTGTTTTATTGAGTTATGGCACAAATGTAGAGCACAGGTAGAGAAAAGCTATAGTGAAAATTAAGCAAGACAGTGGTGGGAACAAGCAATAAGGAGACAAGAAATCCCTAGCAATAAAGTTTAGCAGTAAAGGTAGGGAGAGGAAATGCTAAAACACATCAAGATAGAACAGAGGAACCTTTAGCAAAGGCAGATTTAAAGGCTTAAAAACATGAAAAGAAAGAAGGGGGAATCAAGAGAATATGGAAAAGCTAAAGGTATAAAAAATCTAGCATGTCTTTGACTATTTGTAGAGTTTAATATTGCTTATAAATATTGAAGGAAAAGGGAGAAACAAGGGATAAAGGGTAGAGTATTATAAATGGATGGTTAGTTTGTTAATTTGTTGTTTTTCCTTTGGTACAAAAAAAGGATAGGGCTTCAAGAAGGCTATAGAATATCAAGGATAGCTGAGACATCCATGTAGGCTTGAAAAACAAAAGAATAAAGAAGGGGGGAATCAAAAAAGGAGGAAAAGTTAAAGATATAGAAATCTAGTCTATAATTGTCTACTATGTCAATTTGTAGAGGATACTCTAGCTTGTAAAACATTGATGGAAAGGGAGAAACAAGCGATAAATGGTAGAAAATTATGGAATTATGATGGATTGTTGGTTATGGTTGTTTTGTTTTCTTTGTTTTTCTTTCTAGCAGATAGAGAAAATGAGTCTATTAAGGATAGCTTAAAAAGTTCTATAATAAAATGCATGAATAGGAGCTATCTAGCAAGGTAGCAAAGAATGGAGAGAGATACTAGGCAGTAAAAGTAGCTGAGAAACAAACCTCAAAGATAGATATGATACAAAGCATATCAGGAATGTTAGTTAGGATAGAAGATATACAAAATGACTAGAAAGATGAGGCTTCTACAAGCTGAAAGAGCATGGAATTAATAAAAGATTTTTTTATTTTTTTGTGGGGTGTACTAGGAGTAAAGGGTAATACATAGTGGTACTGTATCAATGGTATTATTCTACCTAAAGAGAGGGTCTTTATATTATTTAAAAAACTTTAAAAAAGGAGAAAAAAGAAGCAGATGAAGTAGAAGAAGAAGTAGAAGAAGAAGCAAATAAGAAGAGGCAGAAAAAGAAGAAGAAGAAGAAGAGGAAGTGGAAGAAGAAAAAGAAGAATTAGTAGAAGAATAACAATTAGAAGAAAAAAAAGAGGAGGAAGAAGATGAAAAAGGAGAGGAAGAAAAATAGGAAGAAGAATAAGAAATAGTAGAAAAAGATAATGTAGTAGTAGAAGAAGAAAAAGAAAAATAATAAGAATAAGAATAAGAGAATGAATAATAAGAAGAAGAAAAGAAAGTAAATGGAGAAGAAGAAGAAGAAGAAGAAGAATAATAATAATAATAATAATAATAATAGGAGGAAGAAGGAGGAGGAGGAGAAGGAGGAAAAGGAGGAGGAGGTAGAGGAGTAGAAGAACAAAAGGTAAAAGAAGAAGAAGAATATTAGAAGGAGAAGAAGAAGGAGAAGGAGAATAATAATAATAATAAGGAGAAGAAGAAGAATAATAATAATAATAATTATTATTATTATACTAATAATAATAATAATATGAATAATAATAATAATACTAATTATAATAATAAGTAGAAATAAGAGATGAAGAATAAGAAGTTGAAGAAGAAGAAGAAAACAAAGAAAAAAAATAAGAAAAAGAAGATTAAGATTAAGAAGAAGAATAAGAATAGAAAGAAAAAGAAGAAGAAGAAAAATAATAATAATAATAATAAAATGATTAAAAAAAGAGGAAGAAGAAAAAAAAAGAAAGAGGGAGAAGAAGTAGTAGTAGTAGTAGTAGAAGATGAAAAATAAAAGAAGTAGAAGAAGAAAAAGAGAAGAAGCTGAAGAAGAAGTAGTAGTAGTAGAAGTAAAATAAGAAATTGAAGAAGAATTCAAAGATTAAGAAAAAGAATAAGAAGTTGAAAAAAAAGAATAAAAAGAACATTTCGCAATTTTGGTTTTTTTTTTCAAAACATTTTAGAGTGCTAGTTCTTGAGAGAAAAAGCTTTGTAAAGAGAGAAAATGCAGGTTTTTAAAAAATATTTCAGCATTGGATGCTTCAAAACTATAGATTTCAGCAAGAAATCATTTCCTACGACATTCAAAGATGGAATATCAAATCCATTTGAAAAAAATTTTAAAAAACATGAAAGATCTCTTCTATTTGTTTTTCAAAAAACCAAATAGGATTTTTCATTAAACATCTATAAAATGCCCTAATCCATATATTTGCACAAGGAAATCCTCCATTATCATAAATTCACAACTTCTTGGGGATATTAAAGCATAGAGAGATGATTAAAGTAAGTGCCCTAGACTACAAAAATTATTTTCTTCTTTGCCCAAACATTATAGATTTCTTCTATTTGTGGGTAATAGGACATGAAGGGTTTGGGTCACCCAATGAAGGTATTTAAGTGGAGGAGAAATTTCAAACTTAATGAGGATTACCTCTAGCCCCATAATGGGTAAATCTTCCAATCCTACCATTTCATTTTTTTCACAAAGATCCACTTAATGATATATCTTCATGCCTTAGCTTTCTCATTCAGTTGGACAAAAGCACAATTTCCTTCTCTAGGCTAAACAAGGAAAGAATCTATATTGAAATACATATATCCATTGCACTACCAGCTACAATTAATATCTCAAGCGAAGATAAATGAACCCACTTAAACAAAATTTTTTATAAACCTTAGGTCTCTCAGAGGGATTATGTAGAGGGAACTCCTATTTAATGTTTTAACAAGTAAGATAAAGAGGCTTAAGGAAAAACTAAAATACTAAATAATAAAAAATTTGGGAACATAAATCAAAAGATTAAAGAGATAGAAGGAGTAGTATAGAGAAAAAACATGCACGAGAAGAACAAAAGAATGAAGTTAACTTGATTACTCTTGATGAGGCACAAGAAAATCTCAAACTAAAGCTTGCAATGGAGGAAGCATTTCTCAATCAAAAAGCAAAGCTTAGATGGATGAAAGAGTAAAACTGAAATATAAATTTTTTTTCATAGAGCTATTCAATTGAAAATGCATGAAAGGTGAATCCATCTAATTAAAGATGAAAGGAAAAACTCGAAAATATTTCATAGGCGAATTCATGGAATTAAATTTGGAACACTAAATCCTACCCAAAAAAGCCAAAAGAGATGATTAATCAAATCCCTCACTAAATTTTGAAAGAACAAAATGATAGGTGCTTATCCCTTCTAGTTGAAGATGAGATAAAAGAAGCTTTATTTGTATTGAAAGAGACAAGCACGAGAGGTCCAGATGATATGATTGTAGTGTTCTTTTAAAATTTTTGGAATATTGTCAAACATGATATAATCCAAGTAGATTTTTCTTCTGTGGGTTTGATATGCCCAAATCATGAACAAGCCCTCTTGTCCATCTTTTACCAAATAAGTATAATCCATATTCAAGTGATGATTTCAGCCTATTAGCCTTTATAATATTTCATACAAAATTATTGCAAAATTACTTGCAAATAGACTTGAGGTTATTCTTCCTAACATAATATCAGCAGAATAATTAGCATATCTAAGAGGTAGAAATATCATTGAAAATATTTCATTGGTACTAGAGATGTTACATTATATATGAAAGTAAAATAGATGCTATAACATCTTTGTCAAAATGAATATGACTAAGACATTTGATAATATCTCATGGAGCATCTTATCTCACACAATGAGTAGATTTGGATTGGTAGGAAATAGGATTGACATGATAAATAGATGCATAACAAATTATTGGTTCTCTATCATTGTAAATGGATCCATTTATGGCTTTATCAAATCCTCAAAATGATTAAGGCAAGGAAATCCTATTTCTTCCCCACTATTTATCATATTTGCCAAAATATTTTCTAAAAATATCTCAAAAATAATGGAAGAATGGAAAATCAATTACTGTGCTCATCCATTGGGTACCCTAGCTATTAGTCATTAAGCATTTGTAGATGACATAATGATTTTTAGTAATTAAATATGTCAAGCTACTTTGAAAAAGCTCATAGCTTTCTTGGAGAATTTTGAAGAACAAATAGTTAATGGGTGAATAAAGGAAAATGTTTCTTTATAATGACTTTGCTAGAACCAAGAAAATCAAGAAGAATACTAGAAGGATAAGAGGATACAAAGAGATGTAACTAATGAAAATTATCTTGGATGTTGAATTTTCATAGGAAGAAGAAAAGATGTATTCTTTGAACCATTAATAAGTAGGCTTGAACTCAAAATAGTTGGATGGATGGAAGAAATTTTCAACATGACTATGAGTATCAATCTTCTAACTCCCATACTCCAAAATATGCCATAAATACTTATAGCAGTGGAAGAATCCAAGAATGAAATAAATGAATTGGAAAAAATTTTGCAAACTTTCCCTGTGGCAAAAAATAATAAAAGAAATATATTTATTGGATAAAATGGAAGAAGATATGTGCTCCACTAGATGAAGGTAGATTAGGTTTTACAAGATAATTTACAATCTCCAAATTATGCACTTGCAAAATGAGTTGGAAAATAAGGAAAAGACAAAGGCTTTGGACTAGCTTTATGAACAAGAAATATTGCATAACATCAAATATAGAAAAAAAAATCACAATAAACTCTTTTTTAATTTGGAGAAGAATAACAAAGAGCAGAGCTTTCATAATAAAAAATAACTTGTCCAAAGAAAAGGTATTAATATCATATATAAATGCTCGTGTTGCTTTAAATTGGTGGAATCAATCTATCATCTCTTTTCTTATGGAAAAATAGCTACTCATAGTTGGGAATACTTATAAAAATAATCTAAATAAAGCTTATGGATTTATCCTTTCAAGCTTGGTTATCTAATTAGCTTTCCTTTATAAATAATTCACCAATTGAATCCTGGTTACAATGGACACTACATGTTGTGATTCCTTGATACTTATGGAAAGCAAGAAATAATTTAATACATAATGCTCATATGATGGATAAAAACATAATTATTTCAAACAGCATAAAAATAACATCTCAAATTTCTACTCTCCATACAATATATACTCATGAAAAAGATTTAGATGACTTCCGTATCAACATGTTTGCAATAAAGATATCAATAATGTGGGGAAAGATACCTAAATTGATCTCTTGAGAAAAATATACCAATGATTTTACCAAACTTAATACATATGTGAGCTATATGGGTAAAGTCATGGTAGGGCGAGTAAGAGTATTCAGGGATGAAAATGGATTCATTGTTTTTGGATATGCACAATCTTTGAAAGTTTCATCAATACTAAAGTAGAATTAATGGTAGTTCTCAAGGGGCTAAGACATTGCACACTCAAAGGAATAAATATATCAATATTCAAGTGGACTCATTTTGACTATTTCATCAAGCAACACACTCTACTCACCATTTATAGGTCAAGAGAGAAATTCTAGAAATAAAAAAGCTCTTAGTTGATCTCCATGGTTCAAACTCACAAATTTATAATGTGGCTGATAAATTAGGGGACAAGCTTGCCAACTTGGGCAGGGGAGAAGGTGATAACTTCTTTGACATGGTAATCCCTCAACATATCTCACAAATAATAGCAAAGGATTGAAAAAGCATTCCAAATATCAGATGACAAAAAGGAAATACAAAACAATAGAAAGAAAAAGCAATGGAAATACGAAATGGAAAAGACTTGGTTTTAGGAAAATATGTAAAAGTTGTTGTTTGAGTCTAGTTTGTTAGGTGATTTGACTCATGTTTGTTTGTTTTCTTCTTCTTCTTCATTTTATTCTTCATCATCATCAATATTTTGATCTTTGCCTTTTTTTTCTTATTAATTTTCATCTTCAAGTTCTTCTTCTTTATCTTAATAATAATCATCATCATTTTCTTCTTCTTTTTAATATTCATTATCATATTATTTTTATTTATTGATTTATTATTATTATTATTATTAATATCCTTCTTCATCTACTTTTTCTTATACTTCTTATACTTCTTTTTATTCCTATTATTCTTCTAATTCTTGTTATTCATTTTCATCATCATCATCTTCCTCTTCTTCTTCTTCATATTCATCTTTTTCCTCTTCTACTTCTCTTTCTGCTTCTTCTTCTTCTTCTTTTATTTCTTCTTCTTTTTTTATACTATTTCTTCTTATTTTTCTTTATCTTCTACTTCTTCTTCAACTAATTCCTCTTCTTTATCTTCATTCTAATCATCTTTTTATTCTTCTTCTACTACTACTTTTTCTTCTTCCTATTCTTCTTCTTCCTCTTCTTAGTTTTCTTTGACTTCATTTCTTTCTTCCTCTTCCTCTTCTTCTTCTTATTTTTCTTCTTCCTAGTCTAATTCTTCCTTTTCTTTTTCTTCCACTTATTATTATTATTATTCTTCTTATACTAGTTATTATTATTATTATTATTCTTTTTATTTTACCACTTTTTCCTCTACTTTTTACTCTTCATCATCTTATTTTTCTAATAATCTTATTTTTTATATTTTTTCCTTATTTTCTTCTTCTTCTTCATGTTCTTCTTCCTCATTCTCTTCTTCTTCTTCTTCTTTTTTTCTTTTTATTCTTCCAATTATTGTTATTCTTCTTCTTATACTTCCACTTTATCTTTTTTTTTGTTCTTCCACTTCTTCTTCTTTTTTTTCTTCCTCAAAGTATCATTCTTCATTCTCTTTTTCTTCTTTTACTTCCTGCTCTTATTCTAATTGTTCTTCTTCTTTTTTCTTTTTTATTTTTCTTCATATTTTTATTTTTGTTCTTCTTCTTCTTTTTACTCCTCATCTCCATTTTCTGTCTACTTTTTATTCTTCTCCATTTTCTGTCTTCTTTATCTTATTCTTCTTGTTCATCTTCCACTTCAACTTTTTGTTATTCTTATTCCTCTTCTTGTACTTCTTTATCATTATCTTTTTATCATCTTCTAAAGCTTCTTCGTGTTCTTCTTCTTATTTTTCTTCTTTTCTAGTTCCTATTTTTATTCTTCTTCTCCTATCACTTCTTTTTCTTATTATTTTTCTACTTCATCTTATTTCTCTTTTTTTTATTCTTCTTTTTCCTTTTCTTCTTCTTTTCTTCTTCTTCCTCATCTTATTTTTGATCTTTTTCCTCATCTTTTTCATCTTCTTTTACTTCATGTTCTTTTTCTTTTTTCATTGTCTTCATCTTCTTTTTCTTCTTCTTCATCTTTTTTCTTTACTTCTTATTTTTCTTCTTCCTATTCTTCTACTTCTTCTTCTATTGCATTTTCTTTAACTTGTTCTTCCAATTTTAGTTCTCCTTATTCTTTTCCTTCCACTTCTTATTCTTCTTCCTTTTTTTATCTTCTTCCTCTTCCACTACTACTACTACTACTACTACTACTACTACTTATTCTTCTTCTTCTTATTATTCATCCTCTTCCATCTCTTATTCTTCTACTTCTTAATCTACTTTTTTTTTATTTTTCTTCTTCTTCTTTTTCTTCTTCTTTTTTCATATTCTTTCTATTATACTTTTTCTTATTCTTCTAATTCTTCAACTTTTTATTCTTAATTCACCTCTTCTTGTTTCTCTTCCTCCTATTTTTCTTCTACTTCTTCTTGTTATTCTTATTCTTTATCTTTTTATTCTTCTTTCCTTCATATTCTTATTATTCTTCTTTTTCATCATCTTCTTCTTTTGCTTTTCCTTATTTTGTTATTGTTTTATTTCTTCCTCATCTTCTTCTTCTTTTGCTCCTCTTTTTCTTCTTCTTCTTTTTCTCAATCATTATCTTATTTTTCTTTTTCTTTTTCTTCTTCCTCCTTTTATTATTATTCTTCTTTCTCTTCTTATTTATCTTCTTCTTTTTCTTCTTCCTCCTTTTATTATTCTTCTTCTTTCTCTTCTTATTTATCTTCTTCTTTTTCTTCTTCTTCTTTATATTCCTTTTCTTCTTGTTCTTATTCCACTATATCTTTGTATTATTCTTCTTCTTACTCTTCTTCTTCTTCTTCTTACTATTCCTCTTCTTCTAATTTCATTTTTTCCTCCTCATACGGCTACTCCTCCTACTCTTCCTTTTCTACTTCTTCCTCCTCTTCTTCTTCTTTTTTTTCTTCCCCTTTATCTCCTTCTTCTTTTACTTTCCATTCTTCTTCTTCTTCTAATACTTTTTTTTATTTTTCTTCTTCTTCTTCTTCTTCTTTTTATTATTCCTGTGCTACTCCTTTTTCCACTTCTTCCTCATTTTCTTCTTTTATTCATATTCTTCTTCTTCTTGTTCTTCTTTTTCTTCATCTTCTTTTTCTTCTTCTCCTTCCTATTCTTCTTCTTCTTCTTCATCTTATTCTTCTAATAATTCTATTTTACATTTTTTTTTCTGCTTCTTACACTTCTAGTTCTTCTTATATTCCTAATATTCTTTTCCTTTTTTCTTATTCTTCTTCCTCTTCTAGTTCTTCTTATATTTTTACTCTTCTATTTTTTCTTCTTTTTCTTCTTCCTTTTATTCTTCTTCTACTTATTTCTCTTTTTCTTCATCATCATCATCATCATCATCTTCTATTTCTTCTTTTTCTTATTTCTCTTCTTCTTCTTATTCCTCTTCTTCTTCTTATTCTTTTTCTTCTTTTCCTTCTCATCCTCCACCTCAACAACTTCATCTACTTTTTATTCCGAGTCTTTTTCTTCTTATTTTTGCTCAACTTCTTCTACTTTCACTTTTGCTTCTTCTTCTTCTTCTTCCTCCTCCTCCTCCTACTCTTCTTATTTTTGATTTTTTTAATCTTTTCCTTCTTCCTCTTGTTCTTCATCTACTTCATATTATTCACATTCTACTTCTTTTTTTTCTTTTTCTTCTTCTTCTTTTTTATCTTCTTTCTTCTTATCATTCTTCTTCTTCTTATTCTTCTCATTCTTTTCTTCTTCTTCTTCTTCTTCTTCTTATTCTTCCTATTCTTCATTATCTTATAATTTCTAATTGTTATATTTCTTCTTTTTCTTTTTCTTTTTCATCATGTACCTTTTCTTATACTTTTATTTTTATGCTTATTATTCTTCATTTTATTCTTCTTCTTCTTCCTCTTATTTATCTTTTTCTACTTCTTCCTCTTCTTCTTCTTTTTCTACCTCTTCCTCTTTTTCTTCTACTTCTGCTTATTCCTATTTTTCTTCTACTTCTTTTTCTAATTCTTTCTCTTATTCCTCTTTTTCTTCTATTTTTTAAATATCTTCTACTTATACTTTTCTTTTTTCTTCTTCTTATTTTTCTTCTTCTTCTTCCATTTCTTCTTAATCATCTTCTTTTACTTTCATTTCTTTTAATTCTTCTTCTCTTACTCTTATTCTACAACAACAACTACTACTACTTCTTCCTATTATTTTTCTTCTCCTTCTTCCTATTCTTCTTTTTCTTTTTCATTCTTTTTTTCTTATTCTTCTACATCAACATTATCATCATCATCATCATCTTCTTCTTCTTCTTCCTCTTTTACTATTCTTCTTCTTCCTCCTCCTCCTCTTCTTCTTCCTCTATTTCTTCTTATTATTTTTCCACTTGTTTTTTTTTCACTTCTTTTTCTTCTTCCTCTATTTTACTTCTTCTTACTCTTCCTCTTTTTGTTCTTTTCCTCTTAATCTTCTTCTTAATCTTCATTTCCATCTATTTAGTCTTCTTCCTCTTCTTATTATTATACTTATTTTTCTTCTTATTCATCATCATCATCTTTTTCTTCTTGGTTTTATTTTTCTTCTCCTTCTTCAACTTCTTTCTCTTCTTCTTCTTCTTCTTCTTCTTCTTCTTCTTCTTTTTCCTCCTTTTATTTTTTTTCTTTTTTTTTCTCTCTCTTCTTCTATTTCTTCTTCTTCTACCTCCTATTCTTCTTTTTCATCATCTTCTTCTTATCCTTCTTCTTTTCCTTCTTCATCATTTTCTTCATCTTCTAGCTCTTTTTATTCCTATTCTTCTTCCTATTCTTCTCTTTTGTTTCATATTCTACTTTTTATTCTTTTTTTACTTCTTCTTCATCTCCTACTTCTAATTCATCTTTATCTTTTTCTATTTCAACAACTTTTCTTCATTTGCATCATTTTTTATTCTTCTTCTTTAGCATTTGCTTATTTTTTTTCATTTTTTTTCCTTTTTATTCTTTTTTTATTCTTCTTGTTATTTTTTTTTCTTCTTCCTCCTCTTTTTTTTCTTCTAATTTTTCCTCTTTATCTTCTACTCCTTCTTCCTCTTCATATCCTTATTCTTATGCTTATTCTTCCTCCTCTTGCTTATATTCTTCCACTAATTCATATTTTTTTTTCTTATTAGTCTTCATTTTCTTCTTCATCTTTTTCATCTTCTTCATCTTCTTTTCTTCAAATTCTTTCTCTTCCTCTTTTTCTTCTTCTTCTTTTTCATCTTCAACTCCTTTTTATTTTTCTTCTTCTTTTTCTACATTTTCCCCTTCTTATTATTATTCTTTTTTTATAACTCTCTCTTCCTCTTCTTTTTCTTCCTCCTCCTCTTGTTCTTGTTTTTCCTGTAGTTCTTTTCTTTTTTATTATTATTCATATTCTTTTGACATTCTTCCTCTATTTTATTCTACTTCTTCTTTCTCTTCATATTCTTCTTCTTCTTACTCTCCTTCATGTATTTCCTCTTCTTCTTCCTCTTCTTCATGTTATTCTTCTTCGTCTTAAAAGAAAATAAACTTCAAGGAAACACTGCTTGCTTGACACTTAACAGAAAACACTGTTTGTCATTTTTACAAACACCTTAGAGACTTACACGGCAAGCAGGTTTTCACATACATATGGCTTAGATTTCAACACATTAATTCCTTGCACGAACAGACACTTAACAGAACAACTTTAGAAAATATTACCGATGCTAGCCTCTTAAACCAGCCAAAACAGAGTCATAACAAATTTGCAAAACAGAAAAACAAAAAACAAACTGCAACACTATATGCTCCTTTACCTGTTTAGATTGTTAATGCCATCCAAGACAAACTATAACAACCATTACCTGCCTCCCTGGTCTTGCAAAACAAATAGCCAAACAAAAGAGAGAAGAGACTTATTTCTTGCATATACATCCCAAGATTACCTACCCTTGCCGAACAAATCTCCTGGGATTAAACCTGCTATAAACCATTCCAGACGAATATAGGATCTATTTGATTCTGCATGTTGTGTTGTGGTAACATTCATGATACTCCTTCTCTTTCTTCACCAGGGTTCAAAGAAGACTTCTTTGCCGTACCAATCTCCTGAGGGTAAACCTGTAACATAGCAAACCTATCCACAAACCTATTATGCTGCAGATTAATAGTGTATATACTCCTCCAATTACTTCCCTAGAGACTAGAAGTGTATGCTGTGAGGAACAACAACTCGTGATCCAACTCGGCAACCTACTAGCAATGACAAATATGCCAATAGGCGAGGTCTAAGATTAATTCATCATTTTCCCATTATTAAATGTTTTATTCTCTACATATCCTGCCATATGAAAATCCCAGCTCATCCAGCCTTGCCAGGCCTTTAAATTTGTCTAGGAAATCTCTTATGCCAAAAATCTCATCCCCTTTAGTTTCACCTACTTTGGCCAATCTGTCCGCTAGAGTATTTGCCTCTTGGTAAATATAGATAATGGTCGACTTTCCTTCCTCCATGTATCTTTTTATGGACTCTATGTCATCTTCATATTGCCAAAGCTTTAAGTTTTTGTAAGCAAGATCAACTAACAATTTTGAATCAACTTGAATTTGGAACTCTTTAAGATTTAATTCACTACAAATTTGTAATCCTTTGAGAAGGGCTTGAATCTCTGAATGTAATGCTAAATTAGCTTTTAAGTTCAACATAAATGCTTTAAAAACCTTTCCCTGTGAATCCCTAATAACTCCTCCTCCCCCTGCTATCCCCATATCTCTATTAAAACTTTCATCTGTATTAAGTGTCCTTCTACCCCTAGGGGGTTTTTCCCATTTGATGCTCTTTACCCTCAAACCCCTTTCTTTTCCATGTGACAGGCCCCAAAAATTGATCAATTCGGTAGCTGGCTTATCTTTATTTATTTTAATGGGGTTGGCCTCCGAAATACTAACAATCTCTCTTCTAATATCCTTTAAGGTATTTAATGAGTCCATTCTAACATTTTCAAATCTGCTCTTATTTCTAGCCTTTCAGATATTCCAAATAACTACTAACAGAATATTATCCCCCAGCCAGGACTGGGCTTTATTCCCAGATTTAGATGCATGCCAACTCAATAATCTATCTCTTAGCCTCTTTATTCAACTTGCATGAACAATGTTAATCTGGCTCCAGACCTCTTTTGCTATCTTTCCAGATGAGAATAAATGATTTATGCTTTCAATTTCTGAGAGGCAGCATTCACATCTAGAAGCCATTCTAATACCTTTCCTTTGAAGATTATTATCTACCGGAGTAGTTTCTAGGAGAGATCTCCATAAAAAAATTTTCATTTTCTGTGGAGAATCATTCTCCCATATCCATTTAAATAGCGAGGACACTCTCCTTTTAGTTCTAAGAAGTTCCTTTGCCGATTTCAAGGTAAATACTCCTTGCGAGTTAAGAGTCCACTTCCTTCCGCTTTTATTTAATTTAGAGTGAGATTCCACTAATCTCTTTGGTTCAATAGCCTCTTCCATATCCTTTAAGACTTTTTCTTGTTGTTCTCCTTTCCCCAGTTATATTTGACCCTCATGAATCTTGACCAAAGACTTTCGTTTCCTTTCAATCTTTACCAGCCTTTACAGGCTCATGCATTAGAAGCCACATCAAAACTAGTGAAACCCAAGCCTGCCTCCTCCTTCGGGAGGCATAGTGAATCCCATTTTATCCAATGTAACTTAGCTTTACCTTTCCGCTTGCCCCATAAGAAATTAACCATTTCTTTTTCCAACTTCTTAAGCACTATTTTGGGAGGCTGAATAATAGATAAAATATGTGATAATGTACCTTGTTTACATGAGAAATAAGAGTTGCTCTTCCACCGAAACTTAAGAATTCCTCCTTCCATCTCGCGATCTTACCTCTCATTTTTTCTAGAAGGAAGCTAAGGTATTCTTCTTTCAATCTTCCTTCATGTTTGGGCAACCCAGATACATCAAGACACCTTTTTTTGGATAAAGCCTGTGATCTCTTTAACTCGTTGTACTACTTTCTCTGGTGCTTTAGAAGACATGATAATTTGACATTTCTTTTTATTCAAAAGCTACCCCATCTCCATCACTAAAATCTGCATTAATTCCATAAAGTTGAATAATGACTTGGTACTAGCATTAGTGAAAATAATAACATCATCCGCGTAAGCCAAGCAGCTTACTAATTGAGTTCCTCTTGGCTGCCTAAATGTCAAAATACTTTCTTCTTGCATTCTCCTTTTAATATTTAATAGGAGTAATTCCAGATAAATATTAAAAAGGTAAGGAGACAAAGGATCTCCTTGTCTTAATTTTCTAACTGGTTTAAACTCATCTCCTATATGTCCATTATTAATAATTCTTACCCACACAATTGAGATACAATTGAACAACAAATCAATCCAGAATTTCGAGAAGCCCATCTTTCTCATAGCATAACATAAAATAGTCCATTTCACCCTATCAAATGCTTTTGAGAGATCCAGTTTAAATGCCACGTTATGCCCTCTAGTTTTAATTCCAATGTCTCTCATCATTTCAGAGGCTAAGCTTATATTTTCTATCATTATTATGTTTTTGACAAAACCAGCTTGTTCAGGAGAAATAATATTAGGAAAGATGTTACTTAACCTATTTTGCAGATGTTTAGCTAGAATTTTATATACCACATTACACAAGCTAATCAGTCTAAAGTCTTAGCATGTTTGTGGATTCTTAGTTTTAGGTAGTAAGATAATAAAAGAATGGGCCCATGTTTTGGTAATTTCTGCACCTGCAAAGATGTGTGAGATCTCAAGGTGAAAATCCTTCTTAATAGTGTTCCAAGATTATTGAAAGAAAGCACTATTCCATCCATCTGGACCTGCTGCACTGTCTTTTTCAAGCTAAATACTACTTTCCTAACCTCTTCCTCATGTGGGAAATCTTTTAACCTCGCATGATCTTCTGCTATTATCTGACAATTTAGTGCATTCAATAATGAATGACCTTTTATATTCTCCTCTTTGGTTAGATGATTTTTAAAATACTCATCGAGAAGGCTTTTTACATCTTCTTCTTCCTCTATTGAACATCCTTCCAAATTTTTAATGCATGTTATTAACTTCTTCTGAAATTAGATTTTGGCCATGGAATGGAAAAACTTAGTATTATTATCACCTTCTTTAAGCCATTTAATTTTCGATCTTTGCTTCCAAAAAACTTCCTCCATGTGTGAGTTGAGTCTTAGGGTTGCTTTAGATTTACTAAGCTCTTGCCTATGTTTATCATCTTTATTTTTTTCATATTCTTTTTCTTTAAC
Organism: Sapria himalayana; assembly: GCA_029783825.1. Lineage (NCBI taxonomy): Eukaryota > Viridiplantae > Streptophyta > Magnoliopsida > Malpighiales > Rafflesiaceae > Sapria > Sapria himalayana. The sequence goes on along the minus strand of JAREIK010003598.1, from coordinate 96,629 downwards.
TAACACATGCTCTTTCGCTTGAATGATGTTTTCATTAATATTACCAAAAATATCTTTATTCCATTTAATTAGCCTAAATTTTAATCTGCGCATCTTTGTGGCTAATACCTGCAAAGGATTACCTGATGCGGGTTCTAACCATGATGTTTCTACTATCTTCTCGAAGTCAGGATGTAAACTCCACGTGTTTTGGAAGTTAAAACTTTTTTATGTTTTTTGACATTTACGGAAGGATAATAACATTGGGCTGTGATCCAAGCATGTTCTATTCAAAATTTTCAGACATGCCTCCATGTGCGGCCATCCATTTGGCATTATATAGAACTCTGTCTAATATAGCCAAAATCATACCCCGCTTTTTCCAGTTATTACACCAAGTGTAATTAGAGCCCAAGAAATGTGCTTCCATAAGATTTGAATTTGCGATGGCTTCGTTAAAATGTGCCATAGACTTTGCATCTGGTCGTCTTCCTCCTAACTTCTCTCTCGGGTATCAAATCACATTAAAATCTCCACCAATGATCCAGGGGAGATCCGCCCGAGCTATCTCGACCATATCCTGCCATAAAGATTTTCTTCCTTCTTTAGTATTTTTTGCATATACAGTAGTGAGGAGGATCTCTGAATTACCTACTTTAAAGTGTATAAGCTGTTCTGTAGATTTTAATATAATAATTCCTAGATTTCTATTCCACATGACCCAAATTTTACCATTAATATTCACCATAACATTATCAAACCCCATTTTAATTTTATAATTATCCAATTTATTTATATCAACCATAGGTTCTGATAAAATAACAATTTTAGCTTTATAGATATTTGTTAATTTCCTATTCCTATTCAGAGAGGGCTTATTTGTCACCCCTCGAATATTCCAATAAATACAACTATCCATTATTAGTTGATCTTGCTTGTGCTCTGGTTGTGCATTTGGATTCATACTTCATATTTAAGTAGTTTCTCCTATTTCTAGATGATTTTATAGAACTAGAACCACTTACTTGGGGCCTTTCCAGGCCGATACTGCCCAATTAGAGTTCCATTATCCTAACTTCTTCCATCGCTTCCTTTCTTGTGTACGAATGCCATTTCTTTATAGCCTTATTAGTATGCTTATACAACTTGGGCGAACTCGTACTATCTTCAAATTTTGTTTGAGGGAAGAAATCACAGCTATTATTATCATATTCTGTTTCTGAAAAATCTAAAACGTCCCCATCGATCCAGCTATAATCTGTATCACTATCTATTAACTGAGTTTTCTGCTTGATTCTACCAGTCCCCTTCCTTCTCCGAGGCATTTTTGTTTTTGTTTTATCATTTCCTCCCTCCGAAACCACCAGCCTAGCCTCTGACCTTCCACCTATTATAGAATCTTTCTCTTCCTTTCCTCTTCCCTCCTCGCCCGAGAACACTTCTATATTTTTGTTCTTTTCTGCCCCTCTCATGTCTTCCTCAAAACCAGAATCCTCCCCTCTTATAAGCCTTTTTTCACTGCATGGGATACCAATGTAGTGTAAAGCACCTTCTTCCCCTCCCCTATTCTTTTCTCCTGCCCATCCTCCTCATTTATCATCTCCAAGGAGTTGTCCTTCCTTACCCATACCTTTTCCCTCTCCCCACCTTTCACCTTCCTCTCCTACAAACTAATACTGCCCACCCTACATGCCTCAAAATTGTGCCCAAGCCTCCTGCAGTTCTTACAGTAGCTTGGAACTTGCTCAGGAACAATATTCTGCCAAAAGCCAGCTCCATCTTTAGTGCCAGCCCAAATTTTCTGTGGATGCTTGATTTTGAGATTTGTTTCTATACATATCCTTGCACTGTGAGGTCTTGTCATCGAGGCAGTGGCCTCATCCATGAACATGGGTTTTCCCACGCACATCGCAATAGAGTAGAGAGAAGCTTTATTAAAAAATGGTAATGGAAGATTAGAGAGGGAATGCCATACCGGAGCTATCGGGGTTTCCTCCATGGGCGAGAAATGAACTGTCCATTTTAACATGCACATAGGGTAGCCAGAGACGAACCATAAACCACGCAACCACATTCTGTTGTAGTCTTCTTCTGCCATGAATTGGAGGAAGACGTGTTTAGCATCATAGTCTCTTGTCTTAACGCTTCCACTTAGCTTGAGTGTGTTGAGGAATCCACGTATATCATCAAAGTGTGGCCTACCATGCGAGAATTTTTCTACGAGGGTGAGCTTGAATGGCTCATCCATTATTTCGAATTCTGCCGTAGAGAAAATCACTGCAGGGAGTTCATTCTTCCTCCCTAATATGAGTAAATTAGGTGTGGGCTTTTTAAGAATGGAGGCAAATGATTTCTTCTTGCACAAGAGATCATTATACTCCATTATTTAGGATGAATTGAGCTTGAAAATGCAAGAAGATGAACTTTCTTTCTCTAGAAAGGTCATTTTCTCTCTCTAGAAAGTTGAGAGCATTTATTCTTCATTCCAATCTTATTCTTCTTTATTTAGGCTGAGAGCTTGAAAATAATTTCTTCTTCTTCTTCTTCTTTTCCTTATTCTTCTTTCTATTCTTCTTCGTTTTCTTCTTCTTCTAATTCCTCTTATTCACATTCTTCTTTTTTTTCTTCATTCTTATCTTTTTTATTTTTCTTCTTATTCTTTGTTCCGATTCTTCTTTATCTTATTCTTCTTATTGTTCTTTTTCTTTTTATTCCTTTTTTATTCTTCCTCTTCCGATTCTTATACTTTTATTCTTCATCTTTTGCTTCTTCTTCATCTTCCTCCTCCTCATCTTCTACTTCATCCTCTTTTATTTCTTCTTCTACACCTTCTTCTTTTATTTCTTCTTCTACATCTTCCTATTCTTCTTCTTCTACTACTTCTTCCTCTTCTTATTCTTCTTTTTCTTCTACTACTTATTCTTTTTATTTTTCATTTACTTCTTCTTCTTCTTCTTCTTCCTCTTCCTCTTCTTTTTCTTTTACTTCTTCATCTTCTTCTTCATACCCTTCTTCCTATTCTTCTTATTCTTATTCTTATTCTTCTTCCATTTAATCTTCTTCTTCTTCTACTTACTATTATTCTCTTTCTACACCTTATGACTCTTTTTATTATTATTATTTTTCTATTATTATTCTTCTTCTAGTTCCTCATTTTTTTCTTCTTATTCCTCTTCTTCTTCCTCTTTTTCTTCTTCTTCTTCTTCTTCCTCTTCTTCTTCCCCTTCTTCTTATTTTTATTCTTCCTATTCTTCTTCTTCTTCTTCTTCTTCTTATTCTTCCTATTCTTCTTCTTCTTCGTCTTCTTCTTATTCTTCCTATTCTTCTTCTTCGTCTTACTCTTTTGCTACTACATCTTCTTCTACTTATTTTTCCTCCTATTTTTCTTCTTTTTCTTTCACTTCTTCTTATTCTCATTCCTCTTCTACTATTTCTTCTTCCTCTTTTTGTTCTTCTCTTTCTTCCTCCTTTTTGTTTTTCTCTTACTTCCTCTTTTTATTATTCTTTTTCTTCCTTTTCTTCTTCATCTTTATTTTCATCTACTTCTTCTTCTTCCACTTCTTCTTATTATACTTCTCCTTGAACATCATATTATTTCGTTCTTCCATTTATTCTTCTTTTCCTTCTTCTTCTTCTTCTTTTTCACATTCTTCCTCCTCTTTTTTATTTTTCTTCTTTTTCTTATTCTTTCTCTTCTTTTTTTTCTTATTCTTACATCTCCTCCTCTCTTTTTTCTTCCTTCTTATCTTTTTTATTATTCTTCTTCTTCTTATTCTTATTCTTCATTATCTTAATACACTTATTGTTCTACTTCTTTTTATTCTTTTTTTTTCCTCTCTTCCAATTCTTATACTTTTCTTTTTCTTCTTTTTCTTTTCTTCTTCATCTTCCTATTCTTCTACTTCTTCCTCTTTTATTTCATCTTCTACTTCTTCCTCTTTTATTTCATCTTCTACTACTTCCTATTATTCTTCTTCTACTACTTATTCCACTTCTTCTTCTTTTTTTCTTCTTCCTCTTCTTCTTCCTCTTCTTCTACTACTTCTTCCTCCTCTTCTACTACTTCTTCTTCTTCTTCTTCTTTTTCTTCTTCTTTTTCTTTTATTTCTTCCTCTTCTTCTTTATATACTTCTTCCTCTTATTATTATTATTATTCTTTTTCTTCTTCTATTTAATCTTCTTCTTCTTCTACTTACTCTTATTCTCTTTCTACACCTATTTGCTCTTCTTTTTATTCTTTTATTTTCTATTATTCTTCTTCTTCTACTTCCACTTTGTCTTCTTATTCTTCTTCATCTTTTTCTTCTTGTTCCTATTGTTTTTCCTCTTATTATTATTATTATTATTATTATTATTATTCTTCTTCTTCTTCTTCTTTTTCATCCTCTTCTTCTTCCTCTTCTACTGCAACTGCTGCTTCTTCTTCTTCTACTTATTTTTTTTCCTCCTCCTCTTCTTCTTCTTCTTCTTTCACTTCTTCTTCTCCTTTCTCTTCTGCTATTTCTTCTTCCTCTTCTTATTTTTGTTCTTTTTTTTCCTATTTTTCTTCTTCTTTTTCTTACACTTATTCTTATTGTACCCCTCCTTCATCATCATCATCATCTTCTTTTTCTTCTTCCGTTTATCCTTCTTTTCCTTCTTTTCCTTCTTTTCCTTCTTTTTCTTCTTTTTCTTCTTCTTCTTCTTCTTCTTCTTATTCTTCCTCCTTATTTATTTTTCTTATTTTTTTTATTCTCTCTTTTTCAATTTCTTCTTTTTCCACCTACTCTCTCTTTTCTTATTCTTATTCTTTTTCTTCATCTTCTTTTTCTTCTTCTTCTTCTTTCTCTTCTTCATCCTATTACTCTTTTCATCCTTATTCTACTTCATATTCTTCTTTTTTTTATCTTTTACTTTTTATTCTTCTTCTACTTCTTCTACATCTTCTTCTTCTAATTCATCATCTTCTTCTTCTTTCTCCTCTTACTATCGTTCTTCAAATTATTTATATTATTCTTTTTATTCTTTTTTTTCTTCTTCTTCTTTTTCATCATCATCATCTTCTTTTTCTTCAAATTCTTTCACTTCTTCTTATTCTTTTTCTTTTCTTCTTCTTCTTCTTCCTCCTCCTCTTCTTCTTCTTCTTCTTCCACCTCCTCCTCTTCTTCTTCTTCTACTCCTTTTTATTTTTATTTTTCTTTTTCTATTTTTGTACTTCTTCTTCTTCTTCTTCTTCTTCTTCTTTTACTTCTTCAACTTCTTCTTTTTCTTCTTTCTCTGCTTGTTTTTCTTGTTCTTGTTGTTCTTTTGTTCTTCTCCTTTTTTTTTAAAAAAAGCTTATTATTATTATTAATATAATCCTCTCTTTTGGCGGAGGAATACCATTTTTAAAACCTACTTCTACCCTTGCCTCTTTTACACCCTTTCTTAACTAAATAAAACAAAATGGTTATGTAATATTAAATATATTTTTAGAATATTTTTTTTATCATTATTCTCGCACTCTACTTTTTCTGGGTTGATTTTCGTGCTAGGCTTCTGTGGCCTTAATATATTTTCCACTTATCCCGACATATTGTCATTGGAATGACAATCTTTTTTGGTATCTCGTCTAGACCTCTTTTGCTTTTTCTTTTGCATCTTTGCCTTCCCTTTGACCATACATCTTTCACAGCTTAAGCTCCTGTTGTAGCTTTTCTTGTGTGTGTGCAAGCTCCTCCTTCATCCCTTGAGACTCTAATTAGACAGACTCTATATTTACCTCCTCTTACTGTACTCTAACATTTCTACAAATAGATTGCATTTGACTCTAATTACTGTACTCTTGTGTGTGTACACTAGACCAACTGCATTTTTCGTAGGTTTGATTTTGCTAGCAGACCACCCTTTCTTCACCTACCTTTAATTACAGACCACCCTCCTTTGCCAAACTCGATAGATTCAGCAGACCTTTACATTTGACTCTGTCATTTCTACAAACACTAGACATGCTTCATTTTAACTTAACAGCATACCTCACCTACCTTTATAGGCCACCCTTCCTTGCCTAGCTCGACAAGCTAAGCATACCTTTGCGGCACACACCAACCTCATTAAAACTAGACAGATTACAATCACACGACAGACTTCATTCTAACACAACAAATTCGTTAAAATTAGACCTACCTTTACTCACTCCAAACACTTGACAAACACTCAGTAGCCAACACTAATCAGCCTCTATATCTTTTTCCACCGAACTTCTATCACTTTCTGCAAGCTTTTATACATGATTTCTATTTCCAGCACTTATTCCTGCATCATTCAATCACAAAGAAAATTAAGATAATTATAACAGTTGTGCCTCCTTTTTTCCCCTAGTTGAATTGTTATCCATTTCTGCCCGAAATCTTTAATGCCACCATTCAGTTTCATTCTTTCAAATCACTTTGCTTTTCCCTTTATTGAGCATGACAACAACTTTAATGCCTCCATCTGATGCTTTTCCTGGGCAGCAGCATTATTCCGCTTTACTCATTTCTGAATAGCAGCTTACATGTCTCCATCGATATTTCACACATGACCCCTACACCTCCTCACCTCTTATAATACAGACCCAACAGCAATAACACAGACACTTCGCAACAAATTAAATGTTTACAGACTCCTATAGAATATTTTTTACTTCTGCCTTATTAAAATCCAGAAAATTAAAACAGATAATGCATTAGAAATTTCCTCCCTTTCTTTAAGCTTCAATCACTGTTATGCATTATTTGAGCATCTTCCTTTAATTACGAAAAAACTTCCCCTATATAGACAACTATACAACACCTTGCCACATAATTTCAAAATATATTTTAAGATTAAATAGATAACCTTTATAACAATAATTTAATGTTTACTTTATTAGGGTTTCCTGCCTACTTTCCTATTACCTTATTTTTTTTAGATAAGGGAATGCAAGCTTATCCAGCATTGCTAAACCTTTTAATTTTCCTGGTATAGTTTTCTCATCATATTCTTTTTCTCCTTTGGCCGCTCCTATTCTAGCCAGACCATCAGCTAGTGCATTAGCCTCTTTTATATATAAGAAATATTTGCATTTAAATCTTTAATAAGATTTATTATGATCTCAATCTCCTCTTCAAACTTCCATAATGTTATTCTTTTAAAAACCAAATCCACTATCAACTTAGAGTCAACCTGAATTAGCAAATTTTTAAATCCCATGTTTTTACAGACATATAGCACTTTCTTCAAAGCATTGATTTTCGAGTGTAGGGCTAAAGAAGCTCTACCAAATATAGTAAATGCTTTTATAATCATTCCTTGAGAATCTCTTATTACTCCTCCTCCTGCTACCCCTATATCCCTGATAAAACTTCCATCAGTATTAAGAGATAACTTGCCTTCAGGGGGCTTCTTCCATTTTATACTTCTTACTCTATAAGTCTTAATTTTGTTAGTGGCAAGTGACCATGTGTCTCTTACTACTCTATCTTTATCTATATTCTCAACTTTAATAGGCTTTGAACAAGAAATATTACTTATTTCCTTTCTAATATCTTTTACTATTTCAATAGAATTCATTCCTATTCCCTCATATCTACTTTTGTTTCGGGCTTTCCATAGGCTCCGGATAACTACATGTGGGAGATTTTGAGTTAGCCAGTTTCTAATAGGGCTTTGTGAATTTTCTCTTTCCCATTTTCTAATTCTTTCTATTAGCCATTCTTTTTTAGATCTAATCTGATTTATTTTTTTTAGCTCATTCCAGACTTTCGCTGCTATTTTCCCTTCAGAGAATAAATGGTCAATAGATTCTTCTGCATCAAAGCAGCAGTCACATCTAGAAGCCATTGTTATGCAATTTCTTTGAATGTTATTATCAAGTGGTAAGGCATTGAAAAGAGCTTTCCATGCAAGCGAACACATTTTTTGAAGAATATCTACCTTCCAGACCCATTTAAAAATTGTTTGTACTAGTTTTTTCCTTCTAACTAATTCTTTTGCTAATTTTAGAGTAAAATTACCTTGCAGATTCAGTGTCCACCCCCAGCCACTCTTTTTCATTATTGAGTGTGAATCCACTAATTCTTTTTTGTTTTCCCATTGCTTTCCAATTTTTCGAGGCCCTCTTCAAGCTCTTGACTTTTTCCCCTTCATATTTAGCTCTTATATACTTTGCCCACAAACTGTCACTTTCTTTTAGTCTCTAGAAGCCTTGACAGTCCCATGCTGTGGCTATGTCTTGAAGACTAGAAATGCCAAAGCCTGTTTCATATTTTAGTTGACAAATATCTTCCTAGTTCTTCCAATGAAGCTTTAGTCACCCATCTTTTTTACCCCATAAAAAGTTAGTCATCTCCATTTCCAATTTTCTAACAAATTTCTTAGGAGGGTGAATGACTGACAAAATATGTACTAACTTACTTTGCAGTACATGTGTAATTAACGTGATTCTTCCTCCAAATCCCAATAAATTTTTTTTACAGCCTATTATTTTCTTTCTCATTTTATCTTGAAGTACTATTAAATACATCTCTTTTAATCTACCCTCATATATCGGGCAGCCTAAGTACCCTAATGCCCCTTTATTTTGAATGAAACATATGATACTTTTTATCTTGCTTGCAATTTTTTCTACAATTTTTTTTGCTAACAAAAACTCACATTTCTTTATATTTACCATTAGCCCCGTTTCTGCCTCTAATTCTTGTAAAAGCTCCATTAAATTCTTTCGTGATTTTCTGCTTGCATTCGTAAATATTATAAGGTCATCTGCATAAGCTAAACAACCTAATCTCAGAGTATTATTAAGTTTCCTGAATGGAATAATCTTTTCTATCGCCATTCTTTTATTTAAATTACGAATTAGTAATTCTAAATAAATATCAAATAATAAAGGAGACAACGGATCTCATTGTCTTAAACTTCTTTTTGGCTTAAATTCCTCTCATATCATTCCATTTACAATAACTTTTACCCATGCACAGGATATGCATCTATATATTAGATCTATGCATGTTTTAGAGAACCCAAATTTCCTCATAACAAAGCAGAGTCTGTCCCATTCCGCCTTGTCGAAAGCTTTAGACAAATCCAATTTTACTACTCAATTTTTCCCTCTTGTTTTTATAGCTAATTCATTCATCATTTCTAATGCAAGTTTTATATTTTAAATCATTAGTCTATTCTTAACAAAACCTATTTGTTCTTGAGATATTATATGTAGCAATATATCACTTAACCTATTTAGTAATATTTTAGCTAGAATTTTATAGAGAGCATTACATAGACTGATATGTCTAAAATCCTCGCATTTCTATGGTGATTCCTTCTTTGGAAATAATTCAATAAATGATTTCGCCCATGCCTTGGATATGTCCGCACCTACAAAGAAACTTGCAACCGTAGTAATGAGATCATTTTTAATCAGATGCCAACTGACCTGGAAGAAATAATTATTCCAGCCGTCTGGACTTGATGCACTCTCCTTATCAAGACCAAAAACACCATTTTTAATTTCTTCTTCAATCAGAATCATCGCCATCTTATTGTTTTGTTCGTTAGTAATAGTAGCTTTAATTTCATTCATTAAAGAATCTCCTTCATGCTTCCCTCTGTCGCATAAATGAGATTTAAAGAAATCCTCAAAGAGGGTTCCTATTTTCTCTTCATTCTCTTTCCAAGTTCCGTCTTTGTTTTGTATACCTTTTATTTTGTTTTTGTGAGCTTTAATTTTACTCACATTTAAATAATTTTTGTATTTTTATCTCCATCTTTAAGCCATTTAATCTTTACTCGCTGTTTCCAACAAATTTCTTCCATTTGTAATCTTTGTCTCAGTTTTCCTTTAGCTTTACTTAGTTCTTTTCTGATATCTTCATTTTGAGTATTCTCATATTCTAATTCTAATTTTTCCACTTCCTCCTCCATCTCCTTTATTTTTTGGTTTATGTTTCCAAAAAGCTCTTTATTCCATGATTTTAAAGCTATTTTTAATCTATGTAACTTAAGCGATAGAGCCTGCATAGGCTTTCCTATTGTTGGCTCTGTCCAGAACTCTTTCACCACATTTTCAAATTCTATGTGCTTTGCCCACATATTTTGAAATTTAAAACTACTTATCATGCACTGATTCTTATGGCTTGTTATGAGAAAAGGGCCATGATCCGAATAGGTCCTGTTTAAGTGTCTCAGCCCTATGGGTCCTTGAGAGGCTATCAACTTTGCATTACACAGGACTCTATCTAATCTTGCCCAGATTGCTCCTATTTTTCGCTAGTTATTGCACCAAGTATATCTTGATCCTGTAAAATCTACTTCCATAAGATTAGCATTCACAATTATATCATTAAATTGTGTTATAGCAACTTTATCTCGAGTTTTTCCTCCTCTTTTTTTCTTCTCACTTCTGATTACATTAAAATCTCCTTCTATAATCCATGGTTTATCTTTATTAGCTATTTCTTGCATCTCCTTCCATAATTCAAATCTATCTTTTTTAGCATTTTAGTATGAACTATAGATATTATTGCATCTGAATCTTGATTTGTTTTAAAGTGAACTACTTGATCAGTGTATTTTATTATTACAATATTTATATAGTTATGCCACATAATCCAAAGCTTACTATTTGTGTTAGCATATGCATTTTTAAATCCTAATAATTCACTATACTTTGTTAATTATTCTTTCTGAACCATTGGTTCGGCTATAATTACTAAAAGTATTTTATGAGCTTTTATTAATAGTTTTAATCTATTTTTTGAAGGGTTATTTTTCACCCCCCTAATGTTCCAATAAAGACATCTATCCATTGAATCCTGACTTTGCTTGAGCTCTTGTTGTACACTTAGACTCATACATCTTATTTAGATGTTTCTTCCTATTCATTGTGGACTTGCATACGTTAGGAGTAATTTGCATAATTTTTTTATATCCTACCTGCTGTCTGAGTTGCATAGCCATTTGTTTTATGGCTTCTATGGCTTGAACCCTTGTGAGCTTTTCCATATCTTCTTTATACAATTCTAAATCATCTTTTAACTTACTAATTTCTCCCTCCCTATTCCCTTCTTCCCTTCCTAGTGGAGGGAAGCTGTACACATCTGAGTATTCTTCTGGAAAGTCTAGAAGATCCTCATCCATCCAGCTGAGATCCTCCAAGTTCTCCTTTAAAACCCTCCTTGATTTAAACCTTTTCCCCCTTTTCTTTTTCTTTTTACTTCCACCCAACCTATTTCTTTTTCACTCTCCTCTCCCCCCCTCTTTTCCTACATCTAATTTTGCCCTTGTATTTCTATTACTTCCTCTCTCCTCTATTGATTTTCTCTCCTCATTACTCCTATCTTGGCCTTCCTCTATTACTAAAGTTGGGTGCAATTCTCCTCCCTCCTGCTTCTCTTTATAACTATCCTTCTATTTTCCTTCTTCCTTCCTAATCCATCTCTTTCTTCTTCTAACCTCTTGCCCCTTCTCTTCTACCCCCAGCCTGCACTCACCCATATCATGTCCTAGCCTTTTACATGCTAGGCAGTAAAATGGTAGGGTCTCGAATATTATAGACTGCCAGAACCCCTCTCTCGATTCACCTTCTCCACTGCCTATCCATATTTTTCTGGGTGACAGTGTAAGAAAATTGCACTCCACACATACTCGGGCATTGTTTGGCCCAGTCATAGAGGTTGTTGCCTCATCCCAAAGCATCGGCTTCCCCAAACAAGAAGAAATCACATACAATGCATGCTTACTGTATAGAAACAATGGTAGATTGGGGAGAAATAACCATACTAGGGCAATGGAAGGTTCTTCCTATGGACTGAAGTTTTTCGTCAACTTCAAAATACACATAGGAAAACCATTTACCTGCCATAGTCCTCTTAGCCATAACCTTTGAAAATCATCCTCCATGTAGCACTGCAAGATAACGTGTTTCGCGTCAAAATCCATGAACTTCACCATCCCCTTAAACTTCAACGAATAAATAAACGCTTGTAGTTCTTGTGCTCCTAGTCTGCCATGAGAAAATTTCCCAATAAGCGTGTGTTCAAATGGCTCTATGAGCCTCTGTATCTCCTCCGTGGAGAAGATAACTACGGGGTTCCCATTTATTTTTTCGAACGAAGGAAGAGGAGGCGCGGGTTCCTTCAATATTGAAGCAAAGGACTTTTTATTTGATAATAAGTCCCTTTGCTCCATCTTCCACTTGAATGGAGCTTGATTTGAGCAGAAATGGCAATTTTCTCTCTCTAGAAATTGAGATTTTCCCTCTCTAAAGTAGAGAGCATTTTAGAAGTTGTTCTTCTCCTTCTTTTTTTCCTACTTCTTCTTCCTTTTCGTCTTCTTCTTCTTCTTCTTCTTCTTCTTATTTTTTACTTCTCATTCCTCTTCTTCTTTTTCTTCTTCAACTTCTTCATGTTCTACTACATCTTTTACTTCCTCTTCTTCTTCTTCCACCTTCTCATCATCATCATCATCATCATTATCTTCTTCTTCTTCTACTTCCTCTTCCTTTTTTTCTTCTTCTCTTCTTCTTCTTGTTCTTCCTCCTCCATCTCCTCCTCTCTGTCTTCTTCTTCTTTATCTTCATCCACTTTTTCTTCTTCTTCTTATATTTCTTATTCATCTTTCAATTCTTCTTCTTAATCTTCTTCTTCCTCTTCTTCTTCTTTCTCTTTCACTTCTTCTTCTTCTCTCTCTTTTGCTTCTTCTTCTTCTTCTTCTTCTTCTTCTTCCTCTTCTTATTCTTATTCTTCTACTTCTATTTCTTCTTCTTCATAATCCTTTTCTCCTTCCTTTACTTCATCCTCTTTTCTTCTTCTTCATATTCTTCTTCCTCTTGTTATAAATTTTCATCTTCTACTTTTTCTTTCTCTTCTTCTCTTACTTCTTCTTCCTCTTCTTCTACTTCTTCTTCTTCTTCTTCTTCATCTCCTTCATCATCATCTTCTTTTTCAACCTTTTCTTCTACCTCTTCTTCATCTCCTTTTTCCTCATCTTCTTCTTCATCTTCTTCTACTTCTTCTTCTACTACTACTTTTTCTTCTTCCTCATCTCCATCATCAACCTCTTCTTCTACATCAACTTTTTCTTCTTCTTTTACTTCTTTTTTTACTCTTATTCTCCATCTTCTTCCTCTTCCTCGTCCTCTTGTTCTTCATCTTCTTCTACTTCTTTTCTTATTTTTTTCTTCCCTGTCTTTTTCTTTTTCTTCTTCTTTCACTTTTTCTTCTTCTTCTTCTTCTTCTACCCCTGCTTATTAATCTACTTCCTCTTCTTCTTCTTCTTCTTCTTCTTCTTCTTCTTCTTCTTCTTTTTTCTCTACTTCTTCTTCATGTTTTTTTTCCTCTTCTTCTGTTTCTTCTTCTTCTTCTTCTTCTTCTTAGTATTCTTCTTAATCTTCTTTTTCTTTATATTCTTCCTCCTCATCGTAATCTTTTTATTCTTCTTTTTCTACTTTTTCTTCTTCTTCTTCCTTTTCTACTTCTTCTTCTACTTCTTCATTTTTTTTTCTTTTTCTTTTTTATCTTCTTCATCTCCATCCTCTTCTTCTTCTTCCTATACTTCTTTTTCTTTCTCTTCATTATCCTCATTTATTCTTCTTTTTATCCTCTTTTTCTTCCACTTCTTCTGTCTCTTCTTCTTCATCTTCTTCTTGTTCCACTTCTTGTTTCTATTCTTCTTCTTCTTCCTATTTTCTTCGTTTTCTTCCGCATATTATTCTTCTTCTTTTTTTAATGTTTTATTTTATTAATGTTACCCTCTCTTTTTATGAATGAATACCATTTTTACAAACTAGAAACTACCCTTAACTTTTTTACAACCATATAAAATCAAAAAAACAAGCTTGTACCTCTTTAAAACCTAAGGTAGATTTTGCCTAAAAATTGATAGCTTCTCTTAGTACTCTGCCAGACCATGGAAACTCCTTGCTAACTGTCACCTCTTCTAATCCCTTCTAGATGCAGCATCCTTCCTCTCTTTATCAACCTTTGCCTTCAATTGTCACTTTCTTTCATCCTTCCTCAATATTACACCTCCTCTCAATTTTGACACATTCCTGAAAAATAGTGCAATAAAATATCCATGCTATTACCACTAATCCCACCTATTTCTCCTTTTATCCCTTTTACAATTTCTCAAATTAAGATACAACCTCTTATAACTATTAATTCTTTTTGCCTTATTTGTATCTCAATACACTTTGCACTAGTTTCTCCTTGTTGTCCTTTCGGCTGCATATTCTACATGCCTGCCTTTGTTTTTCCTCTTTGAAACCCCATGTTGCCTTTACACCTGACCCTTAGTCAGAAAACATGTAAAATTGTCCAAAATAATCTTAGATTTCTTGCCCCCATCTCATCTACTATACTTTCCATTCCTTATATTGCACACCTAATAATCCAAAAAAACATCCAAAAAAACATCCAAAAAAAACATCAAAAAAAACATGTGTGAGTAGCATGACAGAGGCAGCAGTCAGCTATTGATTTCTTCTTTCCATGCTATAGATATTTTTTGATTAGCTCCTAGCTCTACCTCTTGTACAGCTTTCTCCTCCTTACCTTGCCCTTAAACACTAAAACAACATGTGAAAGGAGAATAGCAAATGCAGTAGCCTGCATTATCTCTTGCTTTCATTTCCATTCTGCTGAAATTGGCCAGGAACCTCATAGGCCTCCTACCCCCTTTTTCTACTATTCTAGTGGCAACTAATAATTGTAGAACTTTATATCGCATATTCCATTCCTGCCATTAAACTCATGATGCATAAAAGTAGCATATATAATCATCATAGTAAAGGCAGCGACTTGCATTGTCCCCTGCTATCTAATTTTGCTAATACCTCCCGGAAACACTGTCTCTTGTGATTTTGCTTCCAGCTTCTTCTACCTTTCTACCCTTGCAAACAACAAGCAAACATACAAACAAAGCAAATAGTCAAAAGCCCCCAACACCCTCCAGGATATTAATTAGGGTTTATTTCTCACATTCTGATGTTTGCCTCTTGATGTCGCCTAGTTGTGCCTTTCTTGCTCTCCCTAAAAGCCATCAAAGAAAAAAGAACATCTTTCTCTCATGATCTAATAGAATACCAAGCCATCCAATGTATAAACATAGCATCAATATATCAATATATCATTAAACCTTCTGCCCTGCTTCTAATGATGTTCTATATTTTATTCAGCTTTGATTTAGTAGCTCTTTAGCCCATAATATGCTCATACCTAGAAATTCAACCAACACCCCCACAAAAGACCAGGGTAACTATCACTCTTCCAGCTTAAGCCTACTAGAGCCACAACTCTTCCAACTTATATTTTTTATTCTTTGTGACTCTGATGTAATAATAACCTATTCTATCTATAATAATTATACCTTTAAATCTATTTAAAATGTCTTCTCCACCAAATTCTTGAAAATTTTTTTTTCTACCCTCTTTTACTAACCTATCAGCCAGTGTATTTGCTTTTCTTTATATGTGTATTATTTCTCCATTCAAATATATTAAAGTCTATTTAATACTACGTGTTTCTCCCTCGCACCTCCACATATCTATCCTTCTTGTGGCTAGATCCACCAGTATGTGTGAATCAACTTATACCTGAATATTTTGGAGTCTATGGTTGCTGCAAATTTCCAGCCCTTTCTGCAATGCCATAATTTCTGCATGCAAGGCTGAGATAGTAACTCCTCTCATTGTAAATTCTTTAATAACATTTCATTCATCTCTTATAAACCCTCCTCACCCTACTGCCCCCATGTCCATTTTGAAACACCCATCCATGTTTAAGGCTATTGCACCTTTCAGTGGTTTTTTTTATTAAAAGGTTTATTTTATTATATTAGGCCTCTCTTTTGGCTGAGGAATACCATTTTTATAAGCTAAAATCTATCTTTTTCCCTTTTACACCCTTTCTCAAAATAAAAAACTAATCAAATTTAAACTTCACAATTTCAGATTGAGCTTTATATTGTACTAGGTATTCTTGGAATTTAGGACTGCAATAATGTCTTTTTCTATCTTTATCGTGTCCTTCTCAGCTCCAGCCTTCCGTGAGCTCCTCCAAGATGTGCCCTTTATTCATGCTTCCTTCCTTCCTTGAGCTCCTCCAAGATGATCCTGCTTAATCTTGACCAAAAACCTTAAAACATACCTATCACTTAACAGACTCTGATTCAACCTATACTTAACAGACTCTAATCCAAAAGACTTCTAATAGACCCCCACCTACCTGACCTTTCTACAAGCATAACAGGCTACTTACCTTATCGACTTCATTCCTTTGAAGCATACCCTTACTATCCCATACCCATACACAATAAAAAAAATATTCCAACATATTACAGACACTAACACCCTCAATTCCTACCCCCTTCCTCATATTCCATTTCAATGCATGGCCTCTTGCGTCTCCATGCTTGGCTTACTCCTGAATTTAATGAACCTACAAAACAAATAACCAGCATCCTTCCATTCTATTTCATTACCTTCTAACCCTTATGGCTGGTACATTTAGCTTGTTTGCTATGCCACAATTTGCAACAAATAGATGTGCTTTGACCTCCTCTGTCAAGCCTGCAAAACAAATTACAGTATCTACAAAAATAATCCCTACCCCCAAAACTATACAACCCCATAGTCAGCATTGATTGTTGCAAGCAGCTCTGTTTTCTCCTCTACAAAATATATTGCAGCAACAATGCCTTTTCTTTTTTTTTATGCAGTCTACTTTTCATAGTCTCTCCTCAGGACTGGGGGGACTCTTTAATAGCTTCTCCTATTCTGTATGTAATGCAGTCAAACAAGGCTATAACAATATACTCCCCAATTAGAGGACATACCCCGCCTCCTTATTTCTGCAACAACGAGTCAGTCAAGACAAAAAACAACAATCCTAAACAATAAACATTAACACCCAGAACCCCTTACCAAACCAATCATCTAAAGTAACCTGCAAAATAGCAAACCAATCCAAACACATAAAACCTATATAATGTAAAGAAGGCTAAGCTGCAGAATGTCAGCATTCATACTTCTAAAAACCATTCCCCGCCTCCCTATTACTTCAAAAGGCTTGATTACTAGAAGATAAACATAAAGCCAAACCAATCTAAGTTTTAATTATTTCTGAAGATTCATAAAAAAATATAACCGCCAACAGACAGCTTTCCTTCTCCTATGTCAACCCAACACCCTGTTAGAAAAAATAACAAATATGCCTCAAAGGAACCAGTCATCAAACTTTAGCACCACTAATAAGCATTAACACACCGGACCACCTTACCAGACCAATCACCTGGAATAACCTATTTAAACATTTAATTATTTATGATATGCGGAAAAAATAAAACTGCCAACCGCAAATATGCCCCAACAATCCAGTCATCTTAATTTTTCACCACTAATAAATTATTTAAACAAAATTAGTCTTTGCAGATCTTGACATATGGAAATCTCAGTTCATCAAGCCTTGACAGGCCTTTGAATTTATCTGGAAGATCGCTTCTGCCAAAAACTTGTTCTCCTATAGAGTCACCCTCCTTGGCTAACCTATCTGCTAAAGTATTTGCCTCTCGATATATATGCTTAATGGATGTGTTCCCTTCTTCCATATATTTTCTTATAGACTCTATATAATCTTCATATTGCCAGATATTTAAATCTTTATTAGCAAGGTCAACTAGTAGCCTTGAATCCACTTGAATCTGAAACTCTTTAATATTAAGCCCATTGCAGATTTGTAAACCTTTGTGGAGGGCTTGAATCTCTGAATATAATGTTGAGCAACATTTTAAATTCATCGTGAATGCTTTGAGAACCATTCCTTGTGAATCCCTTATAACTCCTCCTCCCCCTCCTACACCCATATCTCTGTTGAAGCTACTATCTATATTGAGAGACATTTTACCATTAGGTGGTTTCTCCCACTTGATAGTTCTTGCCCTCGACTTTCTTTTAACTAGGGTAAGCCTCCGATGACAACCCCAATGATTTATCAAGTCAATAACTGGCTTATCTTTTCTCATTTTACTAGGGTAAGCCTCCGAAATACTAGTAATCTTCTTTTTAATATCTTTTAAGATATTCTCTGAGTTCATACGAACATTTTCAAATCTGCTCTTATTCTTATCCTTCCAGATACACTAGATTACTACTATCAGGATGTTTTTCCTAAGCCAGGACTGAATTCATTCCCAAGGATAGGTCTTAGCCAACTCAGTAATCTATCTTTAAGCCTCTTTCCTTGACTTGGCTGACCAATGTGAATCTGGCTTCAGACTTCCTCTGCTATTTTATCAGTAGAAAATAAATGATCTATGCTTTCAATTTCTGAAAAGTAGCATTCACATCTAGAGGCTATTTTAATACCTTTTGTTTGTAAATTATTATACACCGGGACATATTTTTGGAAGGTTCTCCACAGAAAGAATTTCATCTTTTGTGGAGAATAATTCTCCCAGCCCCATTTAAAAATTGGTGACACCCTCCTCTTCTTTCTTATCTATTCCTTTGCATATTTCAATGTTAAAACACCTTGTGGATTTGGAGTCCACTTCCACCCACTCTTATTAAGTTTAGATAGAGATTCTACAAGATTTTTTGATTTAATAACATCTTCCATGTCTTTTAGAATTTTTTCTTATTAACTTCATTACCCCAATTATATTTAGCCCACATTAATCTTGCCCAAAGACTCTCATTTTCTTTTAGTTTCCACCAGACTTTCTAGGCCCATGCTTTGGTGGCTACCTCAAGACTAGTAAAACCCAGACCTGCCTCCTCCTTTGGGTGGCATAATGAGTCTCATTTTCGCCAGTGTAGCTTAGCATTTCCTTTCTGCTTACCCCAAAGAAAGTTAGCCATTTCATTTTCCAGCTTTTTTATCACTCTTTTCGGGGGATGGATGACTAATAAGAAGTGGGACAATGAGCCCTGTAAAACATGAGAGATTAGTGTAGCTCTTCCTCCAAAACTTAACATATCCTCCTTCCAACCAGTGAATTTGCCTCTTAATTTTTCTAAAAGAAAGCTAAGATATTTCTCTTTTAATCTTCCTTCATGTATCAGACAATCCAAATACATCAAAGTGCCTTTTTTATGGTTGAAGCCTGTGATCTCTTTAACTCATTGAACCACCTTCTTCGGTGTTTTAGATGATATAATAAATTGACATTTCTCTTTATTCATACATTACCCCGTCTCCTCCTCTAATGTATGCATTAGCTCCATCAAATTTATTAATGACTTAGTGATAGCATTTGTAAATAATAATAACGTCATCCGCATATACCAAGCAACTCACCAACGGAGTCCCTCATAGGTGCTTGAAAGACAAGATATTCTCTACTTTGATTCTCATTTTAAGATTTAGGGAGAGTAATTCCAGATAGATGTTAAACAGATAAGGAGATAACGGATCTCCTTGTTTTAATTCTCTTTCTGGCTTAAACTCATCTCCTTTGTGGCCGTTAACTATTAATCTTTCCCACACACTTGAGATACATCTGAACAACAAATCTATCCAGAATTTTGAGAAACTCATCTTTCTTATGGCATAACATACAATTGTTCATTCCACCCTATCGAAATCTTTTGAGAGATCAAATTTATTTGCCACATTATGCCCTCTAGTTTTAATACCAATATCTCTCATCATTTCAAAGGATAAGCCTATATTTTCCATCATTATTCTATCTTTCACAAATCTTGATTGCTCAAGAGAGATTATATTAGAAATATATTAATTAGCCTATTTTGCAAAAGTCTAGCTAACATTTTTTATATCGCAATACACAAACTAATCGATCTGAAATTCTCACAATTTTGTGGATTCTTAGACTTAGGTAATAATACTATAAAAGAAAGGGCCCATGATTTCGTAATTTCTGGGGCTGCAAAAATATAAGAGATCGCAAAATGGAGGTCCTTCTTAATGATGTGCCAAGAATACTGAAAAAATGCACTATTCCAACCATTTAGTCATGTTGCACTATCTTTATTCAAGCTAAATACTGCATTCCCGACTTCTTCCTCTTTTGGGAATTCTGCTAGTCTGCATTCTCTTCTGAATAAACCTAACATTTCAATGCTTCCAATAGTGATAGGTCTCTTTGATTTTCATTTCTAGTTAAATGATTTATAAAATATTCCTTTATATGACTTTTAATTTCTTCTTCTTCCACTAACCAACGTCCTTCAGAATTTTTATTGACTGCTATATGTTTTTTTTGAGATTTAATATTGGCAATAGAATAAAAGAACTTAATATTATTATCACCCTCTTTTAACCACTTTATCTTCGATATTTGTTTCCAAAACACCTCCTCCATGTGTAATTTTAGCTTTAAAGTTGCTTCCACTTTGCTAAGCTCTGCCAATTTTTAACATTTTGATTTAATTCATATTCTTTTTCTTTATATGCAACCTCTTCTTCCGCTAGAATAATATTCTCATTAATATTACCAAACATTTCTTTATTCCATTTCACTAGCATGAACCTTAATCTAAACATATTTGTAGCTAGCACTTGTAGGGGATTACCTGATGAGGGTTCTGACCATGATATCTCTACTATCTTTTCAAAATCAGGATGTAAACTCCACATAGTTTGGAAATTAAAGCTTTTTATAACTTTCCAGCTTTTTCGAAAGGATAATAGCATAAGGCTATGATCTCTCTGTTTAAGTTTCCCAAAGACATTCCTCCATGTACAGCCAGTCATTTAGCATTGTAGAGAACTCTATCTAATCTAGCCCAAATCTCTCCTCACTTTTTCCCGTTATTACACCATGTGTAATTTGAGCCAAGGAATTCTACTTCCAAAAGATTCGTATTAGCAATAGCCTCATTAAAATGCATCATGGCTTCTGAATCTGGTCATCTTCCTCCTAACTTCTTTCTCGGGTATCTAATTACATTAAAATCTCTTCCAATGATCCAGAGAAGATCTGTTTAGGCAATCTCCTCCATCTCCTTCCATAAAGACTTTTTTTTTCTTTGGTGTTTTTTGCATATAAAGTAGTAAAGATGGTATCTGAGTTTCCTACTTTAAAGTGTATAAGCCATTCAGTAAATTTCAAAACTGAAATATTTATACTTCCATAACACATGACCCAAATTTTCCCATTAATATTAGCCGTGGCATTATCGAAACCCATTATTTTTTTTATAATATTCTAATTTATATGTATCTACCATTACTTCTGATAGAATGACTATTTTTGCTTTGTGAATTTTTGTTAATTTCTTAATTCTATTTAGAGAGGGCTTATTTTCCACCCCTCGAATGTTCCAATAGATACAACTATCCATTATTAGTTGATCTCGCTTGTGCTCTCATTGTACATTTTGAATCATACTTCATATTTAAATTTTTCCTATTTCTAGTAGATTTTACAGAGCATGACCCACTTACCCGAGATCTATTGAGACAAATTCTGCCTAATTGAAGAGACATAATCTTTGCTTTTTCCATTGCCTCCTCCCTTGTATACGATTTCCATTTCATTATTGCCATTCTTGCATCTACATTCTGCTTGTTCATGCACATACTAACTTCAATTTTGTTAGAGGGAAACAATCACAGCTCTTGATCTCATATTCTATTTCTAAAAAATCCAAAACATCCTCCTCGATCCAGCTATAATTTGTTTCGCTGTCTATTATAGGAGTTTTCTACTTGCTTCTTTTAACCCCCTTACTTCTTCGAGACTGCATTCTATTTGACTTATCATTTTCTTTCTCCGAAAGAATCAACCTGGCCTTTGTCTTTCCACTTATTATATACTCTTTCTCACCCTCTCCTCTCCTCTCCTCGCCAGACAATTTTTCCTCATCCTTACTCTTTTCTACCACTTTTATCTCTTCCCCTATACCAGCTTTCTCCCCTCTTAATGGACTTTCTATGTTCCTTGAATCCCCTTTATAGTAGGAGACCTCCTCGACCATATTCTTACCCCTTTATTCCTATCTATCTTCCTTACTTATAATGCTTAAACTCCTCTTACGACTCTCCAAAGGGCAATATTTCCTTACCCATACCTTAGACCTTCCCCTACCATTCCCCTTCTCCTTCCCAAAGCTATCCCTGCCCACCCACCATGCCTCTAAATCATGCCCGAGCCTCCTGCAATTTTTACAGAAGCTTGGGGCTTGCTCGGGAACAATATGTTGCCAAAATCCAGCCCCTTCCTCAGTACCAACCTAGACTTTCTGTGGGTGCCAGACTTCAAGGTTTGTCTCGATACAAATCATTGCTCCATGAGGTCGTGTCATTGAAGTAGTGGTCTCATCCATAAGCATAGGCTTCTAGACACACGTGGCAATAGAGTAGAGTGAAGTTTTATTAAAAAATGGCAATGGAAGGTTAGGAAGAGAATGCCATACCGGAGCTTCCTCAATGGGAGAGGATTGAGTAGCCCATTTTAGCAGACACATAGGAAATCCAGAGATGAACCATTGGCCACGTAGCCACATTCTTTCGTGGTCATCTTCCTCCATGAATTGAAGGAAGACATGTTTCAAGTCATAGTCTTCTGTCTTGACGCTTCCGTAAAGCTTGAGTGTATTACGAAAACCTCGGATTTCATCAAAACGTGGCCTGCCATGCGAGAACATGCCCACAAGAGTGAGCTTGAATGGCTCCTCCATTCTCTCAAATTCTGCCTTAGTAAATATAACTTCCAGGAATTCATTCTTCCTCCCAAGCCTAGGTAGATTGGGTGCGGGTTCTTTAAGAACAGAAGCAAACGACTTCTTCTTGGACAAGAAGCCGTTATACTCCATTTTGAGATTGAAATCGAGCTTGAAAATGCATGAAAATGGACTTTCTCTCTCTAAAGAATTCACATTCTCTCTCTAGAATTGATAGATCATGAAAAAAATCTTTTCTCTATTTTTTTACCTTTAGGTGGTTTGTTCCAAATGAATGTTATAAAATCTAATTGAGGTTTCCTAATAGTTTGCAACCTCCATACCTTTTTAATCTCTACCTCTAAGTTCTTATCATTGACTTTTAATGGGTTGTAGGCTAAAATAGTGGAGCTTTCTCTTCTTCTTTCCTCTAATAAAATATTTTAGGTGTGCATTGGAAATTTCTTAAATCTACTTCTATTTTTGGCTTTCCATATGCACTATATTACTACGTGAGGCATATTATTTCTAATTCATATTACTAGCATACCCTTTAAGTGGGCTTGTCTCCAATATTCTATTATGGCCTTAAAAGGAATGTCACTTTTTCCAATGCCCATATTTGTTTCTATTTTGTTTCAAACTGCTTAAGTTATATTTTCTACAGAGAATAAATGATCTATGCTTTCTATGTTTTCTTAGTAGCATTCATATCTAGATACTAATTTTATACCTCTCTTTTAATTATTATTATCTAATGGAATGACTTTTAAAAGAACCCTCCACATGAAACGTTAATATTCTGTAGAATTTCTTTCTCCCATTCCCATTTGAAAATATCTTGAATTTTCATTTATTCCTAACAAGCCTTTTTGCACACGTTATGGAGAATCTTCCTTGAGCATTCAATGTCCATTTCAGCCCAATGTTTATCAAAATTGAATGCTTTCTACTATGCTTTGTTGTTTTTGCATTAATTTCCAACATATATATGCCTTTTATGATTACATAAATAATTTATCGTCAAGCTTGTATCTAGCTCTTGATTATTCAGCCCATAGATTGGTATTTGAAATTATCCTCTAGCTTGTTGATTCATCTAAATTATCCTATTCTTCTTCTTCTTCCACTTCTTTTTCTTCTTCTATTTATTCCTCTGCCTCATCCTCCTCCTCTTCCTCCTCTATTTTTTCATTTTCATCATCATCATAATCTTCTTTTTCTTTTTTTATTTCTCTTCTTGTTCTTCTTCCTCTTATTCTTTTTCCTTCTCTTCTTCTTCTTCTTCTTTGGCTTCATCTTCCACTTATTCACAAACTTCTTCTTCTACATATTCTTCTTATTCTTTCTTTTTTTCTTCTTCTTCTTATTCTTCTTTTTGTCATTCTTCTTCTTATTCTTCTTATTCTTTGTTATCTTATTCTTCATATTGTTCTATTTCTTCTTCTTTCATTTCTTCTTCTTCTTCTTCTTCTTCTTCTTTTTCTACTTCTTCCACCCCTTCCTCTTCTTCTTCTTATTCTTCTTCATCTTATTCGCTTTCTTCTTCTTCTTCTTCATCTTATTCACTTTCTTCTTCTTCTTCTACCTCATCTTTTTTTTCTTCTACTTCTACCTCATCATCATCATCATCATCTTCTTCTATTTCTTTCTCTTCATCATTTTCTCTACTTCTTATTCAACTTCTTCTTATTATACTTCTCCTTCTTCAATTCAACTTCTTCATATTATACTTTCCTTCTTCTTCCTTTTAATCTTCTTCTCATTCTTCTTCTTCTTCTTTTATTTTTCTTTTTCTTCATCGTCCTCCTCCAACTTTTATTTTTTTCCACTTCTTTCTCTTTTCTATTTCTTCTTCAACCTCCTCACATACTTCTTCTTCTTGTTCTTTTCAGCTTCATCATCATCATCTTCTTCTTTTTCTTTTTCTTCCTTTTCTTCACCTTTTTGTCTTCTTATTCTTATTCTTCTTCCTATTCTTCTATTTTTTTCATCTTCTACTTTCTGTTGTTGTTCTACTTCTTATTCATCTTTCTTCTAATTTATCATCATCTTCTTCATCTTTATCATCATCATCATCATCTTCTTCTTCTTAATTTTCAACATTTTCTTATTTTTCTTCTTCTTATTTTATTCTTCTTGCTATTCTTTTTCTTCTTCTTCCTCCTTTTCTTTTTCTTCTACTTCTCCCTCTTCATCTTCTACTTCTTTATTTTCCACTTTTGATCCTTATTCTTCTTTTTCCTCCTCTTTCCTTTATTCTTCCACACATTCATATTTTCTTCTTTTTCTTTTTATTCTTTCTCTTCTTCATCTTCTTCATATTTTTCTTTTTTCTTTTTCTTCATATTCTTCCTCTTCTTCTTATTATTCTTCTTCTTTCTCTTGTTTTTGTTCTTCTTCTTATTCTTCTTCATCTTTTCCTTTTTATTTTTTTTTCTTATTTTTCTACTTTTTACATTCCATCTTCTTCTTCTTTTCATACTTCTTCTACTACTATTTTTTTTCTTCTTCTTTTTCTTCTTATTCCTCATCTTGTTCTTGTAATTCTTTTTTTTTCTTCATCATCATAATCAACTCTTTTTCTTCTTCATCATAATCAACTCATTTCTTCTTCTTCCTCCTTTTTTTATTTGTTAATCTTATTATTATTATTATTATTCTTATTCTTCTTATTCTTCTTTTTCTTCTTCTTCTCCTTCCTCTTCTTCTTCATCTTCTTCATGTACTTCTTCATCACCTTGTTCTTGCTCTTCTTCTTTTTTTTCTACTTAATCCTTCTCCACTTTTGATTCTTCTTCATCCAATTCTTCTTCTTCTTTCTTTTTTTCTTTCTATTCTTCTTCATCCAATTTTTATTCTTCTTTTTATTCTTCTTTCTATTATTATTATTATTATTATTATTCGTCTACTTATTTTTCTTATTCCTTTTCCTCTTCTCCTTCTTCTTCTACTTCTTCTTCTTTCATTTGTTTTTTCCTTCTTTTTCGGCTTCTTCTTCTTCTTCTTCTTCTTCTTCTTTTTATACTTATTCTTTCTTTACTTCTTTGTCTTCTTCTTTATCTTGTTCTTCATCTCCTTCATCTACTTTTTATTCCTTTTTTATCTACTTCTTATTTTACTTCTTCTTTATCTTCTTTCATTTCCTCTCCTTCATCATCATCTTCTTCTTTTTCTTCATCCTCATCCATTTCTTCTTCCTCTTCTTTCTTCTCTTCTTCTTTTTCTTCATTTTTTCTTCTACTACTTTTGCTTCTTCCTCTCTTGAATCATCATGAGCTACTTCTATATCATCTTTTTTATTCTTTTTTTTAATCCTATTCTTGTTCCTCTATCTCTTCGTCTTCTTCTTTCTCTTCTTCTACTTCATCATCTTCTTATTTTCTTTCCTTCCTTTTCTTCTTATTTTTCTTCCTTTTTTCTCTTCTTCTTCTTCCCCTACTTCTTCATCTCCTTCATCTTCTTTTTCTTCTTTTTCTTCTACTTATTTTTTCTGTTTCTTTTTCTTCCTCTCCTTTTTCCTATTCTTCTTATTCTTATTCTTATTCTTATTCTTCTTATTCTTACTCCTCATCATTATCATCATCTTCTTCTTTTTCTCATTTGTTGCTTTTATCTCTTCTTCCTCTTCAACTTTTTCTTCTCTTTCTTCATCTTCTTATTTTTTTTCTTTTTAATCTTTCTCTTCTTCCTCTTCTTCTTCTTCTACGTATTCTTCATCGTATACTTCTTCTTCTTTCTCTTCTTTATCCTTGTATTCTTCATCTTATTTTTCTTTTTATTTTTCTTATTCTTCTTCCTCTTCCTCTTCTTTCTCTACTTCTTCTTATTCTTCTTTCTTTTCTTCTTCTTCCTCTTTTTCTTCTTCCAGTTCTTATTCCTCTTCTTCATCTTCTTCTTCTATTTGTTCTTCTTCTTCTTCTTCATGTTCCTTTTCTTCTTCTTATTCTTCCACTGCCTCTTTTTTTTCTTCTTCTTTATCTTCTTCCTCTTCCTCCTCTTCTTCTTCTTCTTTTTCTTCTTCATCATCTACCTCTTCTTCTCCTTCTTCCTTTTCTTATTCTTCTTATTCCTCTTCTTCTTCTTGTTCTTTCTCTTCTTCTTTCTCTTAATCACCTCCTTCTTCATCTTTATCTTCCTCATTTTCTTCTTATTTTTATTCTTATTCTTCTTATCACACTTATTATTTTTCTTCTTCTTCTTTTTCATCTTTACCTTATTCTTCATATTTTTCTATTTCTTTTTCTTCTTATCATCTTTTTTTTCTTCTTCATTTTTCTTATTCTTATATTTCTTTTTCTTCTTTTTCTACTTCTTGTTCTTCTTTTTCTTTATCTTCCTCCTCCTCCTCCTCTTCTTCTTCTACTTGTTCCTCTTTTTCTTAATCTTTTAATTCTTCATCTTCTTCTTCATTTTTTCTAATTCTTACTTTTTTTTTCTTATACCCATTCGTCTTCTTCTTATTCTTCTTCTAATTCTTTCATTTCTTCTTCTACATCTTCTCACAATTATTGTACTTCATCTTCATCTTCAAATTTATTTTCTTCTCATTCTTCTTATTCTTCTTCTTCCAAATTTTCTTTTTCTTCTACCTCTTCTTCTTATTCTTCTTCTTCTCCTTCTTCTTCAACTTAGTGTCTTCTTCTTCCTCTTATTATTATTCTTCTTATTTTCTTTTCCTCTTTTTGTTCTTCTTCATTTTCAAGCTCTTCTTCTTCTTCTTCACTTTCTTCTACTTATTCATCTTCCATTTCTTTTTATTATACTTCTCCTTCTTATTCTTCATCATCTTTTTCTTCTTTTGACTTTTAATCTTTTTCTTCTCCTCCTAATTCTTCTTCTCCTTCTGCTTCCTCTACTTATTTTTCTTATTTTTCCTCCTCTTCCTTTTATTTTTCTTATTATTCTACTTTTTCCCTACTTCTATTTCTTATTCTTCCAACTCCACTTCTTATTCTTATTCTTCTCTTTCTTTCTTCTTCTTCTTCTTCTTCTTCTTCTTCTTCTTTCTTTTTCTTCTTCTTTTTCTTCTTATTTTTCTTCCTCTTCTTCAACTTCTTGTTCTTGTTATTCTTATTCTTCTTCCTATTCTTTTTTTAATCTTCTACTTTTTCTACTACTACTACTTCTTTTTCTTCTTATTCATCATCATCATTTTTTCTTCTTATACATGTTCTTCAAAATTTTTATTATTTTTCTTTTTTTTATTTTTCTTTTTTTTATTTTTCTTTTTCTTATTTTCCTTTTTATTTTTCTTCTTATTTTTATTCTACTTGATATTCTTTTTATTTTTATTCCTCATTCTTTTTCTTCTTTTTTCTTCCTCATAATCATATGCTACTACTTCTTCTTCTATTTCTTATTCTTATACTTCTTTTTTCTTCTTTTCCTTTTGTTCTTCCACTCATTGATATTCTTCTTCTTCTTCTTCTTCTTACTATTTTTTCTCTTCTTCTTATTCTTCTACTAATTCCTCTTCTTTTTCATCTCTTTTTTATTTTTCTTTTTATTTTTTTACTTTTTCCACTTTGTCTTCTTCTTCTTTTTCTTCTTCTTCTTTTACTTCTTCCTCTTCTTCTTTTTCTTCCTATTCTTGTTCTTCTTGTTCTTATAGTTCATTTCTTCTTCATCTTCATCATCATCTTCTTCTTTTTCTTTCTCTATTTTTTTCTTCTTCATTTTCTTCCTCTTCTTTTTTTATTCTTCTTCTTCCTCTCCTACCTCTTTATATAGTTCTTTTTCTTCGTGTTTGTCTTCTTCTTCATCTTTTTGAACTTCTTCTTCCTCCACCACCTCCTCCTCTTCTTCTTCATCTTTTTGATCTTCTTCTTCCTCCACCTCCTCCTCCTTTACTTCTTCTTTTTCATCATCATCATCTTCTTATTCTTCCTCTTCATCTTTCTATTCATCATCATCATCTTCTTCCTCTTCTTCTTCTTTTTTATCATCCTCTTCTTCTTTGCCTTCCTCATTTTCTTCCACTTCGACTTCTTCTTCCTGTTGTTCCTCTTTCTTCTTCTTCTTCTGCTTCTGCTTCTTCTTCTTCCTCTTCTTCTTCTTAATCGTTTTCTTCTAACTTTACTTCTTTTCTACTTTTTCCTTTTTTTATTTTTATTATTCTTCATCTTATTCATCAACTTAGTCATCATCTTTTTCTTCTACTTCTTCTTCTAATTCTTGTTCTTCTTCCTCTACTTAATCAATATCATAATCATCATCTTCATCCTCTTCTTCTTCATCTTCTTCTTTTGTTTTTCCTCCTCCTCCTCCTCCTCCTCCTCTTCTTCTACATCCTTTTCATCTTCCTCTCTTGTATCATCATCCTCTTCTTCTACATCATCTTTTTCTGCATCTTTTTCTGCATCTTTTTCTTCATCTTTTTCTTCAACTTTTTCTTTATCTTTTTCTTCTTCTTTTACTCTTTTTTTTTCCTCTTCTTCTCATTCTCCATCCTCTTCCTCTTCTTCGACTTCTTTCTCTTCTTCTTCTTCTTCTTCTTCTTCCTCTTCTTCTTCTTCTTCTTCTTCTTCTTCTTCTTCTTCTTCTTCTTCTTTTTCTTCCTTATTTTTTTTTCTTCTTCTTCTTCCTCTTTTTCTTCTTCTTCTTTTACCACTACTTTTTCATCTCCATCCTCCTCCTCCTCCTCCTTCTCTTCTTTTTCTTTTTTCTTCCATGTTTCTTCTTCTTCCTATTTTTTTTTCTTCTTCTTCTTTTACCCCTACTTCTTCATCTACATCCATCAATCCATCCATCCATCCTCCTCTTCTTCTTCTTCTTCTTCTTCTTCTTTTGTACTTCTTCTTCTTCATCTTCTTTTCCTCATCTTCTTCATATTCTTCTTCTTTTTCATCTTCTTGTTCCTTCTCTTCTTCTTAGTATTCTTCTTATACTTCTTATTCTTATTATTCTTCATCCTCATCATAATCATCTTCATTTTATTTTTCTGCTTATTCTTCTTCTTCCTCTTCAACTGCTTCTTTTACTTCTTCTTCATCTTCTTGTTGTTCTTCTTCTTTTTCATCTTCCCTTTTCCCTCTTCTTCTTCTTCTTCTTCCTATACTTCTTTTTATTTATCTATTTTATCCTCTTATTCTTCTTACTCTACTTTTTTTTCATCTTATTCTTTGACTTTTTTTTCTTCTTATTTGACTTTTTTTTCTTCTTTTTTGACTTTTTTTTCTTCTTCTCTTTCTTCTTCTTCTTATTCTTCCTCTCTTTCATTTTCTTATTCTTCTACTTCATTTTTTTCTACTTTTCCTTCTCCTTCTTCTTCTTCTCATTTTTATTCTACTTCTTATTCTTCTTATCCATTTTCAACTATTTTTTCTTATTTTTCTTATTCTTCAACTACTACTACTTCTTCTTCTTCTATTTCATCTTTATCTTATCCTTCTTATTATAATTATTCTTATTTTGTTTTTCATCATCTTCTTCTTCTTGAGCATCTTATTTTTTTTATTGAGCTTCTTCATATTCTTATTATTCAATTTTTTCTTCTCCATCTTTTTCTTCTTCTTTTTATGATTCTTATTCTTTTGCAACTTCTTCTTTTCCTATATCTTATTATTATTATTATTATTCTTCTTCTTCTACTTCGCCTTCTTCTTTTTTTTTCTTCTTCTTATTCAACTTCTTCCTCATTTTCTTTTTCTACATATTCTTCTTCTTCATGTTCTTTTTCCTTTTCTATTTTATTCTTCTTCTTTTCTACTACTACTTCATCTTATTATTCTTCTAGTTTTTTTTTTCTTCTTCTTCATTTTCTTGTTCTTCATCTTCATTTTCTTCTGCTTCTTCTTATGCTACTTCTTCTTCTTATTCTTTTTTTTCTTCTACTCTTTCTTCTTCTTCTTCTTCTTCTTCTTAATCTTTTTCTTTTATTTTTCTTTTTTAATCTACTTTTTCTTCTTATGCTTCTTTTTTTTCATCGTCATCACCCTCTTATTCTATTTCTTGTTCTTAAACTTCTTCTTCTTCTTCTTCTTCTATTTCTTTTTCTTCAAATTCTTCTTTTTCGTCTAATTCTACTACTAGTACTACTCCTTCTTTTTCTTCTACTACTTCTTTTTCTTTTTATTTTTCTTCTTTTTCTTCTTCTTCTTCTTCTTCTTCTTCTTCTTCTTTTTTCTTCTTCTATTTTTTCTCTACTACTACTTCTTCTTCTACTTTTTCATTTTCTACTTCTAATTCTTCTTCTTATTTTTCTACTTTTTCTACTTCTTCTTGTTATATAATTCTTCTTTTACTTTTTCTTCATCTTCATTATTATATATTTTTTCTACTTCTTCTAATTTTTTTTTCTTCTTCTTGTATTTCTACTTTCTTCTACTTCTTCTTATGCTTCTACTTCCTCTTCCCTTACTTCTTTTTCATCATCATCATCTTCTTCTTTTACTTCTTTTTTTTTATAAGTAAAATCTTTAATATCAAAATATGTACAATCTAAGGATGCTTCAGGCTATTACATTCCTTGTATAAAATAACATAAATTTTTGTTTTTTTGGAGTAGTGTATCTACATCATGTTTATTTTATTCCTGCTATCTATGGTTTCTTACTCTCCATATTTAATAAACAAGGGCTCAAAATATTTCTTTTCGTATGTGATTCGCCATTGATTTGGCATAGTAATTTTCTTTGAAGCTCTTGAAACATGTAGAAATGGAATCTATTGGTATTTCTTTTGATATCTATCTTTTTTTAATGTTCTCAAATACTTTTGGAAAATTAACATTCAAAAATACATGATTCACCGATTCTTGAGGGTTATAGATTTTGCACTGCATGTTTTTTGGGATTGAGAATTAACTATCTTTGGTTCTGATATTGCCACATTTGGAAATCCACAAGAATACTGCATCCTTTGGAATATGATTAGTAAACCATACCACTTTGGTCTATGCTTTGGTTCTTTTTGTATATTTTCTAGAAAATAATCTATACGCTTCAGATATTATCCTTCCACTGATACCCCATGTATTAAGTAATGTTTAGCTTGGTTAATGTCACTAGTTTTATCAATTAGTAAATTTCTAATAGAGATTAGGGATTTCCAGAATGGAAGGTCCTATTTGGATAATTCATACTCACAAGTATTAGAAAATTTTAAATAAAAATTGTGTACCCTCTTAATCCAAAAAGAATTCTTTTTCTTATTGATTCTCCATATTTTTTTAATAAAAAATTTTTTATTCCATATTGTTAATTCAAAGATACCACGTTTGCCATTTGAGATGGGGATGCATTATTTTTGTCAAGAGGCTTTAGGCCTAAATCTAGACCTCCCCATAGGATTCTTCTACATGCACTTTCAATTCTACTAATAATAGATGATGGTAAGACGAATATTGAAAATCAATATCCCTTTATATCTTGGATTACAATGCCTAGTAGTAATAGCCTTCCGACAATTGAAAGAATTTTACTAGCCCATTAGTGTATGGATGAAGTAATTTTGACCGACAATGTCGAAAATTATGTCGTGATTAATCTGCTTGAAGATAGTGGAACTCTAAGAAATGTGAAGGAAAAAGATCTTTTGATAAATCAAGAATCTTGGAATATTTCATTATCATTTTTGTATTAACTCCTCCAAAGAAGATATTCAATTTGAAGAAATTATATTTATCTTGGAGGTGGTAGTGAAATCACTTAATGAATTCTGAAAGATTTTAATTGAGGAAGGATTTTCTTTAGCAAAAATAATCAAATCATCTACATAGAATAAATGAAAGATTTTATGTGGGACAAAACTTGTGCGAAAAGAAAAAACTTCTGAGTTTGCTATTATGATAAGTAATCTGGATAGGTATTCTATGTAGTTGTCAAAATGATAGGGAGAAATGAGATCTCATTGCCTTAACCCTTTTTTTCATTTAAAAAATCAATGTAATTCTCCATTAATTACAATAGAAAATGAGGTAGAGGACATATATTCATATATTGTATCTATGGATCCTTTTGGAAAATTAAAAGCTATAAGGGTCTCTTTCAAGAACAGCCAAGACAATCCACCAGATCAAATGCTTTCTAAAGATAAATCTTGAGAAAACATCTAGGTGATATTCTTTTTCTTACATATCTTCTTATTAGATTCTACACGAGTAGAAAGTTGTCTAAAATTATCTGGCCCTTGATGTATGCTGCTTGAGCTGAATTAATTATATCATTTAGAATTCCATTTAGTCTTGAGGCTATTAGCTTAGAGATAAGCTTATATAGGATATTACAACATGAGATAGGTCTATAATATTTCACTGAAGAGTCATGAGAAGTCTTGGGTATTAGGGCTATATAAGCATAGTTGATTTGCTTTAGCATTCTTCCAGGATTGAAGAAGCTTTGTATAGCATTGATTATGTCCATTCCGATGAGATCCCAAACCTCTTTGTATAATTCAGTAGTGTATCTGTCTGGCCCAAGGAATTTGGCATTCCCTATGGAGAATAAGGTTTTTTTACTCTTTTTTGGGAAGAAGTTAAAAGATAAAATACTATGCCCTGTATTGTCAAGGGTACCCCTTTCCATAATAACATCTTCACCTATGCTCATTCTTCTCCCCGATGATCCTAATAGATTTTGGAAGTATTTTATAAGGCTTCGGCTATTTCCTCATTTGAAGTGGTGTATTCTCAATTTTCTTTTATTACAGTGACTATTTTATTTCTTTGTAGCTTAGCATTTGCTAAGGCATGAAAGAACTTTGTTCTTCTATCACTTTGCTTAAGATAATTAAATTTTGCTTTGTGACTGAGGAAGGATAATTTTACTTTATCTAACTTCCTCATTTCAATTCTTAGGGAAGTTTCTTCAACTATAAGTGCTTCATTGTGAGATTCCAATATCTTCTCTTGAATGGTTTGGAGAGATTTTATAGAGAAACCAACCCTAGCACTAATGTGTCCAAAGTGCTTGTTATTTAGCTTCTTAAGCAGATCTTACAAAATTTTTAGTTTCTTGAATAGCTGAAACATTATGGAACCCAGAATGTTCTACTTCCTAGCATTAAGTAATGTCAGTGTAAACTTCTTATGCTTAAGCCACATATTATAGAACTTGAATGGGATTTTTTATTAATAGGACCCTAACTCAATGGATAATTGAATCATGAAATGACCTGAAATATTTCCTAGGGGAAGTAATATTTTCATGAGTGTCTAAGGAAAATTTCGTTCATTCCTAATTATTCATTTTACTATCCAACTTAGTTGCTATTTTCCTATTAGTCCACGTGAAGAAAAAGTCAAAGGAAGTGATAGTTAAAGACTGAGAAGTGATAGTTAAAGTCCTGATATTTCTCCTATCTTTATATCCAAGGCTGAGATAGGATAGTTAAAATCCCCCTGTATCTCCCAAGTAGAAGGTTCTAAAGAGCCATATATGATCAAGTTTTCCTAAAGTGACCTCCTATTAACAATTATATGAAGCCCATAAATGATTGACTATCTAAAATTAAGCTTCTTCACCTTATCAAGTATTTTTAGATATTTGTGTTTGGAGGAAAAGGATATTTCCATAATTTCAATTGTCAGTCTATCCCAAATAACCATTATTCTACCATTCTAATGGCAGAAGAAATTATCCAGATAATCAAAATCTTTGAATTTTGATTTCATTAGCTGTATAATTTTTTCCTAATTTAACTTAGCTTCAATAATAGCGAAAATATCTATCTGGCAAGCCTTAAAAAGTATGCCTACTTTGTACTTAATGGAGTATTGAAGCCTCTTATGTTCCAACTAATTATTTTCATAATATTTCATTGCTAGATTTCATTTCTATACCTTGTAGTATAGAAGGTTCCGCATTGTTATTATTATTTCCATGCATATCATAGCACACATAATACCATTCCTTAGACAAAAAAACTCATATCATGCACTAGTGACCTTTCCCCAAGGGAAGCCTCTTATACATCATGCCTCTTTTCCCAATGATTATTTGCCATATTATCATAGAGACACGTGGAATTACATATATGTCACCCTTAAGAAAACCCACATAATTACATGCTTCTATGTTACATATGCCACCCTTTCATACATAATAAGAGACTCCAATCCCTCTCTCATTACATCATCTGATCTAACACATGGCACCCTACTCATGTGAGACCCAGAAAACCCCATCATGTTATCAAGTATTTTATATAGAAAATAGCCAATTTTTATATGATGCAATTCATCATAATAAACTAAGAGATTCTTTAGAAATTATATCCAACAAGGTAACTTTATTTGTTTCTGTAAATTCCTTCTACATGTCTGAAGCATGGAGTAGAATGGGGCATCAGGCAAATTTAGCTTGTGTGTGAAATTTGGTGCCTCCCATGGATTGATTTTACTACCAAACACAAAATTTACCATATAGTACAACCAACTTTTCAAAATTTATATGGAGAAGTTATATTTAGACCAACTGACTGCATACAATATTCTTACAGTCTCTTTTTTTTTATAAATTTTTGTTTATTAATTTTAACCCTCTCTTTTGGAGGAGGAATACCATTTGTACAATCTAAGTCTACCCTTGTCCCTCTTACACCCTTTCCTATCCTTTTTAATTTCAAATAAAATACATTGGTCATTAGCTAACCTAAAATAGTTTAACAAGTCTTTTTTATTTTTCTGTTCTTACTTTTGATTAAGTTGCTTCGTGAAGAACTTTGATGCTCTATTGATCTTTTGATGCCTTCATTCAATTTCTATACTTGCCTTTGAGTGCTCAACTGTATCTACCTTGTTGTCCTTTCTGCCAATTTGCGAATGCTCAAACCTGCTGCTTTACTTCTCCTGGAGTGTGTTGATCATGTCTTGGAGCTTTAATAAACCATTGCGCTCCCTTTTTTGCAATTTTCTGTTGCTCCCCTAGTTTGAGTAGCCGATTTTCAATTGTTCCGTTAACTCAGATTTTTCAGCATCCTTCAATTTAGTCGCTTTGTCAGCAGCCTTCATTCCAGCAGCTTTTTCTACAGCCTATATTCCAGCAGCTTTTTCAGCAACCTACATTCCAACAACTTTTTTGGCAGCCTTTATTCCAGCAGCTTTTTCAGCAACCTACATTCCAACAACTTTTTTGGCAGCCTTTATTCCAGCAGCTTTCGGCAGCCTTTATTCCAGCAGCTTTCGGCAGCCTTCCTCAACAGCTTTCAATCCAGCATTCCTCCTTCCAACGGCCTTGATACCAGCCTTCATTCTAGTAGCCTCTTAAAGCAGCACAGTGGTTTTAACATTAGAGCTTTCATGTCCTCACGACAGCTTTCACCACAGCAGCTTTCACATCAGCACAGCACTTTCACCACAGCATTCCATTCAGTAGCAGCTTTCATGCTGAAGCTTTCATACAAAGCCTCTCCCAAGCATCTGACAGACTTTATCTATTTCTATGAACTTATGAAAACTTTAAATTAACACAGACACATCCCAATTCAGACCACACCATATCCACACATTATAACACATCCAGAACATAAATGAAATAACAAAAAATTAATACAGACTTTGAACATTAACACATGCATTTGAGAATTTTCCGGATCCTTCTACTTCCTGCCCTTGCTGCTAAGAAAGACAAAAAATAAACTACAAAGCAAAATTTTCCATTAAGCTTAGTTTTCTGCAGAAATAGATCCTCCTCGCTGAATCATATACCCCACTAAACCCTTGATAATTTTCAAATATTTAACATTTTTAATTAAATTTCTAAATTTTCATTTTATTTATTTATTTTTCCTTTTAACTCTTAGATAAGGAAAAGCCAATTTATCTAGCCTTACCAAGCCTTTTAATTTGTCTGGCATAGATTTCTCGTCGTATTCTTGTTCTTTTTGAGTCATTCCTATTTTAGCAAGATAGTCTGCTACTACATTTGCCTCCCTATAAATATGTGAGATATTCGCATCTAATTCATTTATTAGACTTATTATTATCTCAATTTCCTCTTCATGCTTCCATAACGATATTCTTTTTGAGACTAAGTCAACTAGAAACATTGAGTCAACCTGAATTTGAAGGTTGTTAAAACCTAGTTCTTTACAAATATGTAGTCCCTTACTTAATGTAATAATTTCTGCATGGAGTGCTGAGGTAGCTTTTCCAAAAAGAGCGAAAGCTTTCATGATATATCCATGTGAGTCTCTTATTACCCCTCCTCCTCCTGCTACACCTATATCTCAATTAAAGCTACCATCAATATTGAGAGATAATTTTCCCACAGGGGGTTTATTCCAGCTTATACTCCTTGCCCTATATGTCTTACTCTTATTGATAGTTAGAGACCATATACTTGTAACTTCTCTATTTATTTCTAAATTCTCAAGTTTTATCGGTTTTATATTAGATAAATAACTGATCTCTTTTTTAATATCCTTTAGAATTTCAACTAGATTCATCTTAATTCCTTCAAATCTACTTTTATTCCTAGCTTTCCATAGACACCAAATGATTACATGCGGAAGGTTTCGAATTAGCTAGTTTCTAACAGGGTTTTTTGAGGGTTTTCTTCCCCATTTTTTAATTTTTTCTTCCAGTCCTTCCTGATTACTACTTATATAATTTAATTCCTCCAGCTCTCTCCAAACTCCTGCTGCAATCTTCCCTTTAGCGAATAAATGATCTGTAGATTCTACTGCTTCATGACAGCAGTCACATATTGATGCCATTTTTACTCCTTTTCTTTGAACATTACTATCGACTAGAATAGCATTGACAAGTACTCTCCATGCAAGTGAGTTCATTTTTTGTGGGATATCCATTTTCCAAGCCCATATAAATATCGCCTGCGTTGGTTTTTTCTTTCTTACCAGTTCTTTTGCTGATTTTAAAGTGAAATTCCATTGTGGGTTCAGTGTCCATTTCCATCCACTCTTTTTCAAAAGCGAGTGTGATTCTATTATTTCTTTTTGTTTTTCCAGTGATTTCCAAATGTTTGAGGCCTTCTTCAAGATTCTAATCATATCTCCTTCATATTTTGCTCTCATGTACTTCGCCCACAGGCTGTCCCCTTCCTTTAGCCGCCAACACCCTTTACAGTCCCATGTTGTTGCTAGGTCCTGTAGGCTTGTTAAACCCAAGCATGCTTCCTCTTTAGGATAACATATATCCTTCCAGTTTTTCCAGTGAAGCTTTAACCTTCCTTCTTTTTTGCCCCATAAAAAGTTAGCCATTTTCATTTCTAGTTTTCTAATAAATCTCTTGGGAGGATGAATAACTGATAAAATATGTACCATAGTGCTTTACAGAACGTGAGAGATTAGAGCAATCCTCCCTCCGAAGCCTAATAGCTCCTCTTTCCATCCTGCTATTTTCCTTCTAAATTTATCTTGTAAACAAGATAAATAATTGTCTCTCAGGCGACCCTCATATATAGGGCAGCCTAAGTACATTAATGCCCCTTTACTTTGAATAAAGCCGGTAATGTTTTTGACCTTGATTGCAACTTTTTCCGTGGTTTTTTCTGCTAATAAAAACTAACTTTTCTTTTTATTTACTACTTGACTCGTTTCTACCTCAAAAGTTTGCAAGAGATCCATAAGATTCCTTAGCGAACTTGCACTCGCATTTGTGAAAATTATGAGATCATTCGCATATGCTAGGCAGCCTATTCTAGGGGTTTTTTTAGGCTGCATAAAAGAGATAATCTTACCTTCTATCATTTTTTTGTTTAAATTACAAATCAGTAGCTCTAAATAAATGTCAAATAGCAAAGGAGATAATGGGTCCCCTTGCCTTAGACTCCTTTTAGGCTTAAATTCCTGTCCTGTATTTCCATTCACAATGACTTTAACCCAGACGCTTGTGACACATCTATAAATTAAATCAATGCATCTTTCAGAAAAACCAAACTTTCTCATTACAAAGGAGAGTATGTCCCATTCTACTCTATCGAAAGCTTTAGATAGATCCAGTTTTACTACTAGATTATTCCCGCTTGTTTTCATCGCAATATCTCTCATCATTTCAGAAGCCAATTTTATATTTTCAATCATTAGCCTATTCTTGACAAAGCCCGTTTACTCTTGTGATATTATTTCTGGAAGGATATTACTTAGCCTGCTTTGTATTATTTTCGCTAAGATTTTATAAATAGCATTGCATAAGCTGATAGGCCTATAATCTTCACATTTCTGTGGTGATTCTTTTTTTGGAATTAACACAATAAATGAGTTATCCCATGCCTTGGGAATATCTGCACCTACAAAAAAACTTGCAACTGCAGGAACAAGGTCATTTTTAAGAATATTCCAACTAGTCTGGAAGAAATAGTTATTCCAGCCATCTGGTCCTGCTGCATTGTCCTTATCTAGGCTAAAAATAGTATTTTCACCTCTTCTTCTTTCGGAATCATTTCTAGGTTATGGTTTTGCTCATCTGTAATGGAAGCTTTAATTTCTTTTATTAAAGAGTCTCCTTCATGCTTTACTGAGCCACATAGATGATTCTTAAAGAAATCATCAAAAATGAATCCTAGCTTTCTATTTTCTTCCACCCATACTCCCTCTTCAATTCTAATTCCTTTAATCTTATTTTTATTAGTTTTAATTTTGCACATATTATGAAAAAACTTAGTATTTTTATCACCATCCTTGAGCCATTTAATTTTTGCACGCTGTTTCCAAAATATTTCTTCCATATGTAATCTAAGCCTCAGTTCACCTTTTGCTTTACTTTATTCTAATTTTCCCACTGCTTCCTCTGCCGCCTTAATATTATGATTCAAATTTCCAAAAACCTTTTTATTCCATGTTTTTAAACATTTTTTTAATCTATATTGCTTGTTCGTTATTACTTGCATAGGCTTTCCGATGGCAGGCTTTGACCAGGACTCTCTCACCACCTTTTCAAATTCATGGTGTTTTACCCACATATTTTGAAAATTAAAATTACCTATTTTATACTAATTCTTGTGAATAGAGATAAGCAAAGGGCAATGGTCCGAATAGGTTCTATTCAAGTGTCTAATCCCTGTGACCCCTTGTGTGGCTATCCATTTCGGATTACACAGAACTCTATGTAACCTAGCCCAAATTGCTCCTCTTTTCCGCCAGTTATTACACCAGGTAAAACTTGAGCCTATATAGTTAACGTCCATCAGATTTGAATTGAATATCGTATCATTAAAGTGTGTCATAGTTGAAGTATCAGGGTTTTTTCCTCCTCTTTTTTCTTTTACACTTCTAATTACATTAAAGTCTCCTCCAATAATCCATGGGGTGTCTTTTAGCGCTATATCCCGTATTTCCTTCCATAAATCTAATCTATCTTTTTTATTATTTTTAGCATATACTACCGAGATTATTTCCTTCGCGTTTACATTTGTTTTAAGGTGGATTACCTGTTCTGTTTCTTTTATAAATATAATATTCATATAATTATGCCACATAACCCATATTTTACCTTTTATGTTTGCATAAGCGTTATTAAATCCTAATAGTTCTTTATATTTGCTTAGTTGATCTTTCTGAATAATTGGTTTAGCTATCGTTATCAAAGGAATTTTATGAATTTTTATTAAGTGTTTTAGTCTATTTATCGAGGGGTTATTCGCCACCCCTCTAATATTCCAATAAAGACATCTATCCATTAAGGGTAGATTTTGCTTGAGCCCTTGTTGTGCATTTAGACTCGTACGTTCTATTTAAATGCTTCTTCATGTTTCTTGAGGGTTTATGTATATTAGGAGTAACCTGCATAATTTGGCTGTATTTTACCTATTGCCCGAGGTGCATGGCCATTATTTTATAACCTCCATAGCTTTATCTCTAGTTAGCTTCTCCCAATCCTCTTCATACATATCTAAATCATCTTTTATTTTCCCTAAATCCTCCTCCCCATTTTCCTCTTTAACACCTAATTGAGGACAACTGTGCACATCAGGATCCTCTTCTAGAAAGTCCAGAACATCATAATCAATCCAGTCGAAGTCCTCTTGCGTCTCCTTCAGAACCCTTCTAGGTTTGTACCGCTTTCCCCCCTTCCTCTTCACTTTCACTTCCTCCCAACCCCCTTCTTTCTCTCCCTCTTCACCCCCTTCTGAATTTTTTTCCATTTCCTCCACTAAGTAGCTTTCTCCTACCTCCTCTAACATTTTTGTTTTCCTATTACTGCCCCCTTTATGATCCAAAGTCCCCCATGAATTTCCTTGAGTTATCTCAAGTAATTCTTTCCTTCCATGCATCTCTTCACCATCTACTTTCAGGTCCACCTTCTTAACCCATGCCTTCCTTACTATAGCATTCTGCCCCTTCTACTCCTTTCCTACAATTTTCTTTATTATGGCCTAATCTATTACATGCTAGGCAGTAGTGTGGCAAGTTCTCTGGAGTTACAGGCTGCCATAACCCAGTGTCTC
Organism: Sapria himalayana; assembly: GCA_029783825.1. NCBI lineage: Eukaryota > Viridiplantae > Streptophyta > Magnoliopsida > Malpighiales > Rafflesiaceae > Sapria > Sapria himalayana. The sequence continues at coordinate 55,700 of JAREIK010003598.1, read as the reverse complement.
CTTCTACACTGCCTATCCAGATTTTGCTTGGAGGTTGTACTAATACATTGCATTCTATGCATACCCTAGCATTATTGAGCCTTGTCATAGAGGCTGTTGCCTCATCCCTTAGCATCGGTTTTCCCAGACAGGAAGAGATGGAGAATAGAGAATGCTTGTTATACAGAAATAATGGTGGATTAGGTAATGAAAACCATACCGGGGCTATAGGAGCTTCCTCATTTGGACTGAAGTTCATTGTCCACTTCAAAATTCGCATGGGATAACCACTCACTTGCCACAGTCCCCTTAGCCATAAACGATGGAAGTCATCTTCCAAATTGCATTGCAGAATCACGTGCTTCGCATCAAACTCGGCGAACTTCACCTTACCTTTAAACTTCAAGGAAACGATAAACGACTGTAAATCATGTGCTCGAGGTCTGCCATGAGAGAATTTCCTGACTAACGTGTAGTCGAAAGGCTCTACAAGTCTCTGAATTTCTTCTGAAGAGAAGAAAACTGTGGGGTTCCCGTTTTTGTTACCAAGAGTTGGAGGGGCATGTGCGGGCTCTTTTAAAATTGAAGCAAAGGACTTCTTATTTGATAATTGGTCACTTTGCTCCATTTTGAGCTTGAATATAGCTTGAAATAAGTAGAAATGGCGATTTTCTCTCTCTAGAAAGTGAAATTATCTCTATCTAGAATTGAGAGCGTTTTTTTTGAAAAGAAAACTGCAAATTCCAGCATTTTCTTACAAAGTCTCTTTCCATGCAAGAAGTATACATTTCCACAACATGATAGTGTGGTTTGTACATATCAACATGCATTTCTGGACTAGTTACACTACATGCTACATATGACCCCTTGATAAATATTCCAAAGAACCAATTACATAATTCATTCAAGTAAGCATACACAATCTCAACGTTATCAATAACACAGAACATGAAAATGGGGTAAGGAAAGTATAGATATTGCCTTAACCCTTTTCTGGTGGCACCATTTAGATTAATTAATAGTAGTGCATATGCCATTATGTGCAAGCAATATAACAATTCATGCCTAGAGGTGTCCACGCATCTCCCCAAAAATTTTTTAATAGTGGAGTTCAAAACTTTTTAACTAATTTCCAAAGCTCAAGATATAGTACCTACCAGTAACAGAGAAACCATACCTATCTATCTCAGTTTTATAGGAGCCGAAACCTCCAGTAGACCGACTAAGAGGTGCCATGAAGGGTAGTACCCCTTTGTGAATTACTCTTATTTCTAAGGTTTAGGAAGGGTCCATTTCTAGGAGTTGCTTACTTCTTTTTTCCTTTGATTTGACCACCGTGAAACCATCTTTCTCATTTTCCATTCATTGTGTGTGCTTCCTCTTTCTTCATGTAGAGGAAAATTTGTGCTTCCCCCCTTACCGATCCTGCATCTTCTTGAGAGGCTGGGAGTTGGTCATCCTTTATTGGAGAGTACATCTCAACCTCTTTCACTAGACTTTAACTTTTAGTTGAAATAGTATGGCTTTGGTATCTTTCCTTTTCATTGTTCTTTTCTACCAACTTCTCTTGTTTCTGGCAGTTGCTTAACGAATCCCCAAATGTCATGCAAAAGTTATAATAAAGGGGCAGATTTTCATATATAATAGGTTGACAAATCAATGAACCATCTCAAAAGTTTAGAATGATCTTATTCACCACATCTTCATTCAAATTAATTTCAACAAACACTTTAGCATAAATAATTTTAGATATGCTTGAGTTTTGTTTATCCATATGGAGGAGCTTTCCAATACAACTAGTCATCATATTAATGCCAATAGAATTCTATAGATGAATCGAGAAGTTTGAGAATTTCACCCAATTCAATATTTTTGTCATCTCCTTCACCCTGTAATGAAAAGAAACAGGGAGGGATTAACATACAATGGTCTACCAAATACTAGAAAAGACCTAGCCCTTAACGCTTCCTCTATATCATGGGAGTTTTTGAGTTTGAAAAAAAAAACTAGCCACATGGATATTATATAGTTTGAACACTTATTTTCCACTATTCTTCCATAAATCATTTCAAGAAAAGTTTCTCAGGGTTTCTTGTAATGAAGTAGCCCACTAGACAGTGTTTCCAGGCTTCTAATACATGGTGCAGGCCATCATTTTCATAAAACACATGGCCTGGTTGTCTAGTAGAGAGATGAGATAGATTAGAAGTATTAGGCAATGTCTTATTCCCCGCAAAGAGGTTGTTCCAAGTGACTTTAGTCTTCCCAAATTTTTTGGATGTTTTGGTTCCACAGATTTGACACCATTATTATGTTTGGACATAATGGAGGAGGTTGTCTCCAAAACAATGTCATTTGAGGTCTCATTTGAATTAATATAAAAGTGTGGTATACGGTCCACAACTTTGCTAATTTATTCCAGTAAATTCATATTGTGATGGTTTTCATAAGAAATAACATGCATTTTAGTCCCATTTAATCAATTTGTGTGATTATTATCCAATCCAGTGCATTCATTCATTTTTAGACCAATTTTTCCACATAAATCAGAAGTTAAATGCATGTTCAAGACATTATCAATATGCAAATCATTAGCTACATGCATTATCAAGCTATTTTCTCCACATGAAGTATAATTTAAATATGTATTAAAACCAAAATCATTAGAAAATTGTGTATTTGCACCAAAATTATTAGCTAAGTGTCATTCTATGCCCTCGAACCCATGACTGGCATTTGCAATGGGTGAATCCATGCTTCTATCATGATATTTAATATCAACAGAATGCATTACCCAATGGCCACTATGTTTTTAGAAAGAGTATTAGAAACAAGTAAAAGTTCATTATTTTCATAGAATCAAGCATCAATCTCATTTAAATCCAAGTTTTTAAAAAAAATATTAGGCAAAGACTAATTCGGATAGTAAAAGTCTTACCAAAGAATGTTTTTTGAGAAACACCACCATAAATTAAGTATTCTAAAGCATCCGAATCATTTTCTAAATAGATAATGAGTCTTCATTGGTGAAGCTGCTTCAAGGGGGGGCCTTTTTGGCTAAGGGTTTTGATGAAACTTGGAAATTATTAAGAGAACTTTATGGCTTCCTCTAAATTATCATGGGTATTGTTAGAGTTAAATGAATCAGGCTATCTTTTAGTAATACTCATCTAGAAAATATATTGAAAAAATTAAGTAAAGAAACTTCCTTAACTAGATTCCATGTTTCAATTCTGACTAAGCGTAGTTTTTGAAATCGAGAGAAGGTTGGGGAGGGGATTGGAAAAGAAGAAAGGGAGGAGAATTTCCTAATTATGTTTCTGGGAGAGATGTTTTTATGGAAGTCTTAAATCTCTTTTTTTACTTCTTTTTCCTCTACTTCTTCTAATTCTTCTTCTTCTTCATTCTCCTTCTTCATTTTCTTCTTCAACTTCTTTTTTTGCTTCTTTTATTCTTCTTCTAGTTCTTCTTCTTCTTTTAGTTCTTCTTCTTTGTCTTCATTTTAATCTACTTATTATTCTTTTTTTTTTCTTCTGATGCTTCTTTATCTTCTTGTGCTTATTCTCCTTCTTTTTTTTTCTTCTTCTACATCTTCTTCTTTTCTTATTCTATTTCTTCTTATGCTTCTTATTGTTTTTGTTGTTCTTCTTTTTCTAATTCTATATATTATTATTATTCTTTTGATTATAATGCCTCTTCCTACATTTCACCTTTTTATTTTTCTTGTTCTAGTTTTATTTATTTTTTTTAATCTTTTTCTCCTACCTTTTCTTCTCCTCCTCAATTATCATCATCAACATAATATTATTATTATACTTCTTCTTCAACTTCTTCTTTGAGTTCTTTTTCTTCTTCTTCTGCATCAACATTATCTTCTTTTGTTTTATCTTCTACTTCTTCTACTTCCTTCTTCAATGTTTACTTATTCTTCTTCATCTTCTTTATCTACTACTACTACTACTTCTTCTTCTTCTTCTTCTTCTTCTTCTTCTTCTTGGAAGTTTTATTTTATTAATATTAGCCCTCTCTTTTGGCGGAGGAATACCTTTTCTACAACCTACTTACTTGCTACCCGTATCTCTTTACACCCATCTTTATCTTTAGATATACTCTATCAAGCTATTTAATCATTAAGGCACAAATATAGCTAGCAATATGTTCTACTTGACTGTATTTCTCGTGCCTTCTTTTTGCCATTCTGGTTATGCTATGAAGGTAAGTTTTGCTTTTTTTCCGATGTCCTTAGCTCCCTTCATGCCCCTCCATGGATTTTTCTCTTTATGGCCTCTATTGCTGTCACCCAATTGCCTCTTTTGCTGTAGCTTTATTTGCTTTTCAGCTACTATTCTGCACAATAAAATCATACAGAATATATCTAATGTGCTCTACTCCTACCCATTTTTCTTCCCTTTCCCCACCCCCTTAACACATTATCCATCAGTTTACAAGTGAAGCCAAGAAAAGGAAAAAAATAGAAAAAGAGTAAGAAGGTATAGGCAGCTTCGGGCAGTAGGCTTTCCTTCCTGCCGTTGGGTGTTATCTTTTTCTTTGCCTTTATTTTCCTTAATCCTTGTATGATTTTTCTTCTCTTCCCTTTCTCCTTCATTTGACTCCACCTTCATAAGCTTTACTTCCATTTCAAGAGATTTATACAGCCATCAGAAGGGCAACTTTTTCTTTGGCTTTGACCCCTGGGGCCCTATCTTCCTATTCAAGGTTGGGGCCAGCCTCCTCATCTATTTAGGATCAATATGACTGACGCAAACTAGAGTATTCTAAGGGCTGATACAGCCTTCCTCACTATATAACAGACCCTTACTCAGACCCTAAGCACAATGTACAACAACAGAAAAGCTGTTATAGTTTACAACAGAATTAATTAAAATCACAACAGCAGACTCAGGAACCAAAGACCAACAACAGACCATTCTATCCCCACCATTTATAGACACTGTGTACTGCACACTCTGCTACTGGATATGCAGGTCCAGATCCCAGCTTCTGCTGCTTTCGGTTGGCAGTAAGCTGTGCTAACTTTCCTGAAAACTATGAGCAAACTTCCTGCCTATCAATATCAGTTATTCAATTACCTGCACTTGGATCCTTCCTTCTGCCTGACCTGGTACAATTAAATCCAGGCCTAGAACAATTTTACACCTTAGATTCTTTAAGAATCCTACTAATTATTATTATTATTATTATTTATTTTTTTTCCAGCTTAAGGTCCGTCTTTTTATGCCCTCCCCTCAGGACCAGCAGTGCCCTTTTCCTGTTCCAATACCTTTTCCTGAAAAACTTATAAAAATCATAACAAACAAAATCAAGCATTATAAATATATCTACTCTTTCCTCCAAGTAGTTTAAACCTAAATTCTATATTTTTGAACTCTAATATATGGAAATCCTATTTTATCTAATCTTATTAATCCTTTATACTTTTCTAGAATATTGTTACTCTCGAATTCTTATGAGCCCTTTATTACTCATTCATCCGCTAATTTGTCTGCTAACGCATTAGCCTCTCTAAATATATGTATGATTTGTCCCTTTATTTCACACATTAATTTTTTTATTTTTAATATATCCACTTCAAATTGCCACCTTTCTATCTTGTTTGTTACTAGATTCACCAGGATATTCGAATCTACCTGCACTTTAAGATTGTGTATATTATTATCCTTTCATTTTTGTAATCTCTTTTTTAGAGCCATAACCTCTGCATGCAATGCTGAAGTGGCAGGGGCTTTCATTGTAAATGCTTTTAAAATTGTACCTTAATTATTTTTTATTACGCCTCCTCCTCATGCAGCTCCCATCTCTCTTTTAAAGCTACCATCCGTGTTTAACACTAGTCCATTTTGTGGGGGTTTTTTCCATCTAATAATGTTAATCTCTGGAATCTTCTTTATTCTTATTGAGAGCCCCCATTCTTTTCTCCTATTCTCATCCATTCTAGAACTTCTCAACTTTATAGGGCTACAGGAAGAGATAAATGCACATTCATTCTTGATTTCTTCTAATATATCTATAGTTTTCATTTGAGTACCTTCAAATCTACTTTTATTTCTAGCTTTCCATATACACCAGACTATGATATGTGTTATATAATTCCTTATCCATTTTAATATTTTATTTTTTGTTTTATTTCTCCCCCAGTTTTATAATCTTTCCGTAAGAGATCCATGGCCTTTTTCTAGGTCTACATCCATTTCTAATCTACCCCATACCTTTTCAGCTATCTTTCCTGTTGAAAATAAGTGATCCAGGCTCTCAATTTCTTGATTGCAACATTCACATCTAGACTCTAGTTTTATTCCTTTCTTTTGGATATTCTCATCAACTGGAATGGCTTTTGAGATTAGTTTCCACATAAAGATATTCATCTTCTATGGAAGCTCCTTGACCCAAGTTTTTTCATAAATTTCTTGAAAAAATTTTTTATTTCTCACTAGTTCTTTTGCGCTTTTTAATGTAAATTTTCCTTGTGCATTTAGGGTCCATTTTCATCCACTCTTAACTAAAATAGAATGGTTCCCCACTATATCTCATTGCTTGTACATTAATTTCCAGCTTTTTGATGCTCTTTTTGGGTTGTTAAAGGCATTGTTACCAAGGCCATATCTAGATTTTATGTAATCTTTCCAAATGCTACCATTTTTGTTATCCTTTATCTTCCACCAGTTTTTACAGGCCCAAGCTTTGGCTATATCATTCAATTTTGAAAAGCCCAATCCAGCTTCCTCCACTGGGTAACATAATTCTGACCATTTTTTCCAGTGAAGTTTATTTTTACCATTCTTTTTACCCCATAGGAAATTAGAAATTTCTTTTTCTAATTTTCTTATAATAGTCCTTGGAGGCTGTAAGGACATGAAAACATGTGACAATGAACTTTTCAATATATGGGTAATTAATGTTATTCTTCCTAACATACTTAGCAGATCTTCCTTCTAGCCTGCAATCTTTTGTCTAATCTTTTCTACTAGGAAAACTAAGTATTCTCCTTTCAATCTACCCTCATAAATCGGACACCCAAGGTACATTAATGCACCTTTCTTTTGCGTAAATCCTGTGATAATTTTTATTTTTTGGACAATGTTTTTCGGGGTTTTTTCTGCTATCATAAATTGACATTTATTCTTATTCAGCAGCTGCCCGATTTCTTCTTTTAGGACATTTAAAAATTTCATCATGTTTCTCATGGAACAGCTGCTAGCATTAGAGAAAATAATAATATCATTTGCATATGCCAAGCAGCTCACGATAGGGGTATTTCTTAGTTGCTTATATATGAGGATTTTTCCCTCGCTCACTTCTTTTTTTAAATTTACAATGAAGAGTTCCAGGTATATATTAAATAAACAAGGGGAGAGTGGGTCCCCTTGTCTAAGATCTCTTGATGTTTTAAATTCCTTACTCTCTTGTCCATTTATAAGTATTTTAACTTATGTACTAGAAATATATCTATATATTAAATCTATCTAGAATTCCGAAAATCCTAATTTTCTCATTAAATAGCATAATGTTTCCCATTCAACTCTATCAAATGCTTTAGACAGGTCTAATTTCAGGATTAAGTTATGGCCTCTAGTTTTTACTCCTAATTCTTTAATCATTTCCGAGGCTAGATTGATGTTTTCCATCATCAATCTATTTTTAATGAACCCTGATTGTTCTACTGAAATGATAATAGGGAGAATCATGCTGAGCCTATTCTGAAGAACTTTTTCCAGGATTTTATAAGTTGTATTACATAAACTGATTGGCCTATAGTCCTTTCCAGTCTATGGGTTTTCCTTCTTAGGAACCAGAACAATATAAGAATTGGCCCATGCCTTGTTAATTTCTGCCCCAGAGAAGATCCAGGAAATGGCAGCAATTAATTTTTTTTAATAATCAGCCAGTTGTGTTGAAAGAATCCATTATTCCAACCATCAGGGCATGTCGCACTATCTTTATTTGAGGCGAATACTACTTCCTTTACTTCTTCTTTCGTAGGTTATGCTTCTAATGATTTATTATCATCTTCTGAGATTCTTTTCTCAATGTTTTGAATTAATGTATCCCTTCTAGTTCTATATGGCTTGCATAAAAGTTTTTTAAAATAATCTTCTAGTACATTTTTAATTTCTTCTTCTTTATAAATCCATTTTCCATTAGCATCTTTTAATCCCTTTATTTTTTGTTTTTGAATTCTAATTTTAGCCATCATATTAAAGTATTTCGTATTCTCGTCTCCATCTTTAACCACTTGACTCTTGCCTTTTGTTTCCAAAAGACCTCTTCCATATGCAATCTCATCCTTAATTCTTCTTTAGCCTTACTAACTTTTATTCTTGAGGTATATCCTTATTTTGTTCATGTTCTATTTCTAATTTGACCACTTCTTGTTCTGTTTCTTGTATTTTTTTTTAATATTTCCAAAGACCTCTTTATTCCATTTGCATAATGTCAGCCGAAGATTTCGAAGCTTCTTAGCTAGGATTTGCATAGGGTTGCCTGAAATAGGCTTTTCCCAAGCATCTTTGATAATATCATCAAATTATTTATGCATTCCCCACATATTTTGAAATTTAAAACCTTTAGACCTCCCTTCACTTTTTTTAGATGTTATCAATAGCGGGCTATGATCCGAGCATCTTCTGCTTAAGTGGTTTACCATTATTCCTCCCATATTGTCTATCCATTTTGAGTTGAATAAGACTCAATCCAGCCTCGACCAGATGGCTCCTCTTCTTTTCCAGTTATTACACCATGTGTAATTTGAGCCACGAAGCTTGCCTCCATTAGGCTATCACTGGCTATAACCTCATTAAACTATGCAAGAGCCGATTGATCTGGAGGCCTACCTCCTCTTTTCTCATTGATATTTCTAATTACATTGAAGTCTCCTCCAATAATCCATGGAAGCTTCAATGCCACTAGAGCTAGCATTTCTTGCCATAATGTTTTCCTATCTTCCTTTGTGTTGCTCGCATACACCACTATGATAATCAATTCTGATTGACTTCCTAATTTGAGACTGATTATTTGTTCCACCTCTACAATTATATAAATTTCTATTGAGTTATTCCACAATACCCATAAGTTACCCTTTGAATTAGAAGAGACTTTGTCTAAACCAATTTTCTGCTTGTATTTATCTAGCTGTGTTTTGTTTACCATTGGTTCTGCTAAGAATGCTATTTTAATCTTATGAATATTAATTAGTTTTCTTAATCTATTTAGCATTGGAGTGTTAGTCACTCCTCTTAAATTCCAATATAGGGTGTTATACATTTTTAGTTATATCTTGCTTGTGCTCTCGTGGTGAGTTTTGAGTCTTCATATTTAAATTTTTTTCATGTTTCTTTGAGGTTTGCTAGAGCTAGGTGTGGCTTGCTCTAGGTTGCCTAACATCTATCTTTTTTCTAAGCTTTTCCCTATTTCTATGATCTTTTCCAAAGCTTTTTTCTCTATTTAATGAGCCTCTTTTTGCTATTTTATTATTCTTTAAGTTTAAATCATCTTTTGAGGAGTTCAATATCAGCTTGTTATCCTCCTTTCGGTTGCTTAAATATGGCCAGCTTCTAGATTTAGATTCCTCCTCGGAGAGAAGATCATCATCTGCCCAATTGTATGCTTCTATGCTACCCTTTAATCTAATCTCACTTCTCATCTCTCTTTTCTTTTCTCTAGCTTCCAGAACCTTTCTAAGTTTTGATCCTACTGTCTCTATTCTGTTTGCCCCTTTTGCTGAATCTTGCAGCCACTTCCTAATCCTTGCATTTTTAAACTCATCTCTAATTTCCCTTCATTTACGTGCATCAATTCTTCTTCTGCCATTCCTTCCTCCACTACATTGTTCTTTTCCTTCTCCGTTAAGCCCACTTCTACTCGCTCTCTACTTACCTCCTTATAGCCCTCTGCAGTCTTACTCTTTTCTAGTTCCTCTCCTACCTTTCCTGCACTGTGAGAGCTCCTTCCTTCCTCATCTCTGTTCATCTTTCTATCTCCTATGTTCTGGACTTTTTTTCACCCATTCACTGCCTATCTTTTTTCTCGCCTCCTCCCTATGACTTTTCTGCCCCATCTTCTTCCCTCCAACCATGCAAGCTGCCGCCTCATGTCCCATCCTGCTACAAGTTAAGCAGCAGGGTGGCATGGATTCTGGAAGCACCTCTTGCCAGAATCCATTAGTGAGGTCTATTCCAACCCAAATTCTATTCTACAGAGTTAGTTTTAAATCAACTTCTACGCAAATTCTAGCGACACTTGGTCTAGTGATGCATGCAGTAGCTTCATCTAGTATCCATGGGTTGCCGAAGCATGAAGGAATGGAGTAGAGAGATGACATATTAAAAAATGTAAAGGGAGTTTCTGTAAGCTAAGCCATACCAGGGCATGAGATGGTTCTTCTTGGGGTGTGAAGCTTGGCGACCACTTGAAGACTCGCATGGGGAAGCCCTTAATGTCCCACTGTCCTCTAAGCCAAATGCTTAGGAAGTCTTCTTCTTCCTTGAACTAGAAGAAGGCGTGTTTTCCATCATACCATACCAGCTTCACCATTGCCCGTAGCTTTGATGTCGTGAAAAAATCATGTAGAGCTTTGAATTCGGGGCGTCCATGGGACAACTTCCCGATTATAGTGAGCTAGAAGGATTCTTCGAGCTTCTGTAATTCATCCTTCGAAAACAGAACCGCGGGCTCTTCATGTTTAGCATCAAACTTCAGAAAAACCTCTTGGTCCCTTTGGATAATGAGGAAAATGATTTTTTATTAGAGAGCAATTCGGAATTCTTTATTCTTGATTTCAATTTGAGCTTCAATCACTCAAAAATGGAGATTTATCTCTCTAAAAATGCATGTTCTCTCTCTAGAAGTTGAGAGCATTTTTTGAAAAAAATATTCTTCTTTTCAACTACTACTACTACTTCTTTTTCTTCTTCTACATCAGCATCATCTTATTTTTTCTTCTTCTATTTTTTCTTATTGTTCTACTTCTTCTTCTACTTATTTTTTTCTTTTACTACTACTAATGCTTTTTTTTTTATAAAAAGGATGTTTATTAATTATAGCTCTCTCTTTTGGCGGAGGAATACCATTTTTACAAATTAGGGTCTACCCTTTAATCCTCTTACACCCTTGACTCAATCCTAACTAACTTAACTTAAGCGATAAAATTTAAATCTAAGGAAATCTTATGTATACGGACACTTAATTAATTGTGTCTTTTTTTTGGTTTAGATGTTCATTCTGTATTTGTCTCTTAATAGACATTTTTCCAGCCTTTACTTTGTTCCAGGAGTGCATCAAAGAGGCTTCTTTTGTGTGTTCTCTACCACGTAAAAATGTAAGATAGCCTTCACGTGCTCCTCCTTTTGTTTAACTTTAATCTCTCTAATATTCCTGCATCAAAAAAAATATTCCAGCATAGTATATGTTTCCATTTATACCTGGAATTCATTGCTGTATCCCAGCAACTTTGTGCTCCATTTTTCCCCCATAGCCGCTTCATTTCTGTAACCTCATTGACCTTAGCAAATCTGAAATTTGCTTCTTTAATGACAGCAAGACCTATTCTATACCCCAACTGTCTAATGTTCTAGCATCTTAACTAATTAATTAACACATGACCTTGCAACATTGTTCTCATAAGCATAAATAAAACTTTTAAACATACAATAAAGAAAGAAATAAAGCAAATGAGGTTTAGACTGCGTGTGCCAACAAATCTTGCCTCCCAATGAATGAAGCTTTGAGTGAGCTGCGCTGCTAAGAAAAACAAATACATCTATACCATATTCCCCAAGGGAACCTCATTCTTTACCATTAACCTTTCCTCTTCTATTATACCTATATAATCTATTAATATTTTAACTACCTCTCACTTTCTACCCTTTCTAACTCTTACATAGGGAATTGCATTCTTGTCTAGTTCCACTTGGCATTTTATTTTTATCGGCAGAGTAACCTCATCATATTCTGCTTCTCCTTTTTGCGATCCTAACCTTGCAAGATTGTCTGCCGGGGTGTTTAGCTCCCTATATATATGTAATATTGATGCATTCAGTTCTTCTATGAGATTCAATATAATTTCTAATTCCTCTTCATGTTTCCAAATAGATATTTTCTTTGTTACTAAATTAACTAATATCAATGAATCTACCTATATTTGAATATTCTTATAGTCTAATTTTTTACAAATAGTTAAACCTATATTTAATAATCTGATTTTTGAATGTAGAGCCGAGGCTGCTACACTAACTGTAGTAAAAGCTTTCATAACTGTCCCTGTAGAATCTCTTATTAACCCACCTCCCCCCGCTATACTTGTGTCCCTATTAAAGCTTCCATCCGTATTTAAGGAGAGTTTTCCTTCCGGAGGTTTGTGCCAAGAGATACTTTTCGCCCAATATTGTTTATTTATTTTTATATTTAGGAACCATTCCCGTTCTGCTTTCTTTTCTGTGTCTATTTTATTTAAAATTACAGGATTAAAATTTGATATGTTACTTATTTCCTGCCTAATTTCTTGTGATATTTCATTTGTATCCATTTTCTTTCCTTCAAATCTACTCCTATTTCGAGCCTTCCATATACACCATATTATTATATGTGGTAAGTACATATTAAGCCAAATTCTAGTAGGATTAGTAGAAATTACTTTTTCCCATGTTTTAATTCGTTCCATTAAACCGTCTTCTCTTTTAACGATTTGCTTTGTTTCATCAAATTTCTTCCAGACCTATGTGGCAATTTTACCTTTCGAAAATAGGTGATCCATAGATTCTTCTTCCTCTAAGCAGCATTCACATCTAGACATCATTTTAATGCCCTTTCTTTGAACATTAGTATCCACAAGTATTGCATTTGCTGTTACTTTCCATGCTAGCGAGCACATTTTCTGTGGGATACCTGCCTTCCAGACCCATTTAGATATAGATTGAACGGGCTTTTTTTTCTAATTAATTCCTTTACCGATTTAAGTGTAAAATTACCTTGTGGTGTTAGGATCCATTTCCAGCCACTCTTTTTTAATATTGAATGAGATTCTACTTTTTCCTTTTGTTTTTCCAAGGCTTTCTAATTATTTGAAACTTTCTTAAGCTGCTTTTCTAAATATCTTGCCCTCATATATTTTGCCCAAAGACTATCATTTTCCTTCAACCTCCACCATCCTTTGCAGTCCCATGCGGTGGCCATATCTTGTAGAGAGATTATTCCTAAACCTGCCTTTGCTTTTGGATAACAAATATCTCCCCAATTTTTCCAATGAATTTTATTCTTCCCATCTTTTTTACCCCATAGAAAATTTGCCATTTCCATTTCTATTTTATTTGTGAATTTTTTCGGAGGGTGTATAACGGATAGGATATGAACCAGCGTGCTTTGAAGCACGTGCGAAATTAATGTAATCCGTCCCCCAAATCCTAATAAGTCCTCTTTCCAATCTGCTATTTTCTTTCTCATTTTTTCTTGCAGCAGTGCTAAATATTCCTCTATCAATTTCCCTTCAAATATTGGGCAGCCTAAATAAATTAAAGCTCCCTTATTTTGAGTGAAACCAGTTATATTTTTAATTTTGTTTATAACTTTTCTCCAATGCTTTTTTTCTTAGTATAAACTAGCACTTCTTTTTATTTACAACCTGACATGTTTCTAATTCAAATAATTGTAGTTATTCTATAAGGTATATTATAGATCCTTTACTTGCATTTGTGAAAATTATTAAATCATCAGCATAGGCCAAACAACCTTTCTCGGAGTGTTTTTAGGTTGTCTAAAAGGTAAAATTTTTCCTTCTGACATTCTTTTATTTAAATTAAGAATAAGCAATTCAAGATATATATCAAATAGTAAGGGGGATAAGGGGTCTCCGTGCCATAGACTTCTTTTTGGTTTGAATTCTTCACCTATATTTCCATTTATAATAATTCTAACCCAAACATTCGAAACACATCTATAAATTAAATTTATGCATAATTCGGAGAAACCATATTTTCTCAGCACAAAGCAAAGTACATCCCATTCAACCCTGTCAAATGCTTTGGACAAATCCAGCTTAATAGCTAGATTGTGCCCTCTTGTTTTAGCTGAAATGTCTTTCATCATTTCTGATGTTAACCTAATATTTTCAATCATTAGTCTGTTTTTAACAAAACCTGTTTGTTCTTGTGAGATTATTAATGGCAAAATATTACTTAACCTGTTCTGAATTATTTTGGCTAAAATCTTATAAATCACATTACACAAGCTTATTGGCCTAAAATCCTCACATATCTGTGGGGCGTCTTTTTTAGGAATAAGAATTATGTATGAGTTTGCCCAGGCTTTAGGGATATCTGCACCGGCGAAAAAGCTAGCAATTGCTAAAACTAGATCATGTTTAATAATGGGCCAATTTAGCTGATAAAGATAGTTATTCCAGCCGTCTGGGCCCGCTGCATTGTCTTTATCAAGATTAAAAACCGCATTTTTACCTCTTCCTCCTCTGGTATATTTTCCATCATTTGATTCTGATCTTGTGTAATGGAAGCCCTGGTCTCCTGTGTTAAGGAGTTCCCTTCGTGAGACACATGCCCACATAAGTGTGATTTAAAAAAATCATCAAAGAGAGTTCCAATTTGCTTGTCTTCTTCTATCCATTTTCCTTCCGTGTTTTTTAAAGCTTTAATACTATTTTTCTGAGTTGTTATTTTACACATATTATGAAAAAATTTAGTGTTTCTATCACCTTCTTTTAACCATTTAATTTTTGCTCGTTGTTTCCAGTATACCTCCTCCATGTGTAATTTTAAACTCAATTCAGCTTTAGCCTTATTTAATTCTTGTCTAATCTTATCATCATTTTTATTATCATATTCAATTTCTAATTTTTCTACCTTCTCTTCTGCTTGTTTTATTTTCAGATTTATATTCCCAAAAACTTCCTTATTCCATGATTTTAAATGTTTTTTAAGTCTATTTAACTTGGACATTAGAACCTGCATCGGTTTACCCTGTGCTGGCTCTAACTAAGATTCTTTCACCAATTTTTCAAATTCTGGATGCTTTCCCCACATATTTTGAAATTTAAAGCTTCCTGTGCTCCTTTTATTATGGTGAATTGTTATAAGAAGTGGAGAGTGATCTGAACAGGTTCTGCTTAAATGCCTAAGCGATGTAGACCCATGCGAGGCTACCCACTTAGCATTACACATTACCCTATCCAGTCTGGCCCAAATTGCCCTTCTGTTACCCTAGTTGTTACACCAGGTATAATTTGAGCCCGTATAAGCTATTTCCATTAAACTGGATTTAGAGATCGCCTCATTAAATTGAGACATTGCTATTGTGTTCGGAGTTTTTCCTCCCTTCTTCTCTAAAGAACTTCTAATTACATTAAAATCTCCTCCTATTAACCATGGAGTGTTTTTTGATGCTATATCCCGCATTTCCGCCCATAAAACCAACCTAGCTTTTTTATCATTTTTAGCATATACAACTGATATTATATCTTCTATATTTTTATTCATTTTAAAATGTATTATTTGTTCTGTGTATTCTAATATTTCAATGTCTAGATTATTATGTCACATTAACCAGAGTTTACTATTTAAATTAGAAAATGAGTTATTAAACCCTAATATCCTACTATATTTTATTATTTGATCCTGCTGTGTCATAGGTTCTGCTATAACTACTAAGGTAATTTTATATGTTTTAATCAGATTTTTAAGCCTATTTATCGAAGGATTATTTGCCACCCCTCTAATATTCCAATATATATATCTATCCATTAAAACCTAATTTGGATTGTAATCTAGTTATGCATTTTGAATCATATTTTTTATCTAAATGTTTACTCATATTTCTCGCACTCTTGGGAGGAATAGATTGAGATAATACATTATATTTTTCTAGTTTACCGAGTTGCATAGCCATTCTCTTTATGGCTTCAATAGATTGAAATTTAGTTAAATTTTCACCAATTTTATCGTACATTTCTAAATCATCCTTCACTTCTCCTAAATAACTCTCTTTCTTAACTTCCTCTATACCTAGTTGAAGACAACTAAACACCTCCGAATCTTCATCCGGAAAGTCTAGGAGATCCTCCTCTATCCAGCTATAATCTTCTATTTTTTCCTTTAACACAATTCTATGTTTATTTTTCCTAGCTCTTTTTCTTCTAGCTTTCACTACCTCCCATCTCTATTCCTTGCCTTCTTCATTACTTCCCTCCATACTTAATACCCTATTGCTTCTATCTCTCTCCATTTCTAAACAAAACTCTCGTTCTCTCTCCTACTCTCCCCTTCTTCTTCCCCTAAAACTAGAGGTTTCGGGGCCACTTCCTCCCTCCTTATCCATGTTTCTACCTTCCTTCTTATAGCTTCTCTCCCTTGGACTTTGCCTAGCGGCTCTCTTCCTATTTTACATTCAGATTTATCATGCCCAAGTCTGTTACAGATTAGACAATAAGAGGGCATGTTTTCAGGTATGGCATTTTTCCAAAAGCCAGTATTCTGCCCATTATCTCCCTCTCCTATCCAGATTTCTTTCGGCAGTGGAGTGAGGAGGTTACATTCTACACATACTCGGGCCTTGCTTGGCCGAGTAATTTCCACTGTAGCCTCATCCCGAAGCAATGGTTTGCCCAAACAGGAAGTTATAGCATGGAGAGAATTCGCATTAAACAAGTATATTGGGAGGTTCGGCAAAGAGAACCATACCGGAGCAAGAGGCGCCTCCACCTTAGGACTGAAGTCCTTCATCCATTTCAGCACTCGCATGAGAAAACCATTAACTTGCCACACACCATGGTGCCATAAACGATAATAATCATCCATTGTAAAAAACTGCATAAACATATGTTTCGCATCGTAGTCGGCAAGTTTAACCCTTCCCGTGAGCTTCAAAGAGGAAATGAATAGCTGTATGTCGCTCAGGCGAGGCCTGCCATGAGAGAATTTTCCAATAAGCATGTATTGATAAGGCTCCGTGAGCTTCTGTAACTCCTCGGTTGAAAAAACGATAATGGGGTTCTTGTTTTTTGTTCCGAACGAGCGAGAAGGGGGCGCGGTCTCCTTTGTTATCAAGGAAAATGACTTGTTTTTTAATAATAAGTCATTTTCCACCATTTTGCACTTCAAAGGAGCTAGGTTTGAGCTCAAATGGCGATTTTCTCTCTCTAGGAAGAGGGATTTTCTCTCTCTAGAAGTTGAGAGCGTTTTTTGAAGAAGAATTCTACTACTAATGCTTGTTATTCTTTTATTCTACTTATTATTATTATTATTTTTTTTTTTCTTCTTCTACTTTTACTTATTTTTCATATTTTATGCTTCATTTTATTCATCTTCTTCTACTAGTTTTTATTTATTATTCTATTTTTTTCTTCTAAATTTTTTTCTATATCTTTTTTCTTTAGCAACATCATCATCATGTTCTTGTTCTACTACTTCTTCTTCTTGTTCTTCTTCAAAATATTTTTCTACGTCTGGTTCTTCTTCTTCTTCTTCTACTTCTACTTCTACTTCTTCTTAATATTATTATTATTATTATTCATCTTCTTCTACTTCTTCATTTTCTACTTTGCCTTCTTCTATGACTACTACTAGTATATCTTCTTCTTTTTTTTCTTCTACTTATTATTCTTCTTTTTTTTTCTTATTCTACTTCTTTTTATTTTTCTTTCTTCTTCTACTACTTATTCTACTTTTTCTTGTTATTCTTCTTCTTATTTTGCTTCTCCATCTTCTACTTCTTATTCTTTTTCTACTTCTTCTTTTTCTTCTTCTTCTACTAATTCTTTTTCTTCTACTACTTCTTCTTCTACTTCTTCTACTACTATTTCTTCTTCTACTTATTCTACTTCTACTACTACTGCTACTACTCATTCTTCTTCTTTTCTTCTAGTTCTTTATCTAAAGCTTCATCATCTTCTTCATCTTTATCTAATGCTTCATTATCTTCTTTTTTCTTCTTTTTCTTCTTTTTTATCTTATACTTCATCATCATCATCTTCTTCATTTTATTCTTCTACCTCTTCTTCTACTTCTTCTTCTCCTTCTGCTTCTTTTTTTTCTACTTTTGCTGCTTGTTCTACTACTTCTTCTTTTTCCTTCTTCTCTTCTTCATCCACTACTACTACTTCTTCTTCTTCTTCTTCTTTTTCTACTTCATCTACTACTTCTTCTTCTACTTCTTTTACTTCTTCTTCTTCTGCTACTTTTTCTTGATCTTTTTTTTCTTCTTGTTATACTTCTTATTATTCTTCATCTTTTTATTCAACTTTTTATTCTTTTTTTCTTCTTCATTTTGTACTTCTTCTTCATTTTGTACTTCTTCATCTTCTTCAACTTCTCTTTCTTTTGCTTCTTCTACTTCTTCTTTTTCTACTTCTTCTACATCTTCTTCAACTTTTCTTTCTTTTGCTTCTTCTACTTCTTCTTCATCTTTGTCACCTACATCTCCTCCTCCTCAATTATCATCAGCATCATATTATTATTATTCTTCTTCTTCTTCAATTTCTTATTCGTCATCTTCTTTTTATTCTATTTCATCATCATCATCATCATCATCATCTTCTGCTATATCTTTTACTTTATCTACTTTCATTCTTTAATGTTTACCTCTTCTTCTTCTTCTTCTACCTCTTCTCCTTCTTCTTCGACTTCAGCATCTTCTTCTCCTTCTCCTTCTTCTTCTATTTTTTTTTATTTTTCTACTTATTCTTCTACTTATTTTTCTTTTTCTACTACTACTAATACTTCTTCTTATTCTTCTTCTACTTATTATTATTATTATTATTCTTCTACATTTACTTATTATTCTTATTTTATGCTTATTTTTCTTTTAATACTTCTACTACTACTATTTGTTATTCTAATTTTTTTTCTTCTTCTACTTTTTTTTCTTTATCTTTTTTTAGCATCCTCATCATGTTCTGCATCTACTTTTTCTTTCTCTTCTTCTACTTCTACTTCTTCTTCTAGTTATTTTTAACATTATTCTTCTACTTCTACTACTTCTTCTTCTATTTCTTCTACTTCTACATCGTATTAATAATAATAATATTATTATTATTATTTTTCTTCTACTTCTTCATTTTCTTCTTCTTATTCTTCTAATAATACTAATACTATATCATCATCTTCTTCTTCTTCTTCTTCTTATTCTACTTATTCTATTTCTTTTCTTCCTCTTCTTCAACTTCTTTTTATTTCTCTTTCTTCTTCTTCATTTAAAAGTTCTTCTACTTCTTCTTGTTATTCTTTTTCTTATTCTGCTTCTCCATATTTTAATTCTTGTTCTGCTTCTCCATCTTCTAATTCTTATTCTTCTTCTTCTACTTCTTCTTCTACTTCATCTTCTTCTTCTTTATCTCATTTTTCATCATCTTCTTCATTTTTATCATATGCTTCATCATCATCATCATCTTCTTCTTTTTCTTTATCTTATGCTTCATCATCTTCTTCTTCATCTTCTTCTTCTTCATCATCTTCTTCTTTTTCTTCGTTTTCATTTTCTTCTACTACTACTTCTTATAATACTTCTTCTCCTTCTCCTTTTTTTCTACTTTGCATTTTGTTCTACTACTACTTCTTCTTCCTTCTCTGCTTATTCTTTTTTTTATCTTCTACTTCTTCTTCATCTTTATCTACTACTACTTCTTATTCTTATTCTTCTTCTTTTGCTACTTCTTCTTGATTATTTTTCTTCTTCTTCTTATATTTCTTATTATTCTTATTCATCTTATTCCACTTATTATTATTTTTCTTCTTCTACTTCTTCAATTTGTACCTCTTAAACTTCTTCCACTTCTCTTTATTTTACTTCTTCTACTTCTTTTTTTTCTACTAATACTACTACTACTACTACTTCTTCTTCTTCTTCTTCTTCTTCTTTTTATTTTTCTACTTCTTCATCTACTTCTTCTTATTCTACTATTACTACTACTACTTCTTCTTCTTCTTCTTCTTCTTCTTCTTCTACTTTTTCTTATTATTATTCTTCTTCTTTTTATTGTTCTTCTTTTTTTTCTATTCTTCTTCTTCTTTTTCTTCTTCTTATTCAACTATTACTACTAATACTTTTTTTTCTACTACTTCTTGTTCTACTATTGCTACTTCTACAACTACTTACCCCTATAGTTATTTTTCTTTTTATTATTATTCTTCTTCTTATGCTGCATCTTTTTCTTCTTCAACTTATTATTATAATTATTCTTCTTATTTTTTATATTATTATTATTATTATTATTATTCTTCTTCTTCTTCTTATAGTTCTTTTTTTTATTCTTCATCTACTTCTTCTTGTGCTTCTTCGTATTATTAGTTATAACTTTCTTCTTTATCTTTTTTCTTCATTATGTGATTCTTCTTCTTATTCAACTTCTTCTTCTTATTATTCTTCTTTTTTGTTTAATTCTTTTTTTTCTACAACTACTACTTCTGCTTATTTTACTACTACTTCTTTTACTTATGTTTCTTATGTTTCTAGTTCTTCTTCTTCTTCTTCTTCTTCTTCTTCTTTTACTTCTTCTTCTTCTTCTTCTTCACTTGCTACTACTACTACTACTTCTTCTTCTTCTTCGTCTTCTTCTTCTCTTGCTACTACTTCTTCTTCTTCTTCTTCTTGTTTTAATTTTTCTAATTATTCTTCTTCATGATCTTCTTCCTCTTCTGCTTCTTCATTATCTTTTACTACATATTTTTCTTATTCTTGTTCAACTTCTTCTT
This sequence comes from Sapria himalayana, assembly GCA_029783825.1. Taxonomy (NCBI): domain Eukaryota; kingdom Viridiplantae; phylum Streptophyta; class Magnoliopsida; order Malpighiales; family Rafflesiaceae; genus Sapria; species Sapria himalayana. The sequence goes on along the minus strand of JAREIK010003598.1, from coordinate 35,016 downwards.
CTAATACTAATCCTCTTCTTTTTTTCAGCTTTTTATTCTATTGCTTATTATTATTATTCTTCTTCTTCTAGTTTTTTAATTCTTCTTCTTCTTCTTTTGCTTCTTCTCCTTCTTTTCTTTTTCTTTTGCTTCTTTTACTTTTTCTTCTACTACTTCTTCTTCATCTACTTTTCTTCTATTTCTTCTTTTTCGACTTTTTCTTCTTTTTTTATTCTTCTTATTTTACTACTACTACTTCTTCTTCTTATTTTAATTTTTCTTCATCTTCTACTACTACTACTACTACTACTTCTTCTTCTTCTTTTCTTCTGCTTCTTATTTTTCTTCTTCAACTTATTCTACATCTCTTTTTTCTACATCTACATTAACTTCTTCTTCTTCTTCTTCTTCTTCTTCGTCATCTTCTTCTTCTTATTTTGCTTCTTTTTCTTCTTCTTGTTTTTTTTATTAATCTTCTTTGTCTTATTTTGCTTATTTTTTTATTCTTCTTGTTGTTCTTTTTATTCTATTTCATCTCCTTCTCCCACTAATTCTTGTTATTCTTTTTTCTTCTTCTTCTACTACTACTTCTTATTCTAATTATTCTTCTTTTTCTATTTTTTCTTCTTCTTATTATTGTATTATTCTTCTTATTTTTCTTCTTCTTCTTCTTCTTCTTCTTCTGCTACTACTACTTCTAAATTAATTAATTATTCTTCTTCTTGTTCAACATCTTATTCTTCTTCTTATTCTTCTTATGCTTTTTGTACTACTTCTTCTTGAATTACTCCTTATTTTTATTCATCTTCTTAATATTCTTCTACAACTTTAGATTCTTCTACATCTTCTTCTTATTCATCAACTTATTCTTTATCTTCATCTTCTTAATTTTTTTTCTATTTATTATTATTATTATTCTTCTTCTTCTATATCTTTTTTCATATGTTTCTTTTTAGTGTTTTTCTTTTGCAAAATCTTATACTTCTCCTTTTACAAGTTCTCCTTCTTCTTTCTTTTCTAATTCTATTTTTCTTCTTCTTTTATCCTTTTTTTTCTTTTTCTTTTTATTTCTTCTTCTTCTTTTAATTCTTCTTCTTCTTCTTCTTCTTCTTCTTCTTCTTCTTTTAATTCATCATCATCATCATCTTCTTCTTCTTTCTCCTCTACTTCTTCTTATTCTTGTTCTTCTGTATCTTCTTCTTCTTATTCTTCTTCTCCTAGAATAACAACAACTTCTTCTTCTAATGTTTCTTTTCTTCTTCTTCTTCTTCTTATTCTTCTCATTCTACTACTTCTTCTTCTTATTTCAAAATTATTATTATTATTATTATTATTCTTCTTCTTCCTCTTCTTCCTCTTCTTCTTCTTCTTTTTCATCTCCTCCTCCTCCTCCTTCTCTTCCTCCAACTCCTCCTCCTCCTCCTTCTCTTCCTCCAACTCCTCCTCCTCCTCCTTCTCTTCCTCCAACTCCTCCTCCTCCTCCTCCTCTTCCTCATTTTTCTACTTCTTTTATTTCTAATTGTGTTACTTCTGTTTCTTTTTCTTCAACTACTTCTTTTTCTTCTACTTATTCTCCTTTTTTTAATTCATTTTCCTATTCTAAATCTTTTTTCATCTGTATCTTCTTTTCCTTCTTATTTTATTTATTCTTTTATTTTTTCTATTTATTATTAATATTATTCTTCTTTTTTAACTTCTTCTTCAAAGTCTTCTTATTTTTCATCCTTTTATTATAATTCTTCTTCTGCTAGTATTAATTTTTCATCATCATCATCATTAACTTCTTCTTCTTCTTCTACTTCATCTTTTTTATTTTTTTCATCTTCCTCTTCTTTTTCTACTTTTCCTTATTATACCATTTCTCCTTCTTTTTCTTCTACTATCACTTCTTCTCCTTCTTCATTTACTAATTATTGTTCTTCTTTTTATTCTTCTACTTCTACTTTTTCTTATTTTTCTTATCATCATATTCTTCTTGTAGTTCTCCTTCTTCTACTTATTTTTCTTCGTCTTCTTCTTTTTCTACTAATAGAACTAGTTCTTCTTCTTTTACTTCTTTTTTTTCTACTACTTATTCTTCTTCTTTTTTTTAGTTCTTCTTCTTCTATTTGTTTTTATCTTTTTTCATCTTTTTCTTTTTTTTTCTTCTTATTTTCCTTCTTATGCTTTTTCTTCATCTTTGACTTCTTATTTTTTTTCTCCTTAATCTTCTTCTTTTTCTTCTTCATTTTTTATTCTTCTTCTTCTATTTCTTTTTCTTTTTCTTCTTCTTATTCTTTCTTTTCTTCTACATATTCTACTTATTCTTTTCTTTTTTCCTATTAGGTTTTTTTTATTCTTTTTCTATTTCTTTTCTTCTTCTTCTACATCTTTTTCTCTACTTCTTCATCGTCATCATCATATTTTAAATTTACTTCTTCTTCTCTTCTTCTATTTCTTCTTCTTCTTCTTCTTATTTATCTTCATTTTCTTTTTTTTTTCTTTTTTTTTATTTTATTTTCTTTTTTTCTTTTTATAATTTTTATTCTTTTTCTTCCTTTTCTTCATTTTCTCCATTTTCTCCATTTTATCAATTTTATCCATTTTCTCCATTTTCTCCCTTTTCTCTTTTTCTCCTTTTCATACATTTTCTCCTTTTCTCCTTTTTCTCATTTTTCTCCATTTTCCCCTTTTTACCCATTTTTCCCATTTTCCCCTTTTTCTCCTTTTTCTACTTTTCTCCCCTTATCCCCCTTCTCCCCTTTCTCTCATTTTTCCCCTTTCTTCTATTTCTTCTCTTTCTTCCTTTTTTCCTTATATTTTATCTTTTTCGTCATTTTTTTCCCTTTTATTCCTTCTCCTTTTCTTCATTTCTTCGTTTTCTTCCTTTTCTTCCTTTCTTCCTTTCTCCTTTTCTCCTTTTCTTCCTTTTCTTCTTTTTCTTCCTTTTCTTCTTTTTCTTCCTTTTCTTCCTTTTCTTCATTTTCTTCTTTTCTTCCTTTTCTTCCTTTTCTTCCTTTTCTTCCTTTTCTTCCTTTTCTTAATTTTCTTCCTTTTCTTCCTTTTCTTCTTTTTCTTCCTTTTCTTCCTTTTCTTCCTTTTCTTCCTTTTCTTCCTTTTCTTCATTTCTTCCTTTTCTTCCTTTTCTTCCTTTTCTTCCTTTTCTTCCTTTTCTTCCTTTTCTTCCTTTTCTTCCTTTTCTTCCTTTTCTTCCTTTTCTTCCTTTTCTTCCTTTTCTTCCTTTTCTTCTTTTTTCTTTTTCTTCTTTTTTCTTTTTCTTCTTTTTCTTCTTTTTCTTTTTTGTATTCCTCTTCTTGCTTCATTTTCTATTTTACTTCTTCTTCTTCAATTTATCCTTTTCTTCTACTACTTCTTCTTCATTTTTTCTATTTTTCTTTTTCTTATTCTTCTTATGCTTTTCCTTCTTCTGCATCTTCTTCTTCTTTTTTCTACATCTACTACTTCTTATTCTACTACTACTACTTTTAATCTTATTCTACTTTTTCTTCTTCTTCTTTCTTATTTTATTATTATTATTCTTCTTCTTCAATTTCTTCTATTTCTTATTATCATATTTTTCTTCAACTTCTTCTTCTTCAATTATTTCTCCTTCTTCATTTCATTCATCATCTTCTTCTACTACATATGTTTCTTCTTCTTCTTTTTCTTTTTGTTCTGCTTCTTCTCCTTCTTATTCTTATTTTTGTTCTTGTTCTTCTTTTTATACTTATTATTATTATTATTATTATTATTATTATTATTATTCTTCTTCTTCTTCTTCTTGTTCCTCTAATTCTGTTTATTTTTCTTCTTATACTTCTTCTTTTGTTTCATCATTTATTTCTTCTTATTCTTCTTCTAATTCTTCTTCATTTGTCTCTTCTCATTTTTCTTCTTCATTTGTCTCTTCTCATTTTTTTTTCTTCTTCTACATCTTCAACTTCTTCTACTTTTTTTTTACTTCTTCTTCTCTACTTTTTCTTCTTTTTTTTTCTTCTTCTTATTTAATCTATTTCTCTTCTTTTTCTTCTTCTTTTTATTCTACTTCTTTTTCTTTTTTTTCTTTTTCAGCTTCTTCATCATCTTCTTTTTCAAAATCTTTTTTTACATCTACTACTTTTTATTAAAATTTGTAAATTTTTTCTTCTTCATTTTTTTTATTTTTCTCCAATTTCAACATATGCTACTACTTTTTCATCTTATTTTTTTTCTACAAGTACTACAACTTCTTCTACTTGTTATTTTAATTATTATTTTTTCTTCTTCTTCTACTCTTTATTTTCTAGTTCTTCTTTTTTTTTTCTTTTCTTCTACTCATTCTTTTTCTATACCTTCTCTTTAACCTGCTTCTTCTTCTCCTACTTCTTCTTTTCTTCTTGTGCTTCTCCCACTTAGGCTTCTTCATCAACATATTCTATACTTTTGCTTCTTCTTCTTCTTCTTCTTCTTCTTCTTTTTCTTCTTCTTTTTCTTCTTATTTTTCTACTTCTTCTTTGACTTCTTCTTATTCATTTTCAACTTCTTCTTCTTCTTCTTCTTCTTCTTGTTATTTTTCTTATTTTTATGCTTCTTCTTCTTTTTATTTTTCTTCTTCTTCTTCTTCTTCTTCTTCTTCTTCTTCTTCTTGTTCTTCTATTTCAATTTATTTTTCTTCTACTACTACTACTACTTCTTCTACTACTTACTACTACTACTTTGTCGTCATCATCATCTTCTTCTTCTTATTCTTCTTCTTCTACTACTACTACTACTTCTTCTTCTTCTTCTTCTTCATCTTCTTCTATAACTTCTTCTTCTTCTTCATCTTCTTCTATAACTTCTTCTTCTTCTTTTTCTACTACTTCTTAAACTTCTGTTATTTTTTATTTTTATTAATTTTTCTTCTTTTTTTTACTACTTTTACTTTTTCTTCTTTTGTTTCTTATTATTTTCTACTACTAGTAGTACTACTACTTCTTTTTCTTATTATATTATTAATACTTCTTCTTCTTCTAGTTTTTTATCAACATCATAATCATCATCATCTTTTTAAACTTCTTCTATTTTTTCTTTTTCTTATGCTTCTTTTTCTTCTTATACTTCTTATTCTTCTTCTTCTACTTATTTTCTTCTTCTTATTCTTCTAATTGTTCTTCAACATATGATTCTTCTTCTTCTTTTTATTCTTCTACTTCTTCTTCTTCTTATGTTTATTCCTAGAATTTTTCTTAATTTTATTATACTTATGCTTCTCCTTCTTCATATTCTTCTTTTTTGTTTTATTTTTCTTCTTCTAATTTACTTCTTCTTCTTCTTCTTTTTCTTGTCTATTTTTTTTTTCTTCCTCTACTACTTCTTCTTCTTTATCCTTTGCTTCTTCTTCTCATTTTTATACTTTTCTTCTTTTTATTTTTCTACTACTTCTACTTCTTCTATTTCTTTTTCCTTCTTCTTCATTTTGTCCCCCTACTTCATTTTTTTCTTCTTCTACTTATTCTGCTTATTCTTCATTTTCTTATTTGACCTGGTCTTCTTCTTCTTATTCTTATGCTTCTTCTTTTTCTTATAAATTTTATACTTCTTCTTTATATTCTTATTTTACTTCTACTACTTCTTCTTCTACTTTTTAATCTTCTTTTTCTTTTTCTTCTTCTACAACTTCTACTACTTATTCTTTTTCTTCTTCTTTTACTTCTTCTACTTCTTCTTCTTTTTCTTCTATTTTTACTAGTTCTTATTCTTCTTTTACTTATACAAGTTCTTCTTCTCAACCTTCTTATTTTTCTTATTTTTCTTCATTTGATTTTTTTTTCTTCTTATTCTTCAACTTTTTCAATTTCTTCTTCTTTTTTTTCTACTACTACTATATCTTCTTCTTTTTATATTTTTTCTTCTTCTTATTCTTCTTTCACTACAAGAAAAATCCGAAACACCTTGGGACAATTCTCTAGCTAAATGGGTTTTTTATATCGCTAAATGAGATATAGCGACGGAATTAATGACGGAAACATTCCCAATCTAAATTTCTCGTCGCTAAAAATTAGCGAGGGAAAGAGTCCTTGGCTAAAAATTTAGAGACGGAAGTATCCCTAGCTAAAATAATAATTGTCCTAGCTAAATTAGCTAGGGAAAATTCCCTAGCTAAATGACACTTTTCCATCGCTAAACTATTATAATGATGGATTAACGACATAAGTTTTCACAATCTAAAGTGCTCGTCACTAAAAATTAGCGAGGGAAATAGTCCCTAGCTAAAATTTTAGCGACGGAAACATTTCCAGCTAAAATAATAATTTCTCTAGCTAAATTAGCAAGAGAAAATACCTAGATATTTTTATACCAAAACTATTTTCAGAATTTTATTTTTTTTCAAAAATGGTAATTAAAAAATTTAATATTTTTATATTAAATTGAATAAAATCATAACATATAAACAATAATTTTTATTTAACAAAAAAAAATTATTTAATAAATAATTCTTATACAATATTTTACATAAATAATAAAAAAACATAACAAAATTTTATTACATCTTATTCATCAATGTATCTACCGACAGTGCATAAAAGATAATCTATCCGTGTATTGATGTTACTTTCTCTTCCTAAGCTCCTCCGATCACCATCTTTCTGCAGCGACAAAGATGTCCGAGTCGTGGTGCATCATATTTAGTAAAAAATTCCTCACTAATACAAACATCGTATGGAGAACAATGACGTACCATATCTGTACGAAATTTAAACGAGTGAATAAAATAAAAAAAAATAAATAAAATTATATTTTGATAAATATATAATACTGTAGTATATATGTACATATATACAATAGTGTATATGTACATACATTATTACAGTATTATATGTACATATATACTGAGTACATATATACTTAGTATATATGTACATATAATATTGTAGTATTATATGTACAAATACTAAAGTAATATATGTGCGTATATATGTACATATATATAGCATTTGATGCTGCTGCTATTGTCACTGCCCTACTATTATTACTACTCATACCACTGCTGTGGCTGATGTTGTTGCTGCTACTGTCACTGTTGCCGTCACTACCACTGCTGCTGATGCTGCTACTACTACTACTAATACAACTATTGCCGATGTTGCCATTGATGCCACCACTGTTGCTACAGCTCCTACTACTGCTACTGATGCTCCTACTACTGTTACTGATGCTATTGTCACTACTATTGCCACCGCTTCTACTGCTGCTGCTACTGCTGCCGCTAATAATAAAGTGGGGTGGGTGATGATGCTCGACTGATGAACTTTTCTGCCAACCACTCATTTTGAGATTGAGCGAGTTTTTGACATGGCGGCGAGCTGCTTCTCCCTAAACAGAACCCGATATTCCTCTTGGCACTGATGGCCTATAAAAATCAAATAATTATATATTTTTCCTTTCGATTGATTACAGTTTTGTGAGATGTAATAAAATTACACGACACTACACAAGCATCATCATCATCCTCCTAAGACCTAGTACAATTATAACCAATCATTGCATAACCTATAGCATGAAAACTTATTTCCTCATACATATGCTTTGTACCATGTGATAATTGCATATCTACACAATTACTAAGAGATTTAAGATTAACCTCTGTCTGCCTGGCTGGCCTGGATAAGAAATATATTCATGCTACAGCTTTGGGAAAGGTCCAATACCCATAACTTTTATGACCTACATCATTAAGCAATGCACGATGATGACAAGACTAGCCCGAGCAACTATTTATTCAAACGTGTGTGTGTGTGTAAATGGTTGTGTATGTATGACAATACATACATGTCTACAAATAAATATATGCACCCACTTATTTACATACTCAGTATATACCTATATATATACTCAGTATATACGTACGTATATCCCAAGTATATTCATATTTATATACATGGTATGTGTACATATACAGTGCATGTCATGCACCACATGACTGTGAAAAGAAAGATCAACACACCACAAGAACTAGCACATGAGGCCTAATATTGCACTGCCAAAACATACAACTCTTCATGGTAAGTAGAAACCTAGTATCATTAACAAATTGCATAGACTTCAGACTTTACGAAAACTAATTGACAAGTAGAAAATAAAAAAAGTTACTTGGTGAAATTCAGAATAGTACATGCCAAGACAAACATAATTTTTATCTTCCTACACAAAACAAAAAAACAACACGTGTCAAAACAAAATAATACAATCTTCAATAGCCTTGATGCTAATTTACAGACAACATGCTTTCTATCTTAAAAATCTAACATGCTCTCGAAGTTAAATTTTCATCATGTATTTCTTCTTCTGTGTGGCATTGTACTTGGTCTCATTTACAGGTTTGATTGGATTAGGAATGAGGCACCTAAACACATATATTTATATTATTGAACATGATATCAAAGCAGGGGAAATAAAAGTGATAATGCTACCGCCTCCACCATCATTTTAGATAACATGTTGGAGACTGGCCCAAGACACCTGATGTTTTTTTTAAAGAACAAAAGTAAAAGTGTTTAGAGCTTGCCATGAATATAAAAACTACACTACCTAGATTAGATACAAGTGAAATAAAAAATATATAAATTAAAATAGTTCAATAAATATAATGAATATTATATATATTCATCACCTCAAACTTCTAAGAAAAAAAAAATAAGATACTCCAAATAGTTCTCATGAAAATATTTGCCAACAATTATGATGAGAATGGTTATTGCCTGGTCCGGCACATGCTCAACCCAGAATAGCCTGGGTCTGAACTAGGAGAGCCAGGCATGCCCATATCAGGGCCTGGCCATGGCACCTGGTCCACCCCAAAAGGGCCTAGGCCCTCGACCCTGGACTTTTGTGGGCCATGTTTTTTGGATAGTGTGTGCATGTGGCAAGTGCTGAGCATGATGGCAACATTATATCAATATATTATACATAACATAGATGTGTTAATTGTTATGTGTATCTATATATATATGCATAATATAATTATTGTGCATTACAATATACAAAATACATACATAATGTATATAGAATTTACATACAATGTGTATATACACTCATATTGAATATATACATATACACATTGTATATAGGTAGAAATTTTTGTGTAGATACATGTATACATAATGTAAATACAAAATATACACACACATACCTAGTATATAGAAAATTTAAAATTATGAATTAAAAAAATTAAATAACATTAAAAAAAATCTTTAAATTAAATTTATAATTAATACTTATAAAATAAAATATGGTAATATAATCTTTCAAAATAAAACTAAAACATAAAAATTTTACAAATCATTAAGTCATAAAATGGTAAAAAATATAAAATTATTTTCAATCTAACTGTTATGATCTATACAACTTTAAATTTTATCATATACATTATCATATGTATTTTGTTGTAATGTAGGAATTTGATCTTGAAGACTTATCTATGTATTATCTTAATCTTTCTTTCATAACAAATTTTCAATAATATTGATTGTAATTTGATTTTCCAATCTAAAATAATATTCAAAATCATAAATATGATAGACTTTAATATACACTTAACACAACAAAGATCAGCAAATCATGAGACATTTTATATATCACGAAAAAATTTTATATAATTTTTACAAACTCACTGCTTCTAGATTATTCATATCCTCTAAAAAAAGAAGAATAATAATTGATGTCTAAATATTTTAACAGGTTATAAAGACTCATATTCGATAGACCAACCTATCACTTACCTCTAACTTATTTGAATTATAAAAGTTATCATCTTTAAATACTTCATAATCATAATTTCATTAAAACAAAAATATTTATTTTCTTAAATATTTAAATAAATTTTTTAATTAATCATAAATTTTACTTTTTTATTCTTATAACGGATTAATCCCTAATCTAAATGTAAAAAATTTTTATTGTTATACATATTGTAAGATACAAATATTTATATTTATATGTTAATATACATATAGTATATATAGTTATAAATAGTTATATATAGTTAAACATATAGTTATAAATAGATATATTCATACAAGTAGTTATATGTAGTTGTGCATAAATATATACAAAGTTATAAACAAATATATAGATTTACATAATTACAAATATGTAGTTATACAGATATTTTAATTACAAATATGTAGTTATATGTAGTTATATGTATACATATATGTATACATAATTACAAATATTTTAATTATATAAAGTTTTATATAGTTATACAGATATTTATATATAGGTATACACATATGGTTTAGTAGCAGATATAATAGATGGAGAGTTTTAGATTGCTACAAACCTTGCAGAATTTTGATTTAATAAAAACCATGCTAAATTCTTTTTCACTGAAAACTCTGTCATGATTTTGCAAACCTTAATATCATAAATATATAATACTGTAATATATATGTACATATATAACAGTATATATGTACAAGTATTTGTATGTACATATAAACTCAGTAAATGTACATATACACTACAGTGCATATTTACATATATACGTGTATACATATACATTGCAGTATATATGTACATGTATGTACATTTACACTGCCATGTATATATACAAGTATGTACATATATACTGGTAAATACTTATACATATATACCAATATATATGTATATGTACATATAATATATGTACATATACACTTTAGTGTACATGTACATATAACATATGTACATTTACATTGTAGTGTACATGTACATATAATATATTTACATATACACTATAGTGTACATGAACATATATACTCAATCAAGTTCCACGTGTAAAATCACTTGGCTACTCAACGGATGTTTTCATGTAGATATCAAGTGAATAAGCAAAGCACAAACTAGATGATAAGCAATATTAAATAAAAATACATAATAGTCTATAGAAGTTCATAAATCAACCATGAAAGAAACGTAATAGCGAACCTAATTTGATTACAAGTTTCAAATTTTATGAACATTTTTTCAGCATTCATTAGTTTAATAAGGAAAATGAAAGCAGAATGTGATGGCTATCATCCAAATCTTTCCTAATTTTTGAGGCTGGTTTGCATTGATCCATAGCTCCAATACCTTATTTTAAGTTGTAGCAAACTCATGAGATTTGTATGATTTCATTACCAACTCATGTAGCTTTCCCTAAGTGTACCCAATGAATTGAGGGTGTAAATTTTTAAACAAATTGGAGCTTATATTACTCTCATTATTATAGGAACATTGTGATATGATTACATGTTTCAAATTTTATGAATATTTTATCAACATTCATTAACTTTATAAGGAAAAAGAAAGTAATACACGATAGCTATCATCCAAATTATTTTTGATTTTTGAGGCTGTTTTGCATTATTCCATAGCTCCTTGTAAGTATAAGTAGGTATACATAAATATATACAAAGTTATAAACAAATATATAGATTTACATATATGAATAAATAGTTACAAATATAGATATATTTAATTATATAGAGTGTTATATAGTTATACAAATATTTATATATAGTTATACACATACAGTTAAACATAATGTTGTATGTTGTTATACATATAATTATAAATATAGTTACATGTGGTTATACATATAGTTACACATATAGTTATACTTATATTTATACATGTAGGTGTATATATTTTTTCATATAATTTTATATATTTATACATATAGTTATGTATATGTATAGATATAGTAAAATACATTTTTATAAACTAATATATACAAATGTATATTAAATATAAGTTGTAAATTATCTATTTAAATATAGTGATGTATAAAGCTTTAATAGTTATACATATAATAAGATATAATTATTTTTAGTTATATGTTATTATACATATAGTATATATAGCTATAAATATTTTTATATAGTTAAACATATAGTTATATATAGATATATTCATACAAATAGTAATAGATAAATATATAAAGTGATAAACAAATATATAAATTTACATATATATATACATAGTTACAAATATAGTTATATTCAATTATATAGAGTGTTATATAGTTAAACAAATATTTATATATAGTTATACACATATATTTAAACATAATATTGTATGTTGTTACACATGTAATTATAAATATAGTTATTGTGGGCATACATATACTTACACATAAAGTTATACTTATATTTATACATGTAGGTATATATATTTTTTCATATAATTTTATATATGTATACATATAATTAACTATAAGTATATATATGGTAAAATACATTTTTATATACTAATATATAAAAATGTATATTAAATATATGTTGTTAATTATATTTTTAAATATAGTTATGTATAATATTTTATAGTTATACATATAGTCAAAGATAATAATTTATAGTTATATGTTCTTATACCTTTGAGATCCAATGACAAAAATACACAAAACAGAAAATAAACAAGCTAGGCTTACAACAGATCAGAGCAAAATAAATAGGATCTTGTATTTCAAGTGTGCAATATATAAATATAAATATAATGTGAATCCCCCTAGAAACAAAAGATGTCATCTACATAACAGAGCAAAACTCAGGCAAAGTAGGCAAAGATTAGATCCACATCCAAATATGTTAACAAAGTTTGTCTCATCTTGCAAAAATTGTTTATGACTTGCTGGCAATGTAATTTGAAAGCCAATCAAGACCCTCATAGAGGCCCTTGCCAAAGGTAGCATAGGTGCTCTAAATGTACCAATTGCGCTAGAGAAGAGAGTGGAATCCTAGCTTGTCAGTAATTTCAGCTGCATTCACCGCATTGGGAAGATCTTGCTTATTGGCAAACACCAGCATAACTATATCTCGAAGCTTTTCCTCATTTACCATCCTATGCAACTCATCTCTGGCTTCAACTACACAATCTCTGTCATTCCTATCCATCATAAATATGAGACCTTGGATATTTTGGAAGTAATCCCTCTAGAATGGCCAAATCTTGTCTTGACCCCCAACATCTCACACATTGAAATTTATGTTTTCGTATTCAACAGTCTCTACATTGAAGACAATAGTATGAATTGAGGTGACAATTTCATCAAGCTTCAACTTATACAGAATTGTTGTCGTACCCTTAGCATCAAGACCTAACATCAAAATCCTCATCTCCTTGTTGACAAATAGCCTATTAAAAAGCTTTGTAAACATCAACCCCATTTCTTCCACTAAATCTTAATCCCTTTGTCGTATGATAGTAAAGAGATTTGATGAGAGAAAGAACTAGAATCAATAGACCTCAAGAGATGGTCACCAAAGAGGGAGGTCAACCTTTATGTTCTTATACTGATAGTATATATAATTAAAAATAGAGTTATATATAGTTAAACATATAATTTTATATAGATATATTCATACAAATAGTTATAAGTAGTTATACATAAATATATACAAAGTTATAAATAAATATATAGATTTAATTATATGAATACATATATGTATACATAGATAAAAATATAGTTATATTTAATTATATAGAGTATTACATAGTTATACAAATATTTATATATAGTTATACACATATAGTTATAGATATGTATGTAGTTAATGATATAGTTATATATAACATTTTTATAGTTATACATATAGTAAAATACAATTATATATAGTTATATATTATTATACATATGATATATTTTGTTAAAAATATAGTTATATAGAATTACACATATAGTTATAAAATATTATATATTTAAAAAATAGTTATATATAGTTATTAATATAGTTATAAAAATAGTTTACATAGTTACAAATATAGTTAAATATAATTATGAAGAGTTTTATAAAGTTATACAAATATTTATAAATAGTTATCATATAGACATATACTATGATAACAACACACTCTCAATTGCCAAATTGAATTACACCACTATTTAGAAAGGACTTGTATCAATAATTTTTTCTTTTGGCAAGTTAATATCATATTTAGTGGGAACCATAGTCATAGTATATACTAAATATTTTATAATTAAATATCTCATAGAAAAAATGATGTCAAGCCTAGAATGATTTGATGTATTTTACTATTACAATAGTTTGAACTAGAGATATTAGATAATAAATGTACATATAATCAAAATTGAAAATAGGTTATCAAGACTAGAAAAAGAAGATAGAAGAGTTGTTGAAGAAGATATTAGATAGATTTTTTTATTTGAACAAATTATAGTATTGAATGAAAATGTAACTTCATGGTATGTAGTATTGAATGAACCTTATCATTGCAAGTAGTACTCGGATCAAATTATGAGGCAAAGTGTTATAGATGGGAGATTAGTAGTATCTTGCAATAGTATTACTTTTTGCTACTGCTCTCACCAATTTGTGGAACATGTTAATATTTATGTGCTCAAGTATTTTTCTGCTCAAAATTAATGTTGATATTTACATATATATGCATAGATATATATGTGCATATACATTGCCCTACACACACACACACATGTATACATCCATATACATTACTATACATTATATATCAACAAACACATTTTTGTACTTTTGTTTATATTCACACATATATCTACATTTTCAAAGTAGTGTGTATATACTTGTATGCATGCATATACTACTATACACCCATACAAACACACATATAGCTAAATATGTAATATATTTTTAAAGGTACACATGGAACTATTATATATATATATATATGTCTGTGTGTGTGTGTGTGTGTGTGTGTAAATATATTTAAAATTTTTTGAATTTGAAAATTTAATTAAAATAAAATATTATATATTGTACACATTTTATAAAATATTGTAAATTCTTTATATTTAAAACAAATATGTGTGTGAGTATGCGTGTGTGTATGTGTGCGTGTGCGTGTGTATATGTGTGATGCATATTAATGCATAAAATGAAATTATGAATTAAATATATGAGATTATATTTTATTCAAAAAGTTATTTTTTAAATATTTATATTAAAATAACTATCATTATACTCATATAAATAAATGAAGTTGGTATATTCATAAATTATTTTGTTGTTACAATTATGTAAAAAATGAAAATATAGTTCATAAATAGAAAATATTGTTTTTGTTTCATATATAATTTTTTTATTAAAATATTAATGTATATGATAAATTTCTACCTATTATTTATTGTTATTAAAAAATTTTTAGAAACTATAATATTGAAATATATATATAATGTAGTGAATATACCTACATACCTTTAATGTTTTGTAAAAAATCAATTATGTCTTTAATTATGTTCAAACAGATTACCATATAAATATATGAGTACATTTTTCTACAAGTAATTATTTTTTTAATTTATTCAAAATATATAAATGACCATATAAATATATGAATTTGTTTTTTTAAATAATTATTTTTAATTTTTTTTTTCAAATTGAATACATGATAATGTTTTTTTTGTAATTAATAGATACAGTTTAAACATTGTTTATTTATAATAAATATGACATATTATATATTATGAGGTGCAAATTTTATTTTGCAAATAATTTTTTTTAAAGTTTTATCTTTGTAAATTGAAACTACATCACATATATATTTTAGAAGTTTTTTATAATATTTATTACACAAATATATTGTTATTTGTTTTGAAATTTACAACATGAATTTTAATAAATGAACATTTTATTAGAAATCAATTTTAGTTAAATACTATTACCTGAAAAAAAAATACAAACCCTAAATATATTAAATCATAATGATTGATACAAACATATAAAAATACAATAAAAATATATTTATGGTTGAAAAAATTAAATTTAAGTTCCTAAAATATATGGGAAAATGATAAAAATTTATACAATATCTAAAAAAATATGTATGAATGAGATGAATAATATGAATGGATATTTAGTTTCAGAAGCATGTAGCTATACATGTTGTAGATGTTGTTATATATAGTTTTTCATGTAATTATATATATTTAGAAATATGGCTATGTATAGGTATTTATGTAGATAAATACATTTATATATAATAATATGCTGATATACATATTGTTAAATACATTTATATATAATTTTATATCTAAATATATATGTACATTAAATACATGTTATATTTATATATAGTTATTTTTATGGATACTATTTTTTAGTTATAGATATAGTAAAATACAATTTTATATTTATATGTTATTACTTTTGGGATCATCATATTTACATAATTTATTATTTAAATATAAAATATGTTGTTATATGCACATTGCTCACCACAAACACTAAAACCAATATTGTGATTAACATTGAAAATCATGACTGTCGAGTGGAAAAAAATATGGAAATCAAGTCGGAATACCTATTGTGCACCATCAACATCCACACAATGAGGATGCATTATATCACACATGCATGAAGTATGTATACAAATCAGTTTATATAAGCAATCCAAGAAACAATGGTGATTAATGAAGAAAAATTTCGAAATAAAAAATAAGAGAATCAAAAAACACACTCTTGCATTAAGATAATCGATGAAGAATTAAGGTAGAAAACGTACCTCAAATCAATAAGAAATTATCACTTACTCTTTGATTAGGTTTTGATGTATCGGTGTCGAGAGATAGAGGTGGACTACGGAGGACTTAGGCATTTGTTAGAGTTGTCTATCGAGTCTCGACAACAAGTGACCAAAATTACCAAAATATTTAAATTTTTCATTATAAAAACATTAAATAAATAATAAATACATAAAATACATAAAAACTCATTTTTTTATTTATTATCAAAATATTTTCAACAAAATTCATGTGCGTGTAGCAAGGTACACATGAAAAACAAATACCTTATAATATTTTATTATAATATTAATTAAACAATAAATATATAAATAATTTGTAAAAATATATGTTTATCCTTATAACAAAAAAAAATCAAGTAGCTACAAAATTTACAAACTTCATATAATAAGACATACATGAAAAGATGATTTGTCTTCTTCTTTTATTATTCTTCTTCATTTTCTTAATTTTCTTTTATTATTCTTCTTCTTCTATTTATTCGTCCACTTGTTCATCATCTACTTCTTCTACTACCTCTTCTTCTTCTTCTTATTCCTTGCTTCTTCTTCTTCTCCTTTTTCTTGTTTGTCTTCTACGTCTTCTTTTCAGTTTTCTTCTTTTTTGCCTTTCTCTGCTTATTCTTCTTCTTCCACTTCCTCTTCTGCTTTTTCTACTACTTTTTATTATGCTTCTTCTCATTCTTCTTCTTCTTGTTTTTATAATACTACTTTTTAATCTTCTACTACTTTTGATTCAAATTTTGTTTCTTGTTGTTCTTGTTGTTCTTGTTCTTGTTCTTGTTATTATTATTATTATTATTATTATTATTATTATTATTATTATTATTATTATTCTTCTTCTTTTTCTTCTGCTTCTTCTTTTTTTTCTTCTACTACTACTACTTCTTTTTCTTCTTCTACTACTTTTTCATCTTTTTCTTCCACTTTTTTTTTCAATTTCTTTTTTTTCTCCATATTCATCTAATACTTCTTCTTATTCTTCTTATTCATCATCTTCTTTTTGTATTTCTTTTTTTTTCTTCTTCTACTTTTCCATCATCATCATCATCTTCTTCTTCTTCTTTTCTTCTATTTCGACATCTTTTTCTTTTTATTTAATTCTTCTTGTTTTTTATCTTCTACTAGTACTTCTTGTCTTTCTTCTAGAGCTTCTTCTTATTCTTAAAGAGCTTATTATTATTATTATTCAATTTCTTCTTCTTTTTTTAAAGGTTTATTTAATTAATATCACCCTTTTTTTAGGTGGATGAATACCATTATTAGAAGCTAGTTCTTTACAACTTCTTTCCCTTTTACATTTGCACCTATCCATTAGACTCAAAACATAATAAATGACATAGACTTATGCAATAATCTATGCCTCTCATCCTACTACCAAGAAGAAGAAGAAGAAAAGAAGAAGAAGAAGAAGAAGAAAAGAAGAAGAAGAAAAAAAGAAGAAGAAGAAGAAGAAAAGAAGAAGAAGAAGAAGAAGAAGATGATGATGATGATGATGATGAAGAAGAAGAAGAAGATGATGATGATGATGATGATGATGAAGAAGAAGAAAAAGATGATGATGATGATGATGATGATGATGAAGATGATGATGATGAAGATAATGATGATGAAGAAGAAAAATGACGGTGATGATGCTGAAGAGGAAGAAGGGGGGGAAAAGAAGAGGAAGAAGAAGAAAGGAAAGAAGAAGAATAATAATAATAATAATAATAATAAGAAGAAAAGGAAGAAAAGAACAAAGAAGAAGATGAAGAATAAGGGAAAGAAGATGAAGAATAAGAAGAAGAAGAAGAAGAAGGGAACAAAATAATAATAAGAAGAAAAAGAAAAAGAAAAAGAAAAAGGGAATGAAGAAGGAGAATAAGAAGAAGGAAGAGATGAAGAAGAAGAAGAAGAGGAGGAGGAGGAGGAGGAAGAGAAAGAAGAAGAAGAAGAAGAAGAAGAAGAAGAAGAAGAAAGGAAAGAAGAAGAAGAAGAAGAAGAAGAAGAAGAAGAAGAGAACGAAGAAGAAGATGAAGAAAAAGGGAAAGAAGAAGAAGAAGAAGACAATGAAGAAGAATATGAAGAAAAAGGGAAAGAAGAAGAAGAAGAAGGGAAAGAAGAAGAAGAAGAATAAAGGGAAAAATGCTCTAAACTCTAGAGAGAGAAATTTCCACTATATAGAGAGAGAAACTCTCCATTGTTGCTCAAATCAAGCTCTTTTCAAGGTGAGAATGGAGAAAACCGACTTATTATTAAACAATAAGTCATTTGCCTCGATTGTGAAAGGGACCACGCCGATATTACGAACTCACGGGAACAAAAACGGGCTCCCGGTTATCATCTTCTCTGCCGAAGAAACTCGAAGGCTCTTAGAACCTTTGGAATACACGCTCATCGGTAAGTTCTCCCACGGCAGGCCTCGTGCGATTGGAGTTCAAAAATTTATCGATAATTTAAAGCTTAAGGGGAAGGTGAAGTTCGCTGACTTCGACGCCAAACATGTCGTGCTGCAATGCTCTCTGCTGGAGGATCAATATCGCCTATGGCAGCGGGGTTTATGGCAAGTCGACGGCTTCCCCATGCGTATACTGAAGTGAACAACGGATTTCACTCCTCTGGAAGAGGCGCCTATAGCACCAGTATGGTTTACATTACCGTTTCTGCCATTACATTAATTTTCTGAAACTTCTCTCTATGCGATATCGTCGTGTTTGGGAAAACCCATGTTACGGGACGAAGCCACAGTAGCCATGTCAAGGCCGAACAAAGCTCGTGTATGTGTCGAGCTTAACCTCTTGACTAAGCCACCTGACAAGCTATGGATAGGTAGTGGTGAAGGTGAACAGGCCGAGGGGTTTTGGCAAACAGTCATCCCCGAAAGCCCCTTCTTACTGCCTATGTTGTAAGAGGCTCGGGCATGAAAATCTATCATGCAAGGAGGGGGAAGATGTGCAGAACAATGGGCAGCGGCATGATGGAGGAGGTAAGAAGGTAATGCAATGGATAAGGAAAGAGGAGGCCCCTCTTCACAAGCAAAATACCCAGCCGAATCTGGACAGTGGTAGTATTCCATTCAGCAGATTACTCAAAGAATAATCAAGAAGAAGCAATCCCGACAGAGGTTAATTTGGAGTTAAAGAAGGAGGATAGTTTAAATGAAGGATGTGAGGAGGTAAAACATAGGAGAAAACATAAAAAAAGATCCAGAACCAGAATTGTATTGAAAGAAAAACTTGAAGATTATGGGTGGATAAACGAGGATCTTCTGGACTTCCCTGAAGATGAATCGGTAATTTTTAGTTGTCCTTCAATTAATAAGGGTGATATATCTTAAGAGGAGCCTGAGGCGAAAGCAAAGGATGATATACATATTTACAATGAAGATTGGGGGAATCTCTCAAGAACCCAATCTATGGAGGCCTTGAAGCAAATGGCCATGGTGCTTGGAAAACAGGTAAAATATAATGAGATTAGACATGAAATTACTCACACTCCTAAAACAGTAAGAAATATGAAGAAATACGCTAACATGACTTCCGAATCCAAGTGTACAACTCGAGCTCAAGCCAAATTAGGTTTTAATGGATAGATGTCTATATTGGAATGTTAGGGGGATAGCTAATAGTCCCACGATAAATAGATTAAGACTTTTAATTAAAGAACATAAAATATCATTAATGATTATTGCAGGACCAATGGTCCTGCAAGATCAATTAACTAAATATAGTGAAATTTTAGGTTTTAATAAGGCTTACGCTAATTCAAATAGTAAACTTTGGATTTTATGGCATAATAAGCTGAAAATTGAAATATTAAAAGATACTGAACAGATAGTGCACTTTAAATTAGATAAGAACACAGATCAAATAATTTCAGCAGTTTATGCAAAAAATGACAAATAATCTAGGTTATCTCTATGGGAGGAGATGAAAGATATAGCAAGTAGAAACTTTCCTTGGATCATAGGAGGCGATTTTAATATAATTAGAAGCCCTCAAGAAAAGAAAGGTGGCAAACCACCGGATAAGGTAGCCATGAAACAATTTAATGACACAATATCTATTACTAACCTAATGGAAATATATTTCACTGGTTCGAGATACACCTGGTCTAATAACTGTAAAAAAGAGGAGTCATCTGGGCTCGCCTGGAGAGGATAATGTGTAACACAAAGTGGGTCACCTCATAAGGGACTTCGGGGCTAAGACATTTAAATAGAACTTGCTCTGATCACAGCCCACTGCTTATCACGATACAAAGGAACCAGGGTAATACGTCTAATTTTAAATTCCAAAATATGTGGGTAAAGCATGCAGGCTATGATAGTCTCGTCAAAGAGTCTTGCAAAGAGCCAGCAGAGGGCAAGCCGATGCAAGCTCTAACTATTAGCTTCTAAGGCTAAAAGCCTGCTTAAAAACATGGAACAAAGAGGTTTTCAGAAAATTAAATTAGGAGCTAAAAAAAGCAGAAGAAAAAGTAGCCAAGTTGGAACAAGATTTTGACTCCATTAATAATAATGAAACTTGGTTAGAACTAAGTAAGGCTAAAGGTGAACTAAGATTGAAATTACACATGGAAGAAATTTATTGGAAACAGCGTTCAAAGATTAAATGGTTAAAAGATGGCGACCGTAATACTAAATTTTTTTATAATATGACTAAAATAAAATCTCAAAAGAATAAAATTAAAGGAGTAAAAAATGAAGAAGGAAAATGGGTAGAAGAAGAAAAGGAAATAGGAACTCTTTTTAAAAATTTTTTTTGAAAACCAATTATGCAGTCAGTCACGTAGGACAGATAATTCGCTAATGCATGAGATTAGGGCAACCATTACGGAAGCTCAAAATCATTTAATGGAATTAATCCCGGAAGAACTAGAAGTTAAAGAGGCAGTTTTTAATCTTGATAAAGAAAGTGCAGCATGACCGGACGGCTGGAATAATTATTTTTTTCAGTCAAACTGACACAAGGTTAAAACTGAGCTAGTCCCTGCAATTACAAGTTTTTTGTAAGTGCGGAAATCCCAAAATCATGGGCAAAATCTTTTATAGTATTAATTCCAAAAAAAGAATCGCCACAGAAATGCGAGGATTACAGACCTATAAGTTTATGCAATGCTATTTATAAAATTTTAGCAAAAATATTACAAAATAGACTAAGCTTAATTTTACCTTCAATAATATCTCAGGAACAAACGGGTTTTGTTAAAAATAGATTAATGATCGAAAATATAACTCTTGCATCCGAAATGATGAAAGAAATAGGAGGTAAATCAAGAGGAAACAACCTAGTGGTTAAGCTGGATCTATCGAAAGCCTTCGATAGAGTAGAATGGGATAACCTTTGTTTTGTGCTGAGAAGGTTCGGATTCTCTGAACTAACCATAGAACTAATATACAGATACATTTCAAGTCTTGGGTAAGAGTCCTCGTAAATGGAAAGATAAGGGAGGAATTTAAACCAAATAGAAGTATAAGGAAAGGGGACCCGTTATCCCCCCTTCTTTTTGATATCTACTTAGAATTATTAATTCGAAACATGAATAAGAGAATATCCGAATGTAAAATATTGTCATTCAGAAAACCAAGGAATACACCCTGAATAGGCTGTTTAGCCTATGCGGATGACCTTATAATTTTTACAAATGCTAGTACAAGGTCATTAATGAATCATATGGATCTTCTTCAAATATTTGAAAAAGAAATAGGTCAAATCATAAATAAAAACAAATGTCAGTTTATGCTTGCTAAAAATGCAAAATTAAAGTTAGTAGATAAAATCAAAAATATCACAGGCTTCTCAGAAACTAAAGGGGCATTAATGTACTTAGGTTGTCCGATATATGAGGGGAGGTTGAAGGAAGAATATCTAACTTATCTTCAAGATAAACTAAGAAAGAAAATAGCAGGATGGAAAGAAGAGCTCCTAGGATTTGGGGGGAGGATAACGCTGCTCTCACATGTTTTACAAAGCACACTAACACATATTTTATCAGTAATACATCCCCCTAAAAAATTTATTAAAAACCTTGTATCAGAAATGACAAACTTCTTATGGGTAAAAAAGAAGGTAGAAATAAATTACACTGGAAGGACTGGAAAGGCATCTGTTACCCAAAAGAGGAAGCAGGATTAGGTCTAATGAGCCTTCAGGACTCGGCCGCTGCCTGGGATTGCAAAGGCTAGTGGAGACTTAAAGAAAGTGATAATCTTTGGGCTAAATACATGTGGGCTAAATATTTAAATAATAAGAATAAGAGCCCTAAGAAAGCGTCGAACAGCTGGAAGGCAATGGAAAAACAAAAGGAGATAGTAGACTCATACTCCACGCTAAAGAAGAGTGGCTGGAAATGGACTTTAACGCCACAAATAAACTTCTCCCTAAAGTCGGCAGAAGATTTGGTCAGAAAGAAAAAACCGGCTAAAAATTTATTCAAATGGGTATGGCATGAAAACATCCCGCAAAAAATGCATTCCTTCACATGGAAGGCCCTAGTGAATGCTATACCGGCAGATAAGAATGTACAAAACAAAGGGATAAAAATGACATCAAGATGTGAATGCTGTTCACAAGCAGTTGAAACAACCAATCATTTATTTTCCAATGGGCCAATTGCAGTGGAAATATGGAGAGAGATGGAGGGGGAAAACTAATAAGTAATAAAGATGATGGATTATTAGGTAAAGTCAAAAAATGGGAAAGTGAAAATACGAAAAGCCCCACCACAAAATGGCTTAATCAGAAATTACCTCACCTAATTATTTGGTGCATATGGAAATCTCGAAATAAAAGTAAATTTGAAAATAAAAGGATGAATTTAACAGAAATAATAAAAGATAATAGAAAGGAGATAAGTAATATATCAATAATGAAACCCATAAAAATAGAGGAAAAGAAACAAGAAAAGAAGCTTGAGAAAACATGGGATCTCACTTATAAAGTTATAAAACAGTAATTGGCTAAATGTATACATTGGAATACCCCACCGGCTGGCAAATTTTCACTTAATACGGATGGTAGTTTTAACAAGGATACTGGAATAGCAGGAGGAGGCGGAGTAATTAGAGATCATAAAGGGACAGTAAAGAGAGCTTTCACCAGATCTAGTAGAGCCTCTTCGGCCCTAGAATCAGAAATTAAAGCTTTGAAATCAGGGTTAGAGATATGTAAGAAGCTAAATTTTAAAAATATAGAAGTTCAGGTAGACTCGAAATTATTAGTCGAAACAGTAATTAACAATAAAATCTTATGGAGGTATGAAGAGGACCTAGAAGTAATTTTTAACATTTTAGATGAATTGAAGGCTTCAATTACACATATATATAGAGAAGCTAATAATCTAGCGGATAGCCTATCTAGAATAGGCTCTACTAGAGGAGATATAGAATATAATGTGGAATCCATGCCACATAAACTAAATGGAATAACATGTTTAGATAAAATGACATTTCTTTATATTAGATCAAATAAGTAGTCTAGGAATGTATGATAAAGACTTGTTTTCCTGTTGAATTTTGTGCTATACGTCATTGCAGGGGTATCTCTGACCTTGCAAAGCAAGTCCAAAAGGAAAATAGAAGACAAAAGGTAAGTGCTGGAATTTTTCTTCTTGCTTCAAGCCCTAATGAAGTGAAACATTAGCCTTACCGACCCATGTGTTATAAAATATCTGGGTTATCTTTGTTTTATTAGATGTTAAGGTTTCACACAAGGCTTGTGATATTTTAATAGAAGTTTAAGGAACAGGAAGGGTGGAGGATAAGTCAGTTTTAAAATAAACTTAGAATATAATTTTAGAATAATGAATCTAAAAAAGAAGCAAGTAGGTTAGAACTATGTATGTGTTAATTTTGAATTTTTTAGCAGTGCAGCCCCGGCAGAATGGTCCACATGTACAAATACGTATCTGGATTCTCTTTGCAGGATGAAGATCTCAAGAAGGAGCCTTTTGTTTTTAATTCGATAATCTTGTGGATTTTATAGGTTAAATAACGAAGTTTATAGATACTTTTCCTTAATAAGCTCATATACCATAAGATGTCTACTGGGTATTGACTGCTGCCCTTCCCGACTGATCACCTGGTCCTGTGGGTGATCACCTGGTGTGCAGTTTATTGGTAGTGGTTAACTTATCACTTAATAATTTAAAGGGAACAGCAAAGCAGTATAGGAATGCCAAAGTAAATGGGAGGGAACGAAGAAATTATAAACGTCTAACAAGGGACAATGATAAAAGGATGACAAGTTATTTTGGAGGCGCGTTCATTTTTCTCTTTGTTGTAGGATCAGAAGTGTATAAAATAAGAAGGAGCACGGCTGGAAATCCTTTGGATCTTCGTGAATAGCCGAGACACGGGGAAGACGAGAGATAGAGGCTGAGCACGGTGAAACCTCCCAATATTACAAAAATTATAAATGAAGATGGGCCGATAAGATGACCCGAAAATAGCAAAATGGGAACGGGCTGAAAATCAAATAAACTAGAGCAAAGCCTCTAGTTTATAATAGTTAAATTATATAGGCGAATAAATGTTTTATTTGAGCAAGTTTTTATAATTTAATATGCTAGTTTGTAGATTTAAAATTAAGATGGGTGTAAGAGGGCTACGGGTAGCTATAGGTTGTAAAAATGGTATTCCTCCGCCAAAAGAGAGGGTTATCAATAATAAAATGAATTTTATAAAAAAAAAGAAGAAGAATAAGGGAAAAAAGAAGAATAAGAAGAAAAAGAAGAAGAAGAAGAAGAAGAAGAAGAAGAAGAAGAAGAGTAAGAGGAGGAGGAAGAAGAAGAAGAAGACGAAGAAGAGGAGGAGGAGGAGGAGGAAGAAGAAAAAGATGAAGAAGAAGAAGAAGAAGAAGCAGAAGAGAAGTAGGAGGAGGAGGAGTAAGAAGAAGAAGAAGAAGAAGAAGAAGAAGAAGCGGAAGAGGAAGAGAAAGAAGAAGAAGAAGAAGAAGAGGAAGAAGATGATGATGATGAATAAGAGGAAGAAGAAGAAAAAGAGGATGAAGAGGAAGAAGAAGATGATGATGAAGAAGGCGAAGAGGAAGAAGAGGAAGAACAAGTAGTAGAAGAAGAGGAAGAAGAAGAAGAGGAAGAATAATAAAAAGAAGAAGAAGAAAAAGAAGAGGAAGAAGAAGAAGAGGAAGAGGAGGAAAAAGAAGAATAGGAAGAAGAAGAAGAAGAAGATAATGATGATGATGAGGAAGAAGAAGAAGAAGAAGAAGAAGAAGAAGAAGAGAATGATGAAGAGGAAGAAGAGGAAGAAGAGGAGGAAGAGGAGGAGGAAGAAGAAGAAGAAGATGATGATGATGATGAATAGAAGAAGAAAAATATAAGAATAGAAGAAGAAGAAGAAAATGAAAAAGAAGAAGGAAAAGAAGAATAATAATAATAATAAGAAAGAAGAAGAAGAAGAAGAATAATAATAATAATAAAGAAGAAAAAAAAAGAAGAAGAATAATAATAATAATAATAATAATAAAGAAGAAGAAGAAGAAGAAAAGAAGAAGAATAATAAAAAAAGAATAGAAGAAGAAGAAGAAGAATAGAAGAAAAATAAAAATAGAAGAATAGAAGAATAGAAGAATAGAAGAAGAAGAAGAATAAGAAGAATAGAAGAAACATAATAATATAAGAATAGAAGAATAAGAAGAAGAAGAATAGATGAAGAATAAGAAGAAGAAAGAAGAAGGAAAAGAAGAATAAGAAGAAGGTGAAGAAGAAAAAAGAAGAAGAAGAAGAAGAAAGAATAATAATAATAATAATAATAATAATTATTATTATTATAATAAGAAGAAGAAGAAGAAGAAGAAGAAAGAATAATAATAATAATAATAATAATTATTATTATTATTATTATAAGAAGAAGAAGAAGAAGATATAGAAGGAGAAGAAGGAGTATGAGAAAAAGAAGTAGAAGAAAAAGATGGGAAAGAAGAAGAAGAAGAAGAAGAAGGGTAATAAGAAGAAAAAGAAGAAGAAGAAGGGTAAGGAGAAGAAAAAAAAAGAAGATGAAGAAGACGAAGTGAAAAATGAAGAAGAAGAAGAAGAGGAGGAGGAGGAGGAGGAGGAGGAGGATGATGGGGAGGAGGAAAAAGAAGAAGAAGAAGAAATAAGAAGAAGGAGGAGGAGGAGGAGGAAAATAAGAAGAAGAAGATGATGATGATGATGATGATGATAGGAAAGAAGAAGAAGAAGAAGAAGATAGGAAATAAGAAGAAGAAGAAGAAGAAGAAGAAAAGGAAGAAGAACGGAAAGAAGGAGAAGAAGAAGAAGAAGAAGAAGAAGGGAAAGAAAAATAAGAAAAGTAGAAGAAGAAGGGAAAGAAGAAGAAGGGAAAGAAAAAGAAGAAGAAGAAGAAGGGAAAGAAGAATGAAGATACAAATTCAAGTAGACTCAAAGCTTCTAGAAGGGTTAGCTTCAAAAAAATACAAATGTGGAGATACGATGTAGACACGGAAAAAATAAGGGACTTAATGGAAGAGCTGGAGGCCACAATATCACATGTATACAGGGAGCTCAATGCACTAGCAGATAAGCTGGCAAAGGTGGGTATACATAGGCGTAATCAAGAATTTAACGGGGGTGATATTCCTAACAAGTTCTTAGGGGTGGCTAAGTTGGATAAAATGGCCTATACATATGTTAGAATATGCAACCTTCAAGAAAGTACAATGGGCACAGGTTAAATGAGATAAAATATTGTTTGTACTATTTTGTCTCTATGATACAGGTATACAGCATCTAACTCAAAGAGACATAGAAAGAGACAGTAATGGCAGGAGAATACAAGGTTCATATATCGAGAGAGGTACGCTTGTGCTGTTTTTTGAAGTGTGTTGTGTTTTCTTGAGGTGCAGGTAGCTGCGGGTAAAGTAATATCGACTCATGGATGGGAAGCTAAAGGCTCAAAGGAGCTGGGAAGAGATGCGAAGAAATAGTTTTATTTGCAATTTATTTTATGTATGTCTAGGATATGTCTGTATTTTAGACAAATGTATGTTTTTTAGACAAATGTAGAGTGAATCTGTCTAGGATTGTCTGATTTTCTGGTTGTATGAGAAACGGTAGTGGAAGAGGTCAGGTTTGTAGGTCATGGTATAGGTTTGAAACCTAATGGAGCATGTAAAGGGCTAGGAAAAGGCAGCAATAACTCTTGCGGCTATGGACTTGGGTAAGTAAGAAGGTAAGGAGATAGCTGGTTTTTCCTGCTTTGTTTGTATCTTTCTGCAGGGTATGAAGTGGTGAGGAGAAGGATAAAGAGTGGCTGAGGGGAGGGAGTTAACAAGGAAAGGGATGTTAATGGGGAAACATAAAGAATCAGAATAGGGAGGAGCAGATTCGATATACTAGAGTGAAAGAAACAAAAATATTTGGGTAGAAAAGCAGGGAAATGAAACAACAAATCAACTTTTAAAATTAAGAGATTACCATTTATGTATCTCATAAAGTGTGTCTAGAAGGATAGAAATAGGTTCCTGATAAATTTATTGAATTTTGAAAGGGTGTAAAGGGGTAAAGGGTAGCTAATAGTTCGTAAAAAAGGGATTCCTCCGCCAAAAGAGAGGGCATAATTTTAATAAAACAAGCTTTTTTTTAAAAAAAGAAGGGAATGAAGAAAAAGAATAAGAAGAAGAATAATATGAAGATGATGATGATGATGATGACGAAGTAGTAGAAGACGAAGAAAAAAAGTACAAAAAATAAAAAGAAAAAGAAGAAGAAGAAGAAGGGAAAAAGAAGAAGAATAATAAAAATAAGAAGTGAAAGAAGAAGAAGAAGAAAAAGAAAAAGAGAAGAAGAAGAAGAAGAAGAAGAAGAAAGGAAAGAAGAAGAAAGGAAAGAAGAAGAAGAAGAAGAAGAAGAAGAAGAAGACGAATGGAAAGAAGAAGAAGAAGGGAAAGAAGAAGAAGAAGAAGAAGAAGAAGAAGAAGAAGTGAAAGAAGAAGAAAAAGAAGAAGGGAAATAGAAGAAGAAGAAGAAGAAGGGAAAGACGAAGAAGAAGAAGGGAAAGAAGAAGAAGAAGAAGAAGAAGAAGGGAAAGAAGAAGAAGAAGAAGGGAAAGAAGAAGAAGAAGAAGAAGAAGAAGAAGAAAAAGAAGAAGAATATGAAGAAGATGATGATGACCAAGAAGAAGAAGAAGACGAAAAATAAAAATAAGAAGAAGGGAAATATGATAAAGAAGAAGAAGAATAAGAAGGGAAAAATGAAGAAGAAGAAAAAGAAGAAGAAGAAAAAAAAAAGAATGGAAAGAAGAAGAACAAGAAGAAGAAGAAGAAGAAGAAGAAGAATGGAAAGAAGAAGAAGAAGAAGAAGAATGGAAAGAAGAAGAAGAAGAATGGAAAGAAGAAGAACAAGAAGAAGAAGAAGAAGGGAAAGAAGAAGAAGAAGAAGAATAATAATAATAATAAGTGAAAGAAGAAGAAGAAGAAGAAGAAGAAGAAGAAGAAGAGAAAGAAGAAGAACCAAAAGAAGAAGAAGAAGAAGAAGGGATAGAAGAAGATGAAGAAGATGATGATGAAGAAGATGAAGAGAAAGAAGAAGAAGAAAAAAAAAGAAAGGAGAGAAGAAGAAGAAGAAGAAGAAGAGAGAAAGTAAAAGAAGAAGAAGAAAGGAAAGAAGAAGAAAAAGAAGAAGAATAAGAATAAGAATAAGAGAATAAAGAAGAAGATGAAGAAAAAGGGAAAGAAGATGAAGAATAAGAAGATGAAGAAGGGAAAGAAAAAGAAGAAGAAGAAGAAGAAGAAGGGAAAGTAGAAGAAGGAAAAGAAGAAAAGAAGAAGAAAAAGGAAAAAAAGGAGAAGAAGGAAAAGAAGAAGAAGAAGAAGGGAAAGAAGAAAAGTAGTAAAAGAAGGGAAAAAAGGAGAACAATAAGAAGAAGAAGAAGGGAAAGAAGAAGGAAAAGAAGGAAAAGAAGAAAAGAAGAAGAAGAAGAAGATTGGAAAAAGAAGAGGAAAAATGCTTTCAACTTCTAGAGAGAGAAGCATTGCATTTTAGAGAGAGAAACTACAAATTTTGAGGAAGAAGAAGCTGGTTTTCAGCAAATTTTGTAAGAAATGGATTACTTAGTTAATAAGAAATCCTTTTCAGATTATTTCAGAAAGACCACATGCACGGTATCGGCTACTTCACAAATTCACGCGAATTCTATCGAGGAACCCTCGATATTGTTCTCTCCCGAAGATATCCAAAAACTCACCAAACCTCATAAACATTCAATTGTGGGCAAATTTTCACATGGAAGACCACGTGTGGATGATGTTCGTGCATTTTTTGCATCACTGAAGCTAGAAGCATTGATCAAAGTGGGACTCATCGATGATAAACATGTACTAATTCAAGCCTATTCTGAAGAAGATTTTCACAGAATTTGGTTGCGAGGCATTTGGTACATCATGGGTTATCCCATGAGAACGTTCAAATGGACAATCAATTTCTCGATGAAGGTAGAATCATCAGTAGCTCCGGTATGGTTTCTACTCCCTATGCTACCGATACACTTATTTGAAAAATTTGCTTTTTATTATATTGCTTATACTATTGTTTCTCCTCTCCTTCTTAATGGTGCCATTGCTACACTGTCCAGACCAAGTGTAGCAAGAATCTATATTGAAGTTGATATACATAAGACTATACCCTCGTGCATTTGGATAGGAAGCACGAAGGGTAGAGGATTCTGGCAGCAAATTGTTCCAGAAAACCTCCCATCTTATTGTTCATGCTGCATGAAACTTGGCCACTGTATTGATGATTTCCTGGTAAGAAAAAGAAGGGAAGAGGATGAACATAAAAGAGAAGAAAGTAAAAGGGAAGCAGGTAAGAGAGGAGAGATCGTTAGATATCAAATAAAGCCTCAATCTATTCATCTAGAAGAACAAAAATCTGAGTCAGAAGAATTAAGGCTAATTGAATATAAAAAAATTAACGAAGAAGAAAATGGGGTAGTAGCCTTTCTAGAAGATGAAAAGAGAACAGAGATGTTAAAGAAAATAGTTGAACTAAATAAAAGAACAAGAATTTACATGGAAAATAAACAACAAAAAAATAAAGGTTGTGCAGTTCCCATAATAAACTATTCGGAGGAAGAAGTGGAAATAAGAAGTTTAACCTCGCTCTACACAGATGAAGAAGAAAATGTGCAGAAAGTTAGATTAACTAGAGATGATATAGACATAGAAAATTCCATACAAAAAATGGGCAATAAAGATTGGGCTATAGAGGAAATAAAAATAATGGCTATTCAAATGGGTAGGGAATGAAAAGGTGAAAGGGAAGGAGAATCAAGCTTTTTAAGAAAACCAAAAAACATGAAAAAATACCTAAATAAAACACATGAAACTAAACACACTACTAGAGCGCAAACAAAGTCAATAAATAATGTATAATTACATTTATTGGAACATTAGGGGAATTGCTAATATCCCCTCTAAAAATAGATTGAGAAAATTGATATATATGTATAACATTGAACTTATAGCGATAGCTGAACCGATGGTGGAAATAGAAAAACTAGAAGAATATAAAAAAAGCTTAGGTTTTGATCAAGGTTATGTTAATAAAAATGGTAAAATTTGGTTAATGTTGAAAAATAAGTTAAATATAAAAATATTAAAAAATACTAATCAGTTAGTAAACATTAGTCTAAGTCAAGATGAAAATGAAATAATTTCTATAGTTTATGCAAAGAATAAGAGAGAAGAAAGAAAAGAATTATGGGAGGACATGGAAAAAACATTTAAAAAAAATAAGCCTTGGATAATAGGGGGAGACTTTAACTCACTAAGAAGTTCTAATGAAAAAAAGGGCGGTAAAACACCAAATAAGAAAGCCACGGATCAATTTAATAACATAATTAATAAAACTAATCTAGTGGAAGCTAAATTTTTAGGTTCACCATTTACATGGTGTAATAACTGGAAAAAGAAAGGCATAATCTGGGCAAGATTAGATAGAATACTATTCAATGTTAAATGGTTATAGTTATTTGACATAACAGAAGTGAAACATTTAAGCAGAACCTATTCTGATCACAGTCCACTTTTAATAACCATTAAAAATATTGCTTATTCAGGAGGCTCTTTTAGATTTTAAAACTCTTGGTGCCTTCATCATGCTTTTTAAAATCTGGTAAAAGAATCCTGGAATAAAGATGTATCAAGAAATTCTATTCAAGTCTTAAACAATAAACTACGTAGTTTAAAAATGGAATTAAAAAAATGGAACAAGGAAACATTTGGAGACATAAATAAGAATATAAAAGAAGCAGAACAATTCATATTAAAAAAAGAATTAGAATTCGAATTCGAATTAAATCAAAACGCTAATAATAGAAGTGCATTAAACAAAGCACAAGTGGAACTTAAATTAAAACTTTTAATGGAAGAAATATACTGGAAACAAAAAGCTAAAATAAAATGGCTAAAAGAAGGTGACAAAAACACAAAATTCTTTCAAAAAATGGTTAAATTAAAACATCAGAAACACAGAATTAGGGGTATAAAAGATAAAGAAGAAAAATGGATGGACAAAGATATAGACATTCAAAATTATTTCACAAAGTTTTTTAGTAATCAACTAAGTGGAAAAAGGATGCTTAGAGGTAATACTTTGATACATAACATAGAAAATAAAATCACAACACAAGATAACAACATGATAACTAAATATGTAAAAGAAGAAGAAATCAAAATGGTCATATTTAGTATGAATAAGGATAGCTCAACTGGACCTGATGGATGGAATAGCAGTTTCTTTCAAAATTGTTGGAATATAATTAAAACAGATATAGAAAAGGCTATAAATAGTATTCTCAGTGGGGCTGAAATAGGAAAGAAGTGGGGGAGTTCGCACATTGTCCTTATTCCAAAAATAGAAAACCTACAAACAGGTCCAGATTTTAGACCAATAAGTTTATGTAATTCAGTTTATAAAATTTTAGCAAAAACACTCCAAAACAGACTAACCAATCTTCTACCTAAATTATTTCGATAGAACAGACCAGATTCATGAAGGATAGACTGATAATGGAAAATATTTTCTTGGCTAAAAAGATGTGCAGGGAAATAGGAACAAAGTCCAGGGGTCATAACATTATAATAAAACTAGATCTATCCAAAGCATTTGATAGAGTTGAATGGAACATGCTATGTTTCATTATGAGAAAAATGGGTTTCTCAGAAACATGGATAGATTTGATATATAGATGCATATCAAATACTTGGGCTAGAGTTATAACTAATGGAAAAGTAGGAGAAGAAAAAAAAGAAACTAGAGGATTGCGATAAGGAGATCCTCTTTCCCCTTTACTATTCAATATATATTTGGAACTTTTAATAGTTAATCTTAAAGATAAAATGTTAAAAGGATTAATAGGTTCATTTAGGCAACCTAAAAATACTCAATTGGTTTGTTGCTTGGCATATGCAGATGATGTAATGATCTTTACCAATGGAGGTAGTAGATCATTACAAAATTTAATGAAGTTGTTAAAAAACATAGAAGAAGAAACTGGTCAAAATTAAATAATAGAAAATGTCAATATATGATATCTAACAAAGCTCCATTGGCATTAACTCATAGAATTAAAAAAATTACAGGTTTTTCTCATAAAAAAGGTGAAATGACTTATTTGGGTTGCCCTGTTTATGAAGGTAAACTCAAGTCCAAATACTTAGAATTTTTAGTGAATAAAATAAAAAAGAAAATCTCGGGATGGAAAGAGGAATTTTTAAGCCTAGGGGGTAGAATAACATTAATAAAACACGTCTCAGAAAGTACATTAATGTATAACACTATGATTATCAAACCACTAGTTAAGCTTATTAAAAAAATAGAAAAAGAACTTGCTAATTTTCTGTGGGGTAAAAAAGAAGGTAAATATAAACTCCATTGGAAAAAATGGAGAAATCTATGCTTCCATGTTCAAGAAGCTGGATTAGGATTTGTTAATCTTTCGGATTTAGTTAAAGCAGGGGCCAGCAAGAGATGGTGGAGACTAAAGACAAATAACAGTTTATGGTCTAAATTTATGTGGGCAAAGTATTGCATCAAGAATGATACTAATAAAGTAAAAAACAAAAGCAAGAGCTCACTAGTTTGGATACAAATACTTAGACAAAGAGAATTAGTTGAGAATCACTCTAAACTTACAAGAAAAGGATGGGTATGGACACTTACATCAGAAGGTTCATTCTCTCTTAATCAGTCAAAGATATCATAAGAAAAAAGCAAGAAGAACAGTATATATTTAATTGGGTTTGGAAGAATGACAATCCACAAAAAATTAAAACTTTTATGTGGAAAGTTTTATCTAATATCACCCCAATTGACATTAATTTAAAAAATAAAAAAATTTAGTTAGTTTCTAGGTATGACTATTGTGAATCTAAGATGGAAACGCTAGATCATCTATTTATAAATGGGAAAATAGCTTTTGAAATCTGGAAGAAATTAGGAGTGGAATTTCAAATAAAATATGAATATCTTACCATAAAAAGTAGATCGCAGAAATGGCATAAGCAAAAAGTCTCAAGTCCAGCTCAGAAATGGATTAAAAACAATGTACCACTAATAGCAATTTGGTGTATTTGGAAGGCTAGAAACAAAAGTAGATTTGAAGGCCACAAAATGATAATAGAAGATATCTAGAAGGATATAAGGGAAGAAACAAATAAAATTATGAAACTAACCCTTTAATATTACAAGACACCAATTTAGATAAAGATATAAAGACTTATTGGAACTTATAAATTAAAAATATTTAAGTATAAAATGGGATAAACCCACAAAAGAAAGAGTAGCTCTAAACACAGACGGATGCTTTGACAGAGACATAGGAGCTGCAGGAGGGGGGGGGGGGGAATTTGATAATAAATTCAGAAGGGAAACTAATTTTAGCCTTTACAAGGAGGTTCCTAGCTTCATCAGTATTACATGCTGAGATTTTAGCTTTAAGAGAGGGGTTAAGATTATATAAACAACTAGCTATCAAAGCTATAGAAAGTCAATTAGATTCAATAATACTAGTAAACTTAATTAATCAAAAAACAATATTATGGAAATATGAGAATGAGATAGAAGAAATACTACAAGAATTAAATACAATAGATTATTCTATAAATCACATCTTTAGAGAAGCTAACGCTCTAGCTGATGGATTAGCCAAGGAGGGGAAAAAGAAAGGGAATCAAGAATATGATGAATATATTTTACCAAAGAAGCATATGAGCATATTAAAATTAGACAGCAAAGGCACTCCTTATATTAGGAAAATCAAAAAATATGTTAGAAAATTTTATCATATAAAGTAAATGCTATTTCCAGTCTCACTAATTATTTCCTATAATGAATCACCTTATCCTGAGGGGTGAACCTATTTAGAGGTGGAATTTAATTATAGAGTGATGATAAAAGGGTAAGAAAAGTTTTTTATTAAGATATCTGCAAAGTTTCTGTTTTACAGGTAAAGTAGCTTATGGGGAAGGTCCACTAATCGAGAATATATGATTAGTGAGGGGAGATTGGGAAAAAAGGGTTTTTCAATTGGAATGTAGTTTTTCTTTTTTGCAGATAGGC
>JAREIK010003597.1:77470-108199 GCA_029783825.1 Sapria himalayana | reverse complement strand
AATAAAATTGTATTCACTTTAAAAAAAATTTAAAAATTATTATATTTTCAAGGTTATATACTTAAAAATGAGAAAAAATAATAAAATAAAATTTTTATTATTTTATTTTTTAAATAAAACCTATAGATCATTAAATGCTTACTACTTAAATTAGTAAGCTCATAAACCCCCGAAACCCCTAAATACATACAAACATTTTTAACATCTATATACTACTTAATAAATAAAATCTCATTTTTACTTCTTTTTATTATTATTTTAACATATTCATTTAATTATTTATATTTTGAATATTAGAAAAATTAATTTCAAAATAATTTTCAGTAAGACAAATATTATTAAAATAATTTATTTTAATCAAAAAAATATACTTATAAAAGAAGCAAATTTAAAATTAAATATTATTATTTAGTATATATTTTGATTTGATTTTAAATCATTTTGTGTTATGTAAATATATTTTAATTACTATTTATATTATTAATAATAGTTAATTTATTTTAAATTTTTGATTCATTATGATAAATTCTAGCATTAAAATTGCTTTATATGTAAAATTGTATACTGAATATTTAATAGTAAGATTAATATATTATACATTAGTATTTCCGTTTTAAAAAAATTTTAAAAATTATTTATATTTAAAGCTTATAACCTTGGAAAATCAGAAAAAAATCTAAAATTTTTTTATATTTTATTGATATAAATAAACCTTAAAACGACTAAATACCTAAAAAGCATAAATTGATAAACGCCTTAACGACTAAACTCCTAAATAATCAAACCATTAAACCGGTATACCACATCTAATAAATCATAAATCTTATTTTAATTTGTATTCATTATAATTTTCAATATTCATTTTAAATATATATTAGTTTAATTTTTATAAAAATATTAATTACAAAATAAATAATTAGCGAGACAACTATAATTTTAATAATTTATTTTTAATCAAAAAAAATATAAGAATATAAAAAGAAATAAAAATTTAAAAACAAAAAATTATTATTTAGTAATAAATTTTACTTGGATTTTGAATACTTTTAGGTTTTGCAATTATATTTTAATTTATATCTATCATATTAATAATGACATATTAATTTATTTTTTGATAATTGATATCATATCTATGAATAAAATTGTTTATATTTAGTTTATATTATAAATAATTATAATGATTATTATTACTAAATATTGTATTCACATTTTTAAAAAATTTTAAAAATATTATATTTTCAAAGGTTATAACCTTTGAAAATGTGAGAAAATATCAAAAGTAATTTTTTTGTTATTTCATTGTTTAAATAAAAACTATAAACCCCTAAATTCCTAAAAACATAAATCACTTAAAGTCATAAATGAAAAAACCTCTAAATACTTAAAATATTAAACTAGTATACATTAATAATAATTCATAAATCTCATTTTAATTTTTATTCAGTATAATTTTAAATTTTTTTTTAATTATTTATCAGTTTATTTTTATAGAAATATTAATTACAAAATAAATTATTAGTGAGACAGATCTAATTTAAATTAGACTGGTATACCCAAAATAATAAAGAATAAATCTCAATAAAATTTTTTTGATTATAATTTTAAATATTCATTTTAATTATTTATTTGTTTATTTTTATATAAATATTAATTAAAAAATAAATTATGAGTTAGACAAAAAAATATGGATAAACTTTTTAAAATAAAATTTCACAACAACAAATTATTATATAGAAATATATTTTGATTTCTTCCCAATCATTTTAGGTTTTTTATTATATTTTAATTGATATCTATTTTATTAATAATAAATTATTAATATATTTTTTGATCTTTTTTAGAATATTTATCAATAATATTGTTTATTGAATTTATATGATTTATAAATATAATGATTTTTATAACTAAATATTGAATTCACTTTTGTAAAAAAATTGAAAATAATTATATTTTCAAATGTTATAACATTTGAAAATATCAAAAAATAATAAAAATAAATATTTTGTAATTTTAATTTTTAAATAAAACCTATAAACCACGAAATGCATACACAGTAAAATCAGTGAACTCCTAAGGCCCGTAATACCTAAATACATAAACCATTAAAATGATATATACTACTTAATAATTAAAAAATATAATTTTTATTTCAATTTATTATTATATTAAATATTTATTTTAATTATTTATAAGTTTATTTTATAGAAATATTTATTACAAAATAAATTATGAGTGCGACAAATATAATTTAAATAATTAATTTTTAATCAAAAAAAATATATACGCTTATAAAAGAAGTAAAATTTTAAAAATTAAAAATTATTTTTCAGTAATATTTTTTACTTTAATTTTGAATTAATTTCAGTTTTGTAAATATTTTTTAATTAATATCTATCTCATTATTAATAGTTTATTAATTTAATTTTTGATCATTATAATAATAACAATCAATAAAAATGTTTATACTGAATTTATATGATATATAATTATTAAAATTATTATAACTAAATATTGTATTCACATTTCAAAATATTTTAAATATTAATATATTTTCAAATGTTATAACCTATGAAAATAAAACTTCTAAACCAATAAATGCCTAAAAATATAAATCGTTAGATTCATAAACGATAAAACTTTTAAATACTTAAACTAAAATTTGGTATACAATAATAATAAATCATAAATCTCATTTTAATTTTTATTAAGCGTAATTTTAAATTTTTATTTTAATTATTTATCAGTTTATTTTTATAGAAATATTAATTGCAAAATAAAGTATTAGTGAGATAGATCTATTTTAAATAATTTATTTTTTATCAAAAAAATTATATATGCTTATAAAAAAAGGCAAAATTTTAAAAACAAAAATTTATTATTTTGTATTATATTTTTTTTGATTTTGAATCATTTTAGTTTTTGCAATTATATTTTAATTTATATCATTCTTATTAATAATAGTTTATTAATTTTTTATTGATCATTATTATAATATCTATTAATAAAATAATTTATATTGAGTTTACATTATATATAATTATTAAGAATATTATAACAAAATATTATATTAACATTTAAAAAAAATAAAAATTATTATATTTTAAATGGTTATAACCTTCAAAAATTAAAAAAATCAAAAAATTTAATTTTTTATTTTTTTATTCTTTAAATAAAAGTATTAATCACACAAATTACTAAACTCTTAAATCACTAAACCCCAAAACACCAAAATACTTAAACCATTAAACTAGTATATCTTAAATAATAAATAATAAATATCACTTTTATTTGTATTCATTTTAATTTTAAATATTCATTTTAATTATTTATTAGTTTATTTTTATAGTATTATAAATTAAAAATAAATTATGTGGAAGACAAATATAATTTAAATAATTTACTTTTAAAAACAAAAAATATAAACTTATAAAAATGAAGCAAAACATCAAAAAAATTATTATTTACTATTATATTTTACTTTGATTTTGAATAAATTTATGTTTTGTAAATATATTTTAAAAAATATCTATCTTATTAATAATAGTTTATTAATTTATTTTTTGATCATTAATATATTATCTATCAATATAATTGTTTATATTGAATTAACATGATATATAATTATTAAGATTATCATAACTAAATATAGAATTCACATATAAAAAATTTAAAAATTATTATATTTTCTAAGGTTATATAACCTTCAAAAATGAGAAAAAATAACAAAAATAAATTTTTTGTTTTATCAATGTTTAAATAAAACATATAAACCACTAAATGGCTAAATACATAAATCTTTAAACTCCTAAACCCCAAAGCCCCTAAATACCTAAACCTTTAAACTCGTAAACCTTAGATATAATTTAAATAATTTATAGAAATATTAATTACAAAATAAATTATGAGTGGAAAATATAATTTAAATAATATATTTTTCAACAAAAAAATATATATGCTTATAAAATGATGCAAAAACTTAAAAAACATTATTATTTAGTAATAAATTTTACTTTGATTTTGAATAATTTTAGGTTTTTTAATTATATTTTAATTTATATCTATCATATTAATAATAGTTTAATAATTTATTTTTTGATTATTGATATAATATTATCAATAAAATTGTTGATATTTAGTTTATATTATATATAGTTATAATAATTATAATTACTACATATTGTATTTCCATTTTTAAATAATTTTAAAAAAATTATATTTTCAAATGTTATGACATTTGAAAATTTGAAAAAATATCAAAAATAATTTTTTTGTTATTTCATTGTTAAAATAAAAGCTATAAATCATTAAATGCCTAAATAATTAAATCAATAACTTCTAAATCTCCAAAACCCTAAATAGATAAATTTTTTAAACAGGTATAACCTAAATAATAAATAATAAATTTCATTTTTATTTTTTTCATTATAATTTTAAATGTTCATTTTAATTATTTATTTGTTTATTTTTATATAAATATTTATTACAAAATAATTTATGAGTTACACAAATATAATTTATGTAAATTATTTTTCAAAAAAATATATAGATAAACTTATTAAAAGAACAAAAAAATTAATAACAAAAAAATTATTATATAGTAATATATTTTACTTTGTCTCTAAATCATTTTAGGTTTTTTAATTATATTTTAATTGACATCTAACTTATTAATAATAGATTATTAATTTAAATTTTGATCATTATTAGAATATTTATGAATAAAAATATTTATATTTAATATATATGATATATAGATTTAATAATTATTATAACTAAATATTGTATTCACTTTTGAAAAAAATTTTAAAATTATTATATTTTCAAAGATTATAACCTTTGAACATGTGAAAAAACCAATAAATTTTTTTTATTTCATTGTTTAAATAAAACCTATAAATCACTAAATGCCTAAACACTTAAATCACTGAACTACAAAATCCCGATACCCCTATGTACATAAACATTTAAACGGGTTGATCCTAAAAAAATAATTAATAAATCTCATTTTTATTTGTTTTCATTATAATATAAAAAATTCATTTTGATTGATTATTATTTTATTTTTATATATATATTAATTATAAAATAAATTATGAGTTAAAAATATAATTTATAAAAATTATTTTTCATAAAAAATAAATAAGCTTATAAAATGAATAAAAATTTAAAAACAAATAATTAATATTAAGTAATATATTTTGCTTTGCTTTTGAATTATTTTAGGTTTTGATATTATATTTTAAGTAATATCAATCTTATTCATAATAAATTTTTAATTTATTTTTTGAAAATTTTTAGAATATCTATCAATAAAATTGTTTATATTGAATTTATATGATATATAATTGTTATGATTATTATAAATAAATATTTATTCACTTTTGAAAAAAAAATTTTAAAATAATTATATTTTCAAAGGTTATAACCTTAAAAAATATCGAAAAATAATAAAAATAATTTTTTTTTATTTTTTTTCTTAAATAAACCTATAAACCACTAAATGCATACACAGTTAAATCAGTAACCTCCAAAACCCCATAATGCCTAAATATATTAACCATTAAACTGCTATATACTACTTAATAATTAATAAATCTAATTTTTATTTCTATTTATTATTATTTTAAATATTCATTTTAATTATTTATTAGTTTATTTTTATTGAAATATTTATTATAAAATAAAGTATGAGTGCCACAAATAAAATTTAATTAATTTATTTTTAATAAAAAAATATACTCTTATAAAAGAAGTAGAAATTTAAAAATTAAAAATTATTATGCAGTAATATATTTTACTTTAATTTTGAATCAATTTGGGTTTTGTAAAAATTTTTTAATTAATATCTATCTTTTTTTAATAATTTATTAATTTAATTTTTGATCTTTATTATATTGTCTATCATTAAATTTTTTTATATTGAATTTATATGATATATAATTATTAATATTATACTAACTAAATATTGTATTCACATTTCAAAAAATTGTAAATATTATTATATTTTCAAAGGTTATAACCTATGAAAATGATAACAAATTATAGAATTTTTTTTTGTTATTTTATTTTTTAAATAAAACCTAAAAACATAAATTTCTAACTTCCTAAATGACAAAACCTATAAATACTTATTCCAATAAACTGGTATAGATTAATATAAAATCATAAATATCATTTTAAATTTTATTCAGTATAATTTTAAATTTTTATTTTAATTATTTATCAGTTTATTTTTATAGATATATTAATTATAAAATAAATTAATTGTGAGATAGATCTATTTTACATTAAAATAGTATCCCTAAATAAAAAATAATAAATCTCATTTTTTTCATTATAATTTTAAATATTCATATTAATTATTTATTTGTTTATTTATATATAAATATTAATTACAAAATAAATTTAGCTGGACAAACATAATTTATATAAATTATTTTTCATCAAAAAATTATAGATAAACTTTTTAAAAGAAAAAAAATTTTCAAAACAAAAAATTATTATATAGTAATATAATTTATTTGCTTCTTAATCATTTTAGGTTTTGTAATTATATTTTAATTGATATCTATCTTATTAATAATAGTTTATTAATTTATTTTTTTATCATTATTAGAATATTTATCAATAAAATTGTTTAGATTGAATTTACATGATAAAAATTATTATATTTACATTTGAAAATAATTTAAAAATTATTATATTTTTAAAGGTTATCATCTTTGAAAATGAGATAAAATCACAAATATATATTTTTTGTTATTTAATTGTTTATATAAAACCTATAAACTACTAAATGCCTAAATGGTTAAATCATTAAACTCCTAAACCCCAAACCCCCAAAAACCTTAAATACTTAAACATTTAAACCATCTTTAAAGGTTTAAGTATTTATAAATAATATATAGATATCTATCAATAAATATTCGTTTATTAATTTATTTTTTGATCATTATTATAATTATATTTATATTTAGTTTATTAATATCTTTTAATATAATTGTTTATTTTTAATTTACATGATATATAATTATTAAGTTTATTATAACTAAATATTGTATTCACATTTGAAAAAAATTTCAAAATTATTATATTTATAAAGGTTATAACCTTTAAATTTAAAAAAAAATCATAAAAATAATTTTTTTGTTATTTAATTATTTAAATAAAACCAATAAACCACAAAATACCTAAATACTTAAATTACTAAACTCTTAAACCCTGATACTACTGCAACACACACACATAGCGACGGACCACAGTACACTCGTGTACATATTCTTGTCCATTTTGGTGTAGCATTTAGAGGGTCCAGTAAGTCCTGGAAGGAGTCAGAAGTATGGCCCGCCATCTTGTAGAGGGCCCCACTAGCAAGCCGGGATGATAAGATTCAGACAACTGACGAGACCGAGCAAAGTGGTTGGGAGTAAACCCAGGAGTAGCTAGGAGCGGGTCCCACTAGCCCTATTAGGCAGCATAGAGGGCTACCCAACCATCGCCCAACAGGAGTAGCGGATAATCCATGATTAATTGGAGAGCCGACAAAATCCGAAGCATAACCAAGCAGGGCCAGTAAGCAATGGAGTCCAAACCAGCCACACGGGAGCGAAAGATTCAAACTTGTAGTTTATGTTTGTAGTCTTATTTATATTTTGGACTTTGTATGCACCATGTACTTATTGAGATGGATCATGACATACACACACAATCTTGTTTGTTCTCTATGTAGCATGCAATGAGGGCAACTGGACCCATGAGTATCTCTAAGTGGGGCCCACTAATGCATTTTGTAAATACACATTAAGCGATGCTACGCTTCCGGGAGCAAAGACCCATCTTTATACCATTTTGTAATTTTACTCGTATTCTAGCTTGGTTGTATGCATAGATAATTAGATTATGAGATGGACCTCATCACACATGCACACCGTTGCTTGCATATTTTTTGATATTTTGTCGATGCAACATACAGCCACTTCTTGGAGCTCGAGGAGGAAGCATTCTAACCCAAAAGATATTCTTTTGAGGATCATTGGAGCAAAAGAATGTGGAATTCAGAGGTGAGAATGAATTGACAAAGTGCCGTAGATATGGACATGTAGATTTATGGGTATTCAGTTTACATGTATTCCATTGCATAGCAATGACATAGGCAAACGCTTGATGCTGCATGCAACACACATGCACAATCTTATATTTGCATAGTTTTAATATGGTGCATCATTCAGGTTCTTCCAAAAGGCTTGGACAAATCCGAATGGAAAGGACGTAGTGCGCATAATGACTCAATGCCAACTCTGACGTCCGGGAATGCCTGGTGATTTTAATAGTATTCATACGCTTGAAATTATTACACATTATTCTTTTTTATGTATTTTATGCATAGAATCATTAAGGTGCATAGGATTTGGTGGGCTTGCCTAAATTAGATAGCTTTTTAGTCTCTTGTAAGTTGTGTACCTAAATGATAAATAAAGTGTGTATTTTCCAAAAAAAAACAAAAAAAAATCATAATCCCTAAACTTTAAATCCAAAACCTTAAACCATAAACTATAACCATAACCAATATACTCTAAATCCAAAATCTCATGTTTTGCACTTTTATAATCAAATGACTAAGTGTTAAATTTAAATTGAAATTCACAACATTTAGGAATGTAACAGAATTAGCTTTTTGTATATGTAACACAAAGTCATGACTCAACGGATGAGTTATGGATTCGGTCTCTTTCTTGCTTTAGATTATTGTAGCATTAGCAATGGTCATGATTGTATATTTTGTCTATAGAACACAAAATAATATCGATGAGAATATGCCATAACATGTGTCTCTCTGTTGAACATATTGTTATGGCAATAAGAATGATCATGAATACATTTTTAATCACTATAATACTGTGTCACAGTATTGGATATGACCTTAGCTTGTGCATTTTATCTTTATATTGTAAAGTCATTGCACTAGGAATGATTGTAACTTTGGACATTCCTCAAGTGCAAAAGTCATGACGCTAGAAATAGTTAAAGTTCGAGGACTACTCTTTATAACTTTTTATAGCTAAAATTCTTGGGATTGGAAATATCACTATGGCTTTTTCCTTTGATTTGTGACCTCAAGTGTCAATATGCAAGACTAATATTTTGAGAAATGATTAAAACTTTTTATACATTTGAATATGATTCATTTACACCTTTTTGGGTATTGTTAGCTTGTATACATAACTCATTTAATATAAAAAGAAAAAAATGATACTTTTCATATCCATGAGGATATATAATAAAGGCTTAGACATGCCAATAAAATAAAATTTTTGATTCTTGATTGTAAGAGAGCCCATACTTCTTGCCCTGCTCAAACCACCCTGGGGTTAATTTGTTCTAATAGGCTACAAGATGGTTATTTTTTTAGAGGTGAACTATGTTTAAAAAAATTTGCTTTGAGTGTGTGCATGAGATATATTTTAGAAGAAATTACAATAATCAAATTAAATAGCATCCTCAACAACTTGCTATTACAACACATAGGGGTACAACTTTGGTTTAGTCTGTTAGCGTACATGAGTCAAACTACCTTTGATATCCCTGTGATTCAACATCAAATATGATTAGACATAATAGAGATAAAGTAAAAGCTATTATTATTTTGATTAGAGCTTTAGCAATCATTCTAGAACTGAGAGAGGAACAAAATAAATTATTTTAATTATACAGTATAATTTTAATACTTATTTTAATTATTTATCAGTTTATTTTTATAGAAATATTAATTACAAAATAAATTATTAGTGAGACAGATCTAATTTAAATTAAACCGGTATATCGTAAATAATAAAGAAATAATCTCATTTTTGTTTCATTTTAATTTTAAATATTCAAATTTAATTAT
Source organism: Sapria himalayana (assembly GCA_029783825.1). Classification (NCBI taxonomy): domain Eukaryota; kingdom Viridiplantae; phylum Streptophyta; class Magnoliopsida; order Malpighiales; family Rafflesiaceae; genus Sapria; species Sapria himalayana. The sequence continues at coordinate 98,313 of JAREIK010003597.1, read as the reverse complement.
TTATTTTTTTTATTTTTATATAAATTTTAATTACAAAATAAATTATGAGTTACACAAATATAATTTATATAAATTATTTTTCAGCAAAAGAATATAGAAAAACTTTTTAAAAGAAAAAAAAATTTTAAAACAAAAAATTATTATATAGTAATATATTTTGCTTTGCATCTGAATCATTTTAGGTTTTCTAATTATATTATTATTGATATCTATCTTATTAATAATAGATTTTTAATTTATTTTTTGATCATTATTAGAATATTTATCAATAAAATAGTTTATATTGAATTTATATGATATATAAATATAATAATTATTATAACTAAATATTGAATTCACTTTTGAAAAAAATTTAAAAATTATTTTATTTTCAAAGGTTATAACCTTTGAAAATCAGAAAAAATCAAAAATAGAATTTTAAATTTTTATTATATAAATAAAACCTATAAACCACTAAATAATCAAACCATTAAACTGGTATACCATATATAATAAATCATAAATCTCATTTTAATTTGTATTCATTATAATTTTAATTATTCATTTTAATTATTTATTAGTTTATTTTTTATAGAAATATCAAACACAATATAAATAATGAGCGAGACAAATATAATTTTAATAATTTATTTTTAATAAAAAAAATAAGCTTATATAAAGAAGTAAAAATTTAAAAACAAAAATTTAATATTTAGTAATATATTTTACTTGATTTTGAATCATTATATATAGGTTTCACAATTATATTTTAATTGCGATCAATCTTATTAATATTAGTTTATTAATTTATTATTTGATCATTTTTATAATATCGAACAATAAAATTACTTATATTCAATTAAAAGGTCTTATAATTATTAAGTTATTATAACTAAATATTATATTTACATTTGAAAAAAATTTAAAAATTATTATATATTCAAAGGTTATAACCTTCAAAAATGATATAAAATCTCTAGACTTCTAAACCCCAAAACCCCCTAAATACTTAAACCATTAAACCTATATAACTTAAATAATAAATAATAAATCACATTTTTATTTGTATTCAGTCTAATTTTAAATATTCATTTTAATTATTTTTTAATTTATTTTTATACAAATATTAATTACAAAATAAATAATGAGTGAGACAAATATAATTTAAATAAATCATTTTTTAAGAAAAAAAATAAGCTTATAAAAATAAACATAATTTCAAAAATTTTTAATTTTATTTAGTAATATAATTTACTTTGATTTTGAATTATTTTGTGTTCTGCAAATATATTTTAATTAATATCTATCTTATTAATAATAGTTTTTTAATTTATTTTTTGATCATTTTTATAATATATATTAATACATTTTTTTATATTGAATCAACAACAAATATAATTATTAAGATTATTATAACAAAGTATTGTATTCATATTTTAGAACTATTAAAAAATTATTATATTTTCAAAGGTCATAACCTTTGAAAATCACGAAAATTCATAAAAATAAATTTTTTGTAATTTCATTGATTAAATAAAACCTATAAATCAATAAATAAAACCTAAATGTGTAAACATATAAATCAATAAACTCATTAACACCAAAACCACAATAAACTTAAATCATTAAAAAGGTATATCCTAAATAATAAATCATAAATCATAAATCTCATTTTTATTAGTATTCATTATAATTATATATATATATTTTTTAATTATTTATTAGTTTATTCTTATAGAAATATAAATTAAAAAATAAATTAATAGTTAGACAAATATAATTTAAATAATTTATTTTTCATCAAATAATATATAAGCTTATAAATGGATAGAAAAATTTAAAATTTTACAATTAATATTTCGTTAAATATTTCACTTTGATTTTAAACATTTTAGGATTTGAAAATATATTTTAAACAATATTTATCTTATTAATAATTGTTTATTAATCTTTTGTATGATCATTATTATAATATATATCAATATAATTGTTTATATTGAATTTACATGATATATAATTATTAAGATTAGCATAAATAAATTTAGTATTCACATTTAAAAAAAATTTAAAAATTGTTTTAGTTTCAAAGGTTATATTAATTTTTTTGTTATTTTATTTTTTAAATAAAACCTATAAACCACTAAATTCTAGGGGTGCTCATGGGATGTGATGGGATAGAGATTACAAATCTCCAGTCCCTTACCACATTTTGGAAATTTTTTTTGAAGATCCATAACTATCCCATAGGTTGAAAATATCGGGATGGGACGGGATGGAGATCGGGGATTTTGGGTAGGAGAAAATGATTCCGGGAGGGAACGGAGTTCGGAGATTTTTTTCAATTTATTTTCTTCAAGCCGGCCAAGTTAGTTCATGTCGAAACCTTTTTTTGTACCATTTATCATTCCTTAGTTATGTATCTTTCAAACTCAAATTAGGCCAATTTAGTTTTGTCAAATAGGCAAAATACCACAAACGTGTTCCATTACATTGTCAAAAGCTTTGATGTGCAGAAAAGGATAGAAATGTTAAACAGAACGGGACCGAGTTGTGTGCTTAATTTGGTTCTTTGTTTTTTCACAAGTTGGCTTTGTTCAGGAAAGTGAAAGTTAACCATAATTGAAATACTACATTTTTTAAATAATTACTTAAAATATTAATGAATAGCTTAAGATGACCACAAATAATGGTAGCATCAATTACTACTTAAGTAATTGCTAAAATTAGGCAGTTTAATATAACAAAAAAATATAACTAATAACAACAATGATAATAATCATTTCAAAGGTCCGTCCCGGAACAGCAACAAAAATCCAAACCCAATTAATTATCTCTTCTACAACTCCTCACTTTTCTTCCTTCACTATAGAAGGACAACCAAATATGAAACCGTGTTAATCATGTAGACATAAATTTCTAAGATGAAAGAGTAATAAAAAAACAAAATATTACCTTATAAAATTTTATACACACATTCCAAATTTAGTTGGCCAACTATAGTTGGAAGAATATTTGGATCATGAGACCCCTCTGAAAATTGTAATTGAACCATATTTTTATTAAATTGAATGAATTAAATAAGTAAAAGTTAAATTAAAATTTACAAGATTTGTATACTAACCTGATTCATTATCATCAAGGTCTTGAACTAATTCTACAATTTCAATTGGTTTGTTTGAGCTTCTCAACCAATCTTGTAGACATATGAGAACTTTAACAGTAATAGGTGTTAAAGAACTCCTAAATTTATCTAAAGTTCTCCCCCCAGTGCTAAATGTAGATTCGTAGGCCATAGTAGATTCTTGGATAGCAAATACATCCCTTGCTACATTTACAAAAGAAGGATACCCAACCTCATTTACCTTCCACCAGTATAGAAGATCAAAATCAGTTCTATTTTTATCAAGTTTGTCCTCCAAGTACCTATCCAACTCTTCCAAAGCTGCAACTTCTTGTTCTTTGTCCAATTCAACAAAAAAATCATCAACATAAGTATCACTACCATCAAAGAAATCATCATTTTTCTTCAACATAGTAGAAGAGAAATTATCTTCTTTTGATTCATCTTCATTTAAATCTTTATAATCATCCATCATCTCATTTAAATCATTTATAACCTTTTTCACAAAATTTTTAGCCAATTCCTCTCTATAATACTAAGTGTAATTAACCTTCAGATATTTGAGCTTATATCTAGGATTCAACACTACTGCTACAAAAAGCATAATATTTGTTGACTGAAGAGAACCCCAATATTTGTTAAATTTATGCCTCATTTTCATACCCATTTAAGACACCATTGCATCTCTACTATTTTCACAAAGCTCAATTTATTATAAAATTCGAATAATCTCAGGAAATAAAACACTAGAGTTAGAATATTATGATCCAGAAAATTTACAAGTTACCTAATAAAAAGTTTTCAAGAAATGAGCCAGAATTTTGGCGTTTGTTCAGTCTCTCTCAGTTGGAACATTTGAACCAAACTCCTTGAAAAATCTTTTGTCTCTGTCCTCCAACCTATCAAATTCTTATTGATATTTTATATCAGTTTGTAGAATCAAATAAGTTGAATTCCATCTAGTAGGAAAATCTAATTGCAATGAAGATTCATATGTCAAGTTTGCTTCTTCAACACATAACTTAAACATATTTAATCTTTTAGGACTGCTCCTCACATACTTCACAACATCTCTAATTTTTTGAATAGCACCCTCAACTACTGCAAAGCCATCTCTGACAATTAAGTTTAGGATATGAGCACAACATCTCATATGAAAATGCTCGCCTCTCAAAGGTATAACACTTTTCTTCACAAGCCTTTTTTTCAATTGTTCAACTGCAACATCATTATTTGATGCATTGTCAATAGTAATGCACATCAACTTTCTCAAAGTCCATTCATTCATGTAAGATTCAATAGCATTTCTAATATTAACTCCAGAATGACTTTTAATTACACAAAAGTTCAAAAGCATTTTATGCATATTCCATTGAGAATCAATGAAATGAACAGTCAAACATATATAACACAAATTTTGAATGCTAGTCCAAGTTTTGGTAGTCAATGAAACTCTACAACAATGAGATGACATGATATCAAATAATTTGTTCTTTTCCTTCACAAACAAAGAAAAACAATCCCTCAGTGTAGAGTGCCTAGTGGAATTTTAAATTGAGGCACACTTACTTCACAAAACTCCTTAAACTCATCCCTCTCAACAAAACAAAAAGGCGATTCATCTTTTATGATCATTTTCACCAAAGCCTACCTAACTAGTTGTTGATCAAATTGCCAACAAGTTAATTTATTATCTTCTGAACTAGTACCTTTAGTGAAACTCAACAACGATTGTGACTTGTCTTTACCTTTGTGAGCTTCTATTAAATCTTTTTTGGGTGGAAATTTCCTAGAAGTCTCTCTCAAGTATTTCCATAAACTCGAAGTACCTTGATCACTTTTTGCCAAATATTCTTTCCTACACCATATATAATCTACCCTACTAGTTTCATTTCCTTCTGAATCAACTAATATCTCATAAGTTTTCCAAACAGCAGACTTATACATTTTATGAGCATGAGGTTCAAATATACCTTGACTTTCTTTTACAATTGGAAATGAAGAACCTGTCATAACAATAGGAGGGTTCATGAAAGGATGATGATTGGATTTACCAGCACTTTGATCATTTGAGATGTGATCATCTTCAATTTATTGTATTTTTTGTTTACCGCTGGTTCGTGCTATCTGCATTGCCATTAATTAATATGATTTGTTAAGCATAAATACATATAAATATTTCAAACAAGCAAGCTATACAAAACTGACTGTAACACATTCAGCCCACTCATTCGGCCCAACCACAACTAATACACAACAAAACTGACCGAGACACATAAAAATAATAATTAATTACTCAATTCTCGTCAGAAAAATAAACCAAAAGGTAGGTGGCATCTGAGACACGGTGGTGGCAACGAGAAGTGCGACAGACAAGGGCTGGACCTAACTGAACCTGGCTGGAACGGCGTGAGGTGGCCTCGAACTCGTCAGAACAGCAATAGGTGTGTCGGAATTGGTGGCATCTTAATCTTATATATATATATATATTACTGGTTCTAGTATCGGTTTTTTAGGACGGGATGGTTCTCGGGATGGATATTGCTTAAGATCCGGAACCATCCCAAAAGAAAAAATACGTCATAGAACATGACGGGAAAAGTCAAAGACAACGGAATTTTCTCAGTCCCGATTCTTTCTGGACAAGACTTCGGGTCGAGTCGCAAATCTCCGAGTCCCGTGAGCAGCCCTACTAAATGCATATAAAGTTAAATCAGTAAACTCTTAAACCTCGTAATCCCTAAATACATAAACCATTAAACCGCTAAATACTACTTAATAATTAATAAATCAATTTTTTATTGCTAATTATTATATTTTTAAATATTCATTTTAATTATTTATTAGTGTATTTATTTAGAAATATTTATTACAAAAGAAATTAAGAGTGGGACAAATATGATTTAAATAATATATTATTCATCTAATAAAAATATACGCTTATAGAAGAAGTAATAATATAAAAATTAAAAATTATTATCAAGTAATATAAGTTACTTTAATTTTGAATCAATTTGGGTTTTCTAAATATTTTTTAATTAATATTTATCTTAATATTAATAGTTTATAAATTTAATTTTTGATCATTATTATAATTTATATCAATAAAATTATTTATATTAAATTTATATGATATATAATTATAAATATTATTATAACAAAATATTGTATTAAAATTTCTAAAAATTTTAAATATTATTATATTTTCAAATGTTATAACCTATGAAAATGATAAAAAATTATAGAAATTTTTTTGTTATTTTATTTTTTTAAATAAAACCTATAAACCACTAAAAGCCTAAAAACATAAATTACTTGACTCCAAACGACAAAACCTCTAAATACTTAAATCATTAAACTGGTATACATTAATAATAAATCATAAATCTCATTTTAATTTTTTTTCAGAATAATTTTAAATTTTTATTTTAATTATTTCTTAATTTATTTTATAGAAATATTAATTACAAAATAAATTATTAGCGAGATAGATCTAATTTAAATTAAACCGTTATCCTTAAATAATAAATAATAAATCTCATTTTTTTAATTAATTTTAAATATTCATTTTAATAATTTATTTGTTTATTTTTATATAAATATTAATTACAAAATAATTTATTAGTTACACAAATATAATTTATATAAATTATTTTTCATCGAAAAATTATACATAAACTTTTTAAAAGAAAAAAAAATTTCAAAACAAAAAATTATTGTATAGTAATTTATTTTGCTTTGCTTCTGAATCATTTTAGGTTTTGTAAATATTTTTTAATTGATATCCATCTTATTAATAATGGATTATTAAGTTATTTTTTCATCATTATTTGAATATTTATCAATGAAAATGTTTATATTTAATTTATATGATATATAAATATAATGATTATTATAACTAAATATTATATTCGATTTTGAAAAAAATTTAAAAATTATTATATTTTCAAAGGTTATAACCATTGAAAATGTGAAAAAATAAAAAATATATATTTTCTTTGTTATTCTATTGTTTAAAAAAAACATATACACCATTAAATGCCTAAGCATTTAAATCACTAACTACAAAATCTCGATACCTCTATATAGATTATCCTTTAAATCGGTATACTCTAAATAATAATTAATAAATTTCATTTTTATTTGTTTTCATTATAATTTAAAAAATTCATTTTGATTGTTTAGTTTTTTATTTTTATATATGTATTAATTATAAAATAAATTATGATTTAAAAATATAATTTATAAAAATTATTTTTCATCAAAAAATTGATAACCTTATAAAACGAATAAAAATTTAAAACACTTAATTATTATTTATGATTTTATTTTGCTTTGATTCTAAATCATTTTAGGTTTTGATATTATATTTTAAGTAATATCAATCTTATTCATTATAGATTTTTAATTTATTTTCTGATAATTATTAGAATATCTATCAATAAAATTGTTTATATTGAATTTATATTATATATAATTATTATGATTATTATAAATAAATATTGTATTCACTTTTGAAAAAAAATTAAAAATTATTATATTTTTAAAGTTTATAATCTTAATAAATTAGAAAAAATAATAAAAATAAATTTTTTGTTATTTTATTTTTTAAATAAAACCTATTGACCATTAAATGCTTAATAACTTAATTTAGTAAGCTCATAAACCCCAAAACCCCTAAATACATAAAGATTTTAACATCTATATACTACTTAATAAATAATAAATCTCATTTTTATTTCTATTTATTATAATTTTAAGTATTAATTTTTATTATTTATAGTTAATTTTTTATAAAAATTAATTACAAAATAAATTTCGAGTGAGACAAATATTATTTAAATAATTTATTTTTAATCAAAAAAAATATAAGCAGATAAAATGAAGAAAAAATTTAAAAATTAAATATTATTATTTAGTAATATATTTTGATTTGATTTTGAATCATTTTGTGTTATATAAATCTATTTTAAAGCTTTGTGTACTACTCTTTATAACTTTCTATAGCTAAAATTCTTGGGATTGGAAATATCACTATGGCTTTTTACTTTGATTTGTGAGCTCAAGTGTCAATATGCAAAACTAATATTTTGAGCAATGATTAAAACCTTTTATACATTTGAATATGATTCATTTACACCTTTTTGGGAATTGTGAGCTTGTATACATAACTCATTTAATATAAAACGAAAGAAATGATACTTTTCATATCCATGAGGATATAAAAAAAAGGCTTAGACATGCCAATAAAATAAATTTTTTGATTCTTGATTGAAACAGAGCCCTTACTTTTTGCCCTGCTCAAACCACCCTGGGGCAAGTTTGTTCTAATAGACTACAAGGTGGTTATTTTTTTAGAGGTGAACTATGTTTTAAAAAAATAGCTTTGAGTGTGTACATGAGAGATATTTTAGAAGAAATTACAATAATCAATATAAATAGCATCCTCAACAACTAGCTATTTCAACACATTGGGGTACAACTTTGGTTTGGTCTGCTAGCGTACATGAGTCAAATTACCATTGATAGCCCAGTGATTCAACATCAAATGTGTTGAGACAGAATAGAGATAAAGTAAAAACTCTTATTATTATGGTTAGAGCTTTAGCAATCATTCTAGAGTTGAGAGAGAAACAAAATAAATTATTTTAATTTTTCAGTATAATTTTAATTTTTATTTTAATTATTTATCAGTTTATTTTTATAGAAATATTAATTACAGAATAAATTATTAGTGAGATAGATTTAATTTAAATTAAACCGGTATATCCTAAATAATAAAGAATAAATCTCATTTTTTGTATTTTTATTTTAAATATTCAAATTTAATTATTTATTTGTTTATTTTTATATAAATATTAATTACAAAATAAATTATGAGTTACAAAAATATAATTTATATAAATTATTTTTGATCAAAATAATATAGATAAACTTTTTAAAAGAAAAAAAAAATTCAAAACAAAAAATTATTATATAGTAATATATTTTGCTTTTCTTCTGAATCATTTTAGGTTTTGTAATTATATTATAATTGATATCTTTCTTATTAATGAAAGATTATTAATTTATTTTTTGATCAAAATTAGAATATTTATCAATAAAATAGTTTATATTGAATTTATATGATATATAAATATAATGATTATTATAACTAAATATTGAATTCTCTTTTGAAAAAAATTTAAAAATTATTATATTTTCAAAGGTTATAACATTGAAAATATCAAAAAATAATAAAAAAAAATTTTGTTTATTTATTTTTTAAATAAAACCTATAACCACTAAATGCATGCATAGTTAAATCAGTAAACTCTTAAACCTAGTAATGCCTACATACATAAACCATTGAACCATTATATACAACTTAATAATTAATAAATCTAATTTTTATTTATATTTATTATAATTTTAAATATTTATTTTAATTATTTATTAGTTTATTTCTATAGAAATATTTATTACAAAATAAAGTATGAGTGTGAAAAATATAATTTAAATAATTTTTTTAATCAATAAAAGTATTTACGCTTATAAAAGAAGTAAATATTTAAAAATTAAAAATTTTTTTCCAAAAATATAATTTACTATAATTTTGAATCAATTTGGGTTTTGTAATTATTTTGTAATTAATAGCTATCTTAATATCAATAATTTATAAATTTAATTTTGATCATTATTATAAAATATATCAATAAAATTGTTTATTGAATTTATATGATATATAATTATTAATATTATTATAACTAAGTATTATATTCACATTTCTAAATATTTTAAATATTATTATATTTTCAAAGGTTATAACCTATGAAAATGAGAAAAAATTATAGCAAATTTTTTTCATATTTTATTTTTTTAAATAAAACGTATAAACCACTAAAGCCTAAAAACATAAATCACTAAAATCTTATTTAACCTTAAATTACTTAAACCATTAAACTGGTATACATTAATAATAAATCATAAATCTCATTTTAAATTTTATTCAGTATAATTTCAAATTTTTTTTAATTATTTATCAGTTTATTTCTATAGAAATATTAATTACAGAATAAATTATTAGATAGATAGATCTAATTTAAATTAAATCTGTATAATCTAAATAATAAATAATAAAACTCATTTTTTTCATTATAATTTTAAATATTCATTTTAATTATTTATTTGTATATTTTTATATAATTATTAATTACGAAATAAATTATGAGTTAAACAAATATAATTTATATAAATTATTTTTCATCAAAAAAAATATAGATAAATTTTTAAAAACAAATTTCAAAACAAAAAATTATTATATAGTAATATATTTTGCTTAGCTTTTGAATCATTTTAATATTTAGAATTATATTTTAAATGATATATAATTATTAATAATAGATTATTAATTTATTTTTTGATCATTATTAGAATATTTATCAATAAAAATGTTTATATTGAATTTATATGATATATAAATTTATTAATTATTATTACTAAATATTGTATTCACTTTTTAAAAAAGTTATAAAATTTTTATATTTTTAAAGATTATAACCTTTGAACATGTGAAAAAATAAAAAAAAAATATATTTTTTTTATTTCATTGTTTAAATGAAACCTATACACCACTAAATGCCTAAGCACTTAAATCACTAAACTACAAATTCCCGATACCTCTATATAGATAATACTTTAAACCAATATACACTAAATAATAATTAATAAATATAATTTTTATTTGTTTTCATTATAATTTCAAAATATCATTTTGATTTTTAGTTTTTTATTTGTATATCTGTATTAATTATAAAATAAATTATGAGTTAAAAATATAATTTATAAAAATTATTTTTCATCAAAAAATAGATAAGCTTATAAAAAGAATAAAATTTTAAAACAAATAATTATTATTTAGTAATATATTTTGCTTTGCTTTTGAATCATTTTAAGCTTTGATATTATATTTTAAGTAATATCAATCTTATTCATAATAGATTTTTAATTTTTTTTTTGATAATTATTAGAATATCTATCAATAAAATTGTTTATATTGAGTTTATATGATATATAATTATTATTATTATTATAAATAAATATTGTATTCACTTTTGAAAAATATTTAAAAATTATTATATTTTCAAATGTTATAATCATAAAAAATGAGAAAGAATACAAATAATAAATTTTTTGTTATTTCTTTTTTAAATAAAACCTACAGAACACTAAATGTTTACTTACTTAAATCAATAGCTCAAAAAACCCGAAACCCCTAAATACATAAACCTTATAATAGCTGTATACTACTTAATAATTAATAAATCTTATTTTTATTTCTATTTATTATAATTTTAAATATTAATTTTATTTATTTATATTTTAATTTTTTAGAAAAATTAATCACAAAATAAATTTCGAGTGAGACAGATATTATTTATATAATTTATTTTTAATCATAAAAAAATATAAGCTTATAAAAAGATGGAAAATTTTAAAAATCAAATATTATTATTTAGTAATATATTTTTATTTGATTTTGAATCATTTTCTTTTATGTAAATATATTTTAATTAATATCTATATTATTAATAATAGTTTATTAATTTAATTTTTGATCATTATTATAATATCTATCATTAAAATTATTTATATTGAATTTATATGTTTTATAATTAATAAGATTAATATAATTATACAGAGTATTCACATTTCAAAAGATTTTAAAAATTATTTTATTTTTAAAGGTTATAAACTTTGAAAGTCAAAAAAATCAAGAAAAAAAATTTTTATTTTTATTATATAAATAAAACCTATATACCACTAAATGCCTAAAAAGATAAATTACTAAACTCCTAAACGACAAAACCCCTAAATAATCGATCCATTAAACTGGTATACTATATATAATTGTTGGGTAATTGTGCTTCCATGTTAGTGAGATTGAGATATAGAAACAAAAGAAAACAAGCAATATATATATCATAATTCAAAAACCATCCATGATAGAATCAAAAAACGAGAAATAAACACCAAAAATAACATGGTTCGCTAGTCGCTCAGTATGACTAGCTAAATCCACCAGAAAATGCTTTTGCGTTACTGATTAAAGCAACAGAAATGTCTTACAGTATTCAGCACACAGAATAGTCATGATAAATAACACTAAGAGAAGAGAGAAAGACGATTAACAATTCAATGGGTCCAAAAACAGCCACCCGAAAATAATTTACAAACATTTTATATTAAAATTTCTCTCGGTTCATTTAACCAGAGCGGGTCGGATCATGAGACGGGTCAGGCTCTGCTCCAATTTTGGCCCGCTGTCTGGTCAGCGATACCTCCATTATTGTGCTACGGATGCACCCAGGCCTCTTAATATTTCCTTTCCTACACTTAATGAAAATATTAAAAAAGAAAAAATATTTGTTTATACAAATAGATTATCAAAAAATAAATTACATATACTACAATAATAAATTTTAAATCTCATTTTAATTTGTATTCATTATAATTTTAAATATTCATTTTAAATATTTATTAGTTTATTTTTTATATAAATATTAATTATAAAATAAATAATTAGTCAGACAAATATAATATTAATAATTTACTTTTAATAATAAAAAATATAATCTTATAAAAAGAAGTAAAAATTTAAAAACAAAAAATTATTATTTAGTAATAAATTTTACTTTGATTTTGAATCATTTTAGGTTTTATAATTATATTTTAATTTATATCTATCATATTAATAATAGTTTTTAATTTATTTTTTGATAATTGATATCATATCTATCAATAAAATTATTTACAATCAGTTTATATTATATATAAGTATAATGATTAATATTACTAAATATTTTATTCACATTTTAAAAAAATTTTAAAATTATTATATTTTCAAATGTTATATAACCTTTGAAAATGTGAAAAAATAATAAAAATAATTTTTATGTTATTTCATTGTTTAAATAAATCCTATACACCACTAAATGCCTAAATACTTAAATCAATAACTCCTAAATCTCGAAAACCCTAAATAGAGAATCATTTTAAACCAATAAACCCTAAATAATATATAATAAATCTCAATATTATTTTTTCATTATAATTTAAAATATTCATTTTAATTATTTATTAATTTATTTCTATATAATTATTAATTACAGAATAATTTGAGTTAGACAAATATAATTTATATAATTATTTTTCATCAAAAAAATAATAATAAACTTTTTATAAGAAAAAAATTCAAAACAAAAAATTATTATATAGTAATATATTTTGCTTTATTTCTGAATCATTTTAGGTTTTGTAATTATATTTAAATTGATATCTATCTTATTAATAATAGATTAAAAATTTATTCTTTGATCATTATTAGAATATTTATCAATAAATATATTTATATTGAATTTATATGATATATACATAAAATGATTATTATAACTAAATATAGTATTCACTTTTGAAAATAATTTAAAAATTATTATATTTTCAAAGGTTATAACCTTTGAAAATATCAAAAATTATAAAAAATAAATTTTTTGATATTTTATTTAAATAACACCTATAAACCACCAAATGCATATAGAGTTAAAACAGTAAACTCCTAAACCTCGAAATGCCAAAATACATAAACCATTAAACCGTTATATACTACATAATAATTAATAAATCTAATTTTTAATTCTATTTATTATAATTTTAAATATTCATTTTAATTATTTATTAGTTTATTTTTATAGAAATATTTATTACAAAATAAATTATGAGTGCGACAAATATAATTTAAAGAATATATATGCTTATAAAAGAAGTAAATATTTAAAAATTAAAAATTATTAACCAGAAATATAATTTACTATAATTTTGAATCAATTTGGGTTTTTTAATTATTTTGTAATTAATAGCTATCTTAATATCAATAGTTTATAAATTTAATTTTGATCATTATTATAAAATATATCAATAAAATTGTTTATTGAATTTATATGATATATACTTATTAATATTATTATAACTAAGTATTGTATTCACATTTCTAAAAATTTTAAATATTATTATATTTTCAAAGGTTATAACCTATGAAAATGAGAAAAAATTATCTCAAATTTTTTTGATATTTTATTTTTTTAAATAAAACGTATAATCCACTAAAGCCTAAAAACATAAATCGCTAAAATCCTAAATGAAAAAAACATTAAATACTTAAACCATTAAACTGGTATACATTAATAATAAATCATAAATCTCATTTTAAATTTTATTTAGTATAATTTCAAATTTTTATTTTAATTATTTATAAGTTTATTTTTATAGAAATATTAATTACAAAATAAATTATTAGTGAGATGGATCTAATTTAAATTAAAATAGTATCCCTAAATAATAAATAATAAATCTCATTTTTTTCATTATAATTTTAATTATTTATTTGTTTAATTATATATAAATATTAATTACAAAATAAATTAAGATAGACAAAAATAATTTATATTAATTATTTTTCATCAAAAGATTATAGATAAACTTTTTTTAAAAAAAAAATTTCAAAACAAAAAATTATTATAGAGTAATATATTTTGCTTTGCTTCTGAATTATTTTAGGTTTTGTAATTATATTTTAATTGATATTTATCTTATTAATAATAGATTATTAATTTATTTTTTGATAATTATTATAATATTTATCAATAAAATTGTTTATATTGAATTTACATTATATATAATTATAAAGATTATTATAACTAAATATTATATTTACATTTGAAAATAATTTAAAAATTATTATATTTTTAAAGGTTATCATCTTTGAAAATGAGATAATCACAAAAATAAATTTTTCGTTATTTTATTGTTTATATAAACCTATAAACTACGAAATGCCTAAATGCTTAAATCATTAAATTCTTAGACCCAAAAACCCATAAATACTTAAACATTTTAACCATCTTTAATGGTTTAAGTATTTATAAATAATATATAAATATTTATCAATAAATAATAGTTTATTAATTTATTTTTTGATCATTATTATATTTATATTTATATTTAGTTTATTAATATCTATCAATAAAATTGTTTATTTTTAATTTACATGATATATAATTATTAAGTTTATTATAACTAAATATTGTATTCACATTTGAAAAAAATTTAAAAATTATTATATTTATAAAGGTTATAACCATCAAAATTGATAAAAAATTTGAAAAATAATTTTTTTTATTATTTCATTATTTAAATAAAACATATAAACTACTAAATGCCTAAACACTTAAATCACTAAACTCCTAAACTCCTAAATACTTAAACCATTAAACTGGTATACCTTAAATAATTATCATAAATCTCATTTTTATTTGTATTCATTATGATTTTAATATTCATTATAATTATTTATTAGTTTATTTTTATAGAAATATTAATGGTAAAATAAAATTATTAATGAGACATATAATTTAAATAATTTAACTTCATCAAAAAAATTTATAAGCTCATAAAAAAAATCAAAAATTTAAAAATAAAATATTATTATTTAGTCATATATTTTACTTTGATTTTGAATCGTTTAGGTTTTGCAAATATATTTTAATTAATATCTATCTTATTAATAATAGTTTATTAATCTATTTTATGATCAGTATTATAATATCGATCAATAAAATTATTTATATTGAATTTACATGATTTTAATTTTTATGATTATTATAATTAAATATTGTATTAGCATTTGAAAAAAAATTAAAAATTATAATATTTTCAATGTTTATAACCTTGTAAATGAGAAAAAATCATAAAAATTATTTTTTGTTATTTAATTATTTAAGTAAAACCTATAAACCACGAAATACCTAAATACTTAAATTTCTAAACTCCTAAACCCTGATACTGCAGCACCACAAACACATAGCGATGGACCACAATACACACGTGCACATATTCTTGTCCATTTTGGTGTAGCATTTAGAGGGGCCAACAAGTCGTGGAAGCAACCAGAAGTATGGGCCTCCAGCTTGTAGAGGGTCCCAATAGCAAGTCGGGATGATAACATTCAGACAACTGACGAGACCGAGCAAAGTGGTCGGGAGTAAACCCAGGAGTAGCTAGGAGTGGGTCCCGCTAGCAGTGTCAGTCAGCATAGAGGGCCACACAACCATCGCCCAACAAGAGTAGCAAATAATACATGATTAATTGGAGAGCCGGCAAAATCCGAAGCATCACCAAGGAGGGCCAGTAATCAAAGGAGTCCATACCAGCCAATGGGGAGCGAAAGATTCAAACTTGTAGTTTATGTTTGTAGTCTTATTTGTATTTTGGACTTTGTATGCACCATGTACTTGTAGAGAAGGATCATGACATACTCACACACACGATCTTGTATGTTCTCTATGTAGCATTCAATGAGGGCACCTAGACCCATCAGTATCTCTAAGTGGGGTCCACTAATGCATTTTGAAATACACATTAGGTGATGCTACACTCCCGGGAGCAGAAGACCCATCTTTATAGCATTTTGTAATTTTACTTGTATTCTAGCTTGGTTGTACGCATAGATAATTAGACTATGAGATGGACCTCATCACACATGCACACCGATGCATGCATATTTTTTGATATTTTGTCGGTGCAACATACAGCCACTTCTTGGAGATTGAGGAGGAAACATTCTAACCCAGGATATACTCTTTTGAGGATCATTGGAGCAAAAGAATGTGAAATTCAGAGGTGAGAATGAAATGACAAAGTGCCGTAGATATGAACTTGTGGATTTATGGGTATTCAGTTTACATGTATTCCATTGGATAGCAATAACATAGGCAAACACTTGATGTTGCATGTCACACACATGCACAATCTTATATATGTATAGTTTTAATTTGGTGCATCATTTAGGTTCCTCCAAAAGGCTTAGACAAATCTGAATGGAAAGGACGTAGTGTGCATAATGAATCACTAGCAACTCTGAATTCCGAGAATTCCAGGAGATTTTAGTTGTATTCGTACACTTGGCATTATTAGGCATTACGTTTTTTTATGTATTTTATGCATAGAATCATTAAGGCGCATAGGATTTGGTGGGCTGGCCTAAATTAGTCAGCTTTTTAGTCTCTTGTAAGTTGTGTGCCTAAATGATAAATAAAGTGTGTATTTTCCAAAAAAAAACAAAAAATAATCATAAACCCTAAACTTTAAATCCTAAAACTTAAACCATAAACTATAACCCTAATCCATAAACCCTAAATCCTAAATCTCATGTTTTGCACTTTTAAAATCAATTGACTAAGTGTTAAATTTAAATTGAAAATCACAACTTTTAGGAATGTCACAGCTTTATCTTTTTGTATATGTAACACAAAGTCATGACTCAAGGGGTGAGTTATGGATTCAGTCTCTTTCTTGCCTTAGATTATTGTAGCATTAGCAATGGTCATGATTGTATATTTTGTCTCTAGAAC
The DNA here is from genome assembly GCA_029783825.1 of Sapria himalayana. Classification (NCBI taxonomy): domain Eukaryota; kingdom Viridiplantae; phylum Streptophyta; class Magnoliopsida; order Malpighiales; family Rafflesiaceae; genus Sapria; species Sapria himalayana. The sequence goes on along the minus strand of JAREIK010003597.1, from coordinate 80,769 downwards.
ACAAAATCATATCGATGAGAATATGCCATAACTTGTGTCTCTTTGTTGAACATATTGTTATGGCACTAAGAATGATCATGAATACATATTTAAACACTATAATAATGGGTCACAGTATTGGATATGACCATAGCTTGTGCATTTTATCTTAATATTGCAAAGTCATTGCACTAGGAATGATTGTAACTTTGGACATTCCTAAAGAGCAAAAGTCATCACTCTATAAATAGTTAAAGCTCGAGTACTACTCTTTATAACTTTCTAAAGCTAAAATTCTTGGGATTGGAAATATCACTATGGATTTTTCCTTTGATTTGTGACCACAAGTGTCAATATCCAAGACTAATATTTTGAGAATTGATTAAAACCTTTTATACATTTGAATATGATTCATTTACACCTTTTTGGGTATTGTGATCTTGTATACATAACTCATTTAATATAAAAAGAAAGAAATGATACTTTTCATATCAATGAGGATATAAAAAAAAGGCTTAGACATGCCAATAAAATAAATTTTTTTATTCTTGATTGAAAGAGAGCCCATACTTCTTGCCCTGCCAAAACCCCCAGGGGATAGTTGGTTCTAATAGGCTACAAGATGGTTATTTTTTTAGAAGTGAACTATGTTTTTAAAAAATTTCTTTGAGTGTGTGCATGAGAAATATTTTAGAAGAAATTACAATAATCAATATAAATAGCATCCTCGACAACTAGCTATTTCAACACATGGGGGAACAACTTTGGTTTGGTCTGTTAGCGTACATGAGTCAAATTACCTTTGATAGCCCAGTGATTCAACATCAAATATGATGAGACATAATAGAAATAAAGTAAAAGCTCCTATTATTTTGGTTAGAGCTTTAGCAATCATTCTAGAGTTGAGAGAGGAACAAAATAAATTATTTTACTTATTCAGTTTAATTTTAATTTTAATTTTAATTATTTATCAGTTTATTTTTATATAAATTTTAATTACAAAATAAATTATTAGTTAGATAGATCTAATTTAAATTAAACTGGTATATCCTAAATAATAAAGAATAAATCTCATTTTTTTTCATTTTAATTTTAAATATTAAAATTTAATTATTTATTTGTTTATTTTTATAGAAATATTAATTACAAAATAATTAATGAATGAAACAGATATAATTTAAATAGGTTATTTTTTATGAAAAAAAAAGCTTATAAAAATATACAAAATTTAAAAAATTTAAAATTTTATTTAGTATTATAATTTACTTTGATTTTGAATTATTTTGGGTACTGCAAATATATTTTAATTAATATCTATCTTATTAATAATAGTTTATTAATTTATTTTTTCAACATTTTTATAATATATATTAAAACATTTTTTTATATTGAATCTACAACAAATATAATTATTAAGATTATTATAATTAAGTATTGTATTCATATTTTAGAACAATTAAAAAATTATTATATTTTTAAAAGGTCATAACCTTTTAAAAATCACGAAAATTCATAAAAATAAATTTTTTGTTATTTCATTGAATAAATAAAACCTATAAACACGAAAATGTGTAAACATATAAATCAATAAACTCCTTAACCCCAAAACCACAAAAAAATTAAACAATTAAATAGTTATACGCTAAATAATAAATTATAAATCTCATTTTTATTAGTATTCATTATAATTTTAAATATACATTTTAATTATTTATTAGTTTAATTTTATAGAAATATAAATTAAAAAATAAATTATTAGTGAGAAAAATATAATTTAAATAATTTATTTTTCATCAAAAAATATATAGGCTTATAAATGGATACAAAAATTTAAAAATTTTAAATTAATATTTAGTATAATATTTAACTTTGATTTTGAGTCAGTTTAGGTTTTGCAAAAATATTTTAAACTATATTTAACTTATTAATAATTGGTTATTACTTTTTTATGATCATTATTATAATACATATTAATAAATAGTTTATAATGAATTTATATGATATATAATTATTATGATTATTATAACTTCATATTGTATTCGCTTTTCAAAAAAAAATTTAAAAATTATGATATCTTCAAAGGTTATAACCTTCAAAAATGAGAAAAAATAACAAAGATAAATTCTTTGTTATTTTATTTTTTATATAAAACCTATAAACCATTAAATGACTAAATACTAAAATGATTAAACTCCTAAACCCCGAAGCCCATAAATACTAAAAACATTAAATTAGTATAGTTTAAATAATAAATCATAAATCTCAATTTTATTAGTATTCCTTAAAATTTTAAATATTCATTTTAATTATTTATCAGTTTATTTTTATAGAAATATTAATTACAAAATAAATTATTTGTGCGACATATATAATTTAAATAATTTATTTTTCATCAAAAAAATGCTCATAAAAAGAGGCAAAATTTTAAAAATAAAAAATTATTATATAATAATATATCTTATTTTGATTTTGAATCATTTAGATTTTGCAATTATATTTTAATTTATATCATTCTTATAAATACATGTTTATTAATTTATTTATTGATCATTATTGTAATATCTATCAATAAAATATATTTATTTTGAGTTTACATTATATATAATTATTAAGATTATTATAATTAAATATTATATTCACATTTAAAAAAAAATTAAATATTATTATATTTTCAAAGGTTACAACCTTCAAAAATTTAAAAAATCAAAAAATTAAATTTTTTGAATTTTCATTCTTTAAAAAAACTATAAATCACTAAAGGTCTAAAAAATTAAATAACTAAACTTTTGAACCACAAAACACCTAAATAGTTAAACCATTAAACCGGTATATCCCGAATAATAAATAATAAATCACAATTTTATTTGTATTCATAATAATTTTAAATATTCATTTTAATTATTTAGTAGTTTATTATTATATAATTATAAATTACAAAATAAATTATGAGTAAGATAAATATAATTTGAATTATTTATTTTTAATAACAAAAATATTAAAGTTATAAAAAAAGCAAAACATTAAAAAAAATTATTATTTAGTAATATATTTTACTTTAATTTGAATAAATATAGATTTTGCAAATACTTTTTAAAATATAACTATTTTATTAATAATAGTATATTAATTTATTTTATGATCATAATTATAATATCTAGAAATATAATTATTTATATTGAATTTAAATGAATTATTATTATGAAGATTATTATAAATAAAATATTATATTTACATTTGAAAAAATTTAAAAATTATTATATTTTCAAAGGATATAATTCTTCAAAAATTAAAAAAATAATAAAAATAAATTTTTGCTATAT
>JAREIK010003597.1:23600-70928 GCA_029783825.1 Sapria himalayana | reverse complement strand
TAAAAAAAATCAAAAATTAAATTTTTTGTTTTTATTCTTTAAATAAAACTATAAATCACTAAAGGTCTAAACAATTAAATCATGAAACTCCTAAATCACAAAACACCTAAATACTTAAACCATTAAACCGGTATATCCTAAATAATAAATAATAAATCTCAATTTTATTTGTATTCATTATAATTTTAAATATTCATTTTAATTATTTATTAATTTATTATATTAGAATTATAAATTACAAAATAAATTATGAGTAAGACAAATATAAATTAAATAATTTATTTTTAAAAACAAAATTATAAACTAATAAAAAAAAGCAAAACATTATAAAAAATTATTATTTAGTAATATATTTTACTTAGATTTTGAATAAATTTAGATTTTGCAAATATATTTTAAATAATATCTATGTTATTAATAATAGTTTATTAAATTCTTTTTGATCATGATTAAAATTTCTAGCAATGTAATTATTTATATTGAATTTAAATGACATATAATTATTTATATTATTATACCTTAATATTATATTTACATTTAAAAAAATTTAAAAATTACTATATTTTCAAATGTTATATCCTTTGAAAATGTGAAAAAATATCAAAAATAATTTTATGTTATTTAATTATTTAAATAAAACCTATAAAGCACTAAATGCCTAAAAACATAAATCACTAAACATCTAAATGACAAAACCTCTAAATACTTAAACCAATAAATAGGTATACATTAATAATAATTCATAAATCTCATTTTAATCTTTATTCAATGTAATTTAAAATTTATATTTTAATTATTTAACAGTTTATTTTTTTAGAAATATTAATTACAAAATAAATTATTAGTAAGACAGATATAATTTAAATTAAATCGGTATAGCCTAAATAATAAAGAATAAATATCATTTTTTAATTATAATTTTAAATATTCATTTTAATATTTATTTGTTTATTTTTATATAAATATTAATTATAAAATAAATTATGAGTTATACAAATATAATTTATATAAATTCTTCATTATCAAAAAAATATTGATAAACTTTTAAAAAGAAAAAAAAATTCAAAACTGAAAATTATTATATATTAATTTATTCTGCTTTGCTTATGAATAATTTTTGGTTTTGTAATTATATTTTAATTGATATCTATCTTATTAATAATAGATTATTATTAAATTTTTTGATAATTATTAGAATATATATCAATAAAATTACTTATATTAAATTTATATGAAATATAAATATAATGATTATTATAACTAAATTTTGAATTCACTTTTGAAAAAAAATAAAAATTATTATATTTTCAAGGTTAAAACCTTTGAAAATATCAAAAATTAAAAAAAATAAATTTTTTGTTATTTTATTTTTTAAATAAAACCTATAAACCACTAAATGCATACACAATTAAATCAGTAAACTCCTAAACCTCGTAATACCTAAATACATAAACCATTAAACCACTATATAATACATAAAAAATCATAAATCTAATTTTTATTTCTATTTATTATAATTTTAAATATTCATTTTAATTATTTATATGTTTATTTTTATAGAAATATTTATTACAAAATAAATTATGAGTGCGACAAATATAATTTAAATAATTTATTTTTAATCAAAAAAGATATATACTCGTAAAAAAGAAGTAAAATTTAAAAATTAAAAATTATTATTAAGTAATATATTTTAATTTAATTTTGAATCAATTTGGGTTTTCTAAATATTTTTTCATTAATATCTATCTTATTATTAATTGTTTATTAATTTAATTTTTGATCATTATTATAATATCTATCAATAAAATTGTTTATATTAAATTTATATGATATGTAATTATTAATATTATTATAACTAAATATTGTATTCACATTTCAGAAAATAATAAATTTTATTATATTTTCATAGGTTATAACCTCTGAAAATTAGAAAATATTACAAATGTTTTTTTGTTATTTTATTGTTTAAATAAAACCTATAAAATACTAAATGCCTAAAAACATAATTCTCTAAACTCCTAAATATAAAAACCATTAAACTGGTATATATTAATAATAAATCATAAATCTCATTTTAATTTTTATGCAGTGTAATATTATAATTTTAATTTAATTATTTATCAGTTTAATTTTATAGAAATATTAATTACAAAATAAATTATTAGTGAGACAGATCTAATTTAAATTAAACAGGTATATCCTAAATAATAAATAATAAATATCAATTTTTTCATTATTATTTTAAATATTCATTTTAATTATTTATTTGTTTATTTTCATATAAATATTAATAACAAAATAAATTAAAAGTTACACAAGTATAATTTATATAAATTATTTTTAATCAAAAAAATATAGATAAACTTTTTAAAAGAAAAAAAAATTTCAAAACAAAAAATTTTTATATAGTAATATATGTTTCTTTGCTTTTTAATCATTTTAGGTTTTTTAATTATAGTTTAATTGATATTTATCTTATTAATTATAGATTATTAATTTATTTTTTGATCATTATTAGAATATTTTTTCAATAAAAATGTTTATATTGTATTTATATGATATATAAATAAAAATATTATTATAACTAAATATAGTATTCACTTTTGAAAAATATTTTAAAATTATTATATTTTCAAAGATTGTACCATTTGAAAATGTCACAAAATAAAAAAAAATACTTTTTTTGTTATTTTATTGTTTAAATAAAACCTATAAACCACTAAATGCCTAAACACTTAAATCAGTAAACTACAAAATCTCGGTACCACTATATAGATAATCCTTTAAACTGGTATACCCTAAATAATAATTAATAAATCTCATTTTTATTTGTTATCATTATAATTTAAAAATTATTTTGATTCTTTAATTTTTTATTTATATATTTATGTATATTAATTATAAAATAAATTATGAGTTAAAAATATAATTTATAAAAATAATTTTTCATTAAAAAATAGATAAGCTTATAAAAAGAATAAAAATTTAAAAACAAATAATTATTATTAAGTTATATATTTTGCTTTGCTTTTGAATCATTTTAGGTTTTGATATTATATTTTAAATAATATCAATGTTATTCATAATAGATTTTTAATTTATTTTTTGATAATTATTAGAATATCTATCAATAAAATTGTTTATATTGAATTTATATGATATATAATTATTATGATTATTATAAATAAATATTTATTCACTTTTGAAAAAAATTTAAAAATTATTATATTTTCAAAGGTTATAATATTTGAAAATATCAAAAAATAATAAAAATAATTTTTTTTTATTTTTTTTCTTAAATAAAACCTTAAACCACTAAATGCATACACAATTAAATTAGTAAACTCCTAAACCCCGTAATGCCTAAATACATAAACCATTAAACTACTTTATACTACTTAATAATTAATAAATCTAATTTTTATTTCTATTTATTATAATTTTACATATTCATTTTAATTATTTATTAGTTTATTTTTTTAAAAATATTTATTACAAATTAAAGTATGAGTGTGACAAATATAATTTAATTAATTTATTTTTAATAAAAAAAATATACGGTTCTAAAAGAAGTAAAAATTTAAAAATTATAAATTATTATCTAGTAATATATTTTAATTTAATTTTGAATCAATTTGGGGTTTGTAAATATTTTTTTAATTAATATCTATCTTTTTATTAATAGTTTATTATTTTAATTTTTGATCATTATTATATTGTCTATCAATAAAATTATTTATATTGAATTTATATGATATATAATTATTAATATTATTATAACTAAATATTGTCTTCACATATCAAAAAATTATAAATATTATTATAATTTCAAAGGTTATAACCTATGAAAATGAAAACAAATTATAGAAATTTTTTTGTTATTTTATTTTTTTATATAAAACCTATAAACCTCTAAAAGCCTAAAAACACAAATCACTAAATTCCTAAATAACAAAACCTTTAAATACTTAAACTATTAAACTGGTATACATTAATAATAAATCTTAAATCTCATTTTATTTTTTATTTAGTATAATTTTAGATTTTTATTTTAATTATTTATCAGTTTATTTCTATAGAAATATTAATTACAAAATAAATTATTAGTGAGACGGATCTATTTTAATTTAAACTGGTATCCCTAAATAATAAATAATAAATAATAAATCTCATTTTTTTGATTATAATTTTAAATATTCATTTTAATTATTTATTTGTTTATTTTTACATAAATATTAATTAAAAAATAAATGATGAGTTAACTAATAATTTATTTTGTAATTAATATTTCTATAAAATAAACTATTAAATAATTAAAATAAAAATTTAAAATTAAACTAAATAAAAAGTAAAATGAAATTTATGATTTATTTTTAATGTATAATAGATTAATTGTTTAAGAATTTAGAGGTTTTGTCATTTAAGAGTTTAGCGATTTATGTTTTTAGGCATTTAGTGGTTTATAGGTTTTATTTAAACAATAAAAAAAAGAAAAAAATTTTGTAATTTTTTCTCATTTTCATAGGTCATACACTTTGAAAATATAATAATATTTAAAATATTTTGAAATGTGAATACAATATTTAGTTATAATAATATTAATAATTATATATCATATAAATTCAATATAAACAATTTTATTGATAGATATTATAATAATGATCAAAAATTAAATTAATAAACTATTAATAATAAGATAGATATTATTTAAAAAATATTTACAAAACCCAAATTTATTCAAAATTAAAGTAAAATATATTACTTAATAATAATTTTTAATTTTTAATTTTTAATTATTATATAAGCGTAAATACTTTTATTGATTAAAAAAATTATTTAAATTATATTTCTCGCACTCATACTTTATTTTGTAATAAATATTTCTATAGAAATAAACTAATAAATAATTAAAATAAATATTTAAAATTATAATAAATAGAAATAAAAAATAGATCTATTAATTATTAAGTAGTATATAGCGGTTAAATGGTTTATGAATTTAAGCATTACGAGGTTTAGGAGTTTACTGATTTAACTGTGGATGCATTTAGTGGTAATAGGTTTTATTAAAAAAATAAATAAACAAAAAATTTATTTTTTGATATTTTCAAATGTTTTAACTTTTGAAAATATAATAATTTTTAATTTTTTTTCAAAAGTGTATTCAATATTTAGTTATAATAATCATTATATTTATATTTCATATAAATTTAATTTAAATAATTTTATTCATAAATATTATAAGAATGATCAAAAAATAAATTAATAATATATTATTAAAAAGATAGATATCAATTAAAATATATTTACAAAACATAAAATGATTTAGAAGGAAGGCAAAATATATTACTATATAATAAATATTTGTTTTGAAATTTTTTATTCTTTTTATAAGTTTATCTATATTTTTTGATCAAAAATAATTAATATAAATAATTTTTGTCTAACTCATAATTTATATTGTAATTGATATTTAATAAAAATAAACGAAAATATAATTAAAATTAATATTTTAAATTATAATGAAAAAAATAATATTGAGATTTATAATTTATTATTTATTATTTAGGGTATACTAGTTTAAAAGGATTATTTACTTATGGTTTTCGAGATTTCAGAGTTTTTGACTAAATTGTTTAGGCATTTAGTAGTTTCTAGGATTTATTTAAATAATGAAATAACAAAAAAATTATTTTTGATATTTTCTCATATTTTCAAAGGTTATAACATTTGAAAATATAATAAGTTTAAAATTTTTTAAAATGTGAATACAATATTTAGTAATAATAAATATTATAACTATATATAATATAAACTAAATATAAACAATTTTATTGGAGATATTATATCAATTATCAAAAAATAAATTAATAAACTATTATTAATATGATAGATATAAATTAAAATAAAATTAAAAAACCCAAAATGATTCAAAATCAAAGTAAAATTTATTACTAAATAATAATTTTTTTTAGTTTTTGCATCATTATATAAGCTTATATATTTTTTTGATGAAAAATATATTATTTAAATTATATTTGTATACTCAAAATTTATTTTGTAATTAATATTTCTATAAATTATGAAAATTTTATTTAAGGTTAACAAGTTTAAATGTTTAGTATTTAGGGGCTTCGGGGTTTAGGAGTTTATATATTTATGTATTTAAGCATTTAATGGTTTATAAGTTTTATTTAAACAATGATATAACAAAATATTTATTTTTGTTATTTTTTCTAATTTTTGAAGGTTATAAACTTTGAAAATATAACAATTTTTAATTTTTTTTTATATGTGAATAGTATATTTAATTATGATAATCTTAATAATTATATATCATGTAAATTCAATATAAACAATTATGTTTAAATATATTTTATTAATGATCAAAAAATAAATTAATAAACTATTATTAATAAGATAGATATTATTTTAAATATATTTGCAATATGTAAATTTATTCAAAATCAAAGTAAAATATATTACAAAATAATACTTTCTTTGATGTTTTGCTTATTTTTTTAAGTTTATATTTTTTGTTATTAAAAGTAAATTATTTAAATTATATTTGTCTTCCTCATAATTAATTTATAATTTATAATTCTATAAAAATAAACTAATAAATAATTAAAATAAATATTTAAAATTATAATGAATACAAATAAAATAGAGATTTATTATTTATTATTCAGGATATACTATTTTAATGGTTTAAGTATTTAGGTGTTTTGGGGTTTAATGATTTATGTGTTCTGGCCTTTAGTGATTTATAGTTTTTATTTAAAGAATGAAAAAATAAAAAATATAATTTTTTGATTTTTTTTAAATTTTTGAAGGTTATAACCTTTGTAATTATAATAATATTTAATTTTTTTTAAATGTTAATATAATATTCAGTAATAATAATTTTTATAATTATATATAATGTAAACTCAATATAAATAATTTTATTAATAGATATAATAATAATTATCACTAAAAAAATAATAAACTATTATTAATAAGAATGATATAAATTAAAATATAATTGCAAAATCTAAAATGATTCAAAATAAAAATAAAATATATTACTAAATAATAAATTTTTGTTTTAAAAATTTTGCCTATTTTATATGGATATATATTTTTTTTGATGAAAAATAAATTATTTAAATTAGATCTCTCTCACTAATAATTTATTTTGTAATTAATATTATTATAAAAATAAACTGATAAATAATTAAAATAAAAATTTAAAATTATACTTAATAAAAATTAAAATGATATTTATGATTTATTATTAATGTATACTAGTTTAATGGTTTATGTATTTAGAGGTTTTTTCTTTTTGGTGTTTAGGGATTTATGTTTTTAGGCATTTGGTGGTTTATAGGTTTTATTTAAACAATAAAATAACAAGACATAATTTTAATTTTTTCTCATTTTCATATGTTATAAACTTAGAAAATATAATAATATTTAAATTTTTTTGAAATGTTAATATAATATTTACTTATAATTATTAATAATTATATATCATATAAATATTATTATATGATATATTATATTAATAAAAAGGTGGCCAAGTGATATATTATATAAATAATATATTATTATATATAATATTTATGATATATTATATATAATATTTATGATATATATATAATATTTATGTGATATATTATAATTTATATGATATATTATATATAAATATTATTATATGATATATTATATTTATATGATATATCATATAAATATATCATATAAATATTCTTATATGATATATTATATTATATGATATATTATAATTATTAATAATTATATTATAATCAAGGTGGCCAAGTGAGCGACATAATTTGTTTAAATTTTCATATGCTTATATGTTATAATAATATTAATAATTATATATCATATAAATTCAATATAAACAATTTTATTGATAGATAATATAATATTGATCAAAATTTAAATTAATAAACTATTAATAAAAAGATTGATATTAATTAAAAAATATGTACAAAACCCAAATTAATTAAAAATTAAAGTAAAATATATTACTGGATAATAATTTTTAATTTTTAAATTTTTACTTCTTTTATAAGCATATATTTTTTTTGATTAAAAATAAATTAATTAAAATATATATGTCGCTCTTATAATTTAATTTGTAATAAATATTTCTATAAAAATAAACTAATAAATAATTAAAATGAATATTTTAAATTATAATAAATAGAAATAAAAAGTAGATTTATTAATTATTAAGTAGTATATAGCAATTTATTGTTTTATGTATTTAAGCATTATGAGGTTTAAGAGTTTACTGATTTAACTGTGTATGCATTTAGTGGTTTATTGGTTTTATTAAATAAATAAAATAATAAAAAATTTATTTTTATTATTTTTTGATATTTTCAATGGTTATAACCTTTGAAAATATAATAATTTTTAAATTTTTTTTAAATAAGAATACAATATTTAATTATAATAATCATTATATTTATATATCATATAAATTCAATAAAAACAATTTTATTGATAAATATTCTAATAATGATCAAAAAATAATTTAATAATCGATTATTAATATGATAGATATCAATTAAAATATAATTACAAAACCTAAATTGATCCAAAAGAATAGCAAAATATATTACTATATTATATTTTTTGTTTTTAAATTTTTTTTTATTTTAAAAAGTTTATCAATAATTTTTTGATGAAAAATAACTTATATAAATTATATTTGTCTAAATCAATTTATTTTGTAATTAATATTTATATATAAATAAACAATTAAATAATTAGTCTCACTAATAATTTATTTTGTTATTATATTTCTATGATATAAATTGATAAATAATTAAAATAAAAATTTAAAATTATACTGAATGAAAATTAAAATGAGATTTATTATTTATTATTAATATATACCAGTTTAATGATTTATGTATTTAGAGGTTTTGTCGTTAGGAGTTTAGCGATTTATATTTTTAGGCTTTTAGTGGTTTATATGTTTTATTTAAAAAAAATAAAATAACAAAAAAAATTTCTTTAATTTTTTATCATTTTCATATGTTATAACATTTGAAAATATAATAATATTTAAAATTTTTAGAAATTTTAATATAATATTTTGTTATAATAATATTAATAATTATATATCATATAAATTTAATATAAATAATTTTATTGATAGATATTATAATATAGATCAAAAATTAAATTTATAAACTATTAATATTAAGATAGATATTAATTAAAGAATATTTACAAAACCCAATTTGATTTAAAATTAAAGTAACTTATATTACTTGATAATAATTTTTAATTTTTAAATTTATACTTCTTATATAAGCGTATATTTTTATTTGATAAATAATATATTATATAAATTATATTTGTCCCACTCATAATTTATTTTGTAATAAATATTTCTATATAAATACACTAATAAATAATTAATATGAATATTTATAAATATAATAAATAACAATAAAAAATAGATTTAAATTATATTTGTCCCAAAGTCTTGACCCGAAAAAATTGGGACCGAGAAAAATTCGTTGACTTTGACTTTTCCATCCCGTTCTATCACGTATTTTTTCTTTTGGGATCGATCCGGATCTTAAGCAATATCCATCCTGAGAACCATCCCATCTTAAATAACCGATACTAGAACCAATAATATATATATATATAACAAGACGATGCCACCAATTCCGTTATTGCCCATCCAATTTCGACACACCTATTGCTGTTCCGATGAGTTCCTGGCCACCTCATGTCGTTCAAGCCGTGTTCAATTAGGTCCAGCCCTTGTCCGTCCCACTTCTGGTTGCCTCCACCGTGTCCCAGATGCCACCAGCCTTTTGGTTTGTTTTTTTTACGAGAATTGAGTGATTAATTATTATTATTATGTGTCTCGGTCAGTTTTGTTTAGTATTGGTTGTGGTGTTGTGGTTGGGCCGAAAGAGTGAGCTGAATGTGTTACAGTCAATTTTGTAGAGCTTGTTTGTTTGAAATATTTATATGTATTTATGCTTAACATATCATATTAATTAATGAAAATGCAATTGGCACAATCCAGCAATAAACGAAAAATACAATAAATTGAAGATGATCACATCTCAAATGATCAAAGTACTGGTAGATCCAATCATCATTCTTTCACGAACCCTCCTATTGTTACGGTAGGTTCTTCGATTCCAATTGTAAAAGAAAGTCAAGGGACATCTGAACCTCAAGCTCATAAAAAGTATAAGTCTACTATTTGGGAAATTAATGAGATATTAGTTGATTCAGAGGGAAATGAAACTAGTAGGGCAGCTTGTATATGGTGTAATAAAGGATATTTGGCAAAAAGTGATCAAAGTACTTCGGGTTTATATAAATACTTGAGAGAGACTTGTAAAAAATTTCCACACAAAAAAGAATTAATAGAAGCTCACAAAGGTAAAGACAAATCACAATCTTTGTTGAGTTTCACTAAGAGTACTAGTTCAAAGAATAACAAATTAACTTATTGGCAATTTGATCAACAACTAGTTAAGGAGGATTTGGTGAAAATGATCATAAAAGATGAATTGCCTTTTTGTTTTGTTGAGAGGGATGAGTTTAAGGAGTTTTGTGAAGTTAGTGTGCCTCAATTTAAAATTCCATCTAGGCACTATATACCGAGGGATTGTTTTTCTTTGTTTGTAAAGGAAAAGAATAAATTATTTGATAGCATATCATCTCATTGTTGTAGAGTTTCATTGACTACCGACACTTGGACTAACATTCAAAATTTGTCTTATATATGTTTGATTGTTCATTTTATTGATTCGCAATGGAATATGTATAAAAGGCCTTGAACTTTTGTGTAATTAAAAGTCATTCTAAAGTTAATATTAGAAATGCTATTGTGTTTTGCATGAATGAATGGGGTTTGAGAGAGTTAATGTGCATTATTGTTGACAATGCATCAAATAATGATGTTGCAGTTGAACAATTGAAAAAAAGGCTTGTGAAGAAAAGTATTGTACCTTTTAGAGGCGAGCATTTTCATATGAGATGTTGTGCTCATATCCTAAACTTAAGTTCAGAGATGGCATTGCAGTAGTTGAAGGTGCTATTCAAAAAATTAGAGGTGTGGTGAAATAATTGAAGAGCATTCTTAAAAGATTAGATATGTTTAAGTTATGTGTTGAAGAAGCAAACTTGACATATGAATCTTCATTGCTATTAGATTGTCCTACAAGATAGAATTCAACTTATTTGATGCTACAAACTGATATAAAATATCAAAAAAGAATTTGATAAGTTGGAGGACAAAGACAAAAGATTTTTGAAGGAGTTTGGTTCAAACGTTCCAACTGAGAGAGACTGAATAAATGCCAAAATTTTGGCTCGTTTCTTGAAAACTTTTTATAAGGTAACTTGTAAATTTTATGGCTCTTAATATTCTACCTATAGTGTTTATTTTCCTCAGATTATTCGAATTTAGAAAAAAATTGAGCTCTGCAAAAATAATAGAGATACAATGTTGTCTGAAATGGGTATGAAAATGAGGCATAAATTCAACAAATATTGAGGTTCTCTTCAGTCAACAAATATTATGATTTTTGTAAAAGTAGTGTTGAATCCTAGATAAAAGCTCAAATATCTCAAGGTTAAGTACATTTAGCATTTGGAGAGGAATTGGCTAAAAATTTGGAGAAAAGGTTATAAATACTTTTAAATGAGATGTTGGATGATTATAAAGATTTAAATGAAGATGAATCAAAAGAAGATGATTTCTCTTCTACTGTGTTGAAGAAAAATGATGATTTGTTAGATGGTAGTGATACTTATGTTGATGATTTTTTTTGTTGAATTGGAGAAAGAACAAGTTGCATCTTTGGAAGAGTTGGATAGGTACTTGGAGGACAAACTTGAAAAAAATAGAATTGATTTATATTTTCTAAACTGGTGGAAGGTAAATGAGGTTAGGTATCCTTCTTTGGCAAATGTAGCCAGAAATGTATTTGCTATCCAAGCATCTACTGTGGCCTACGAATCTACATTTAGCACTTGGGGGAGAACCTTAGATAAATTTAGGAGGTCTTTAACACATATCACAGCTAAAGTTCTCATATGTCGACAAGATTAGTTGAGAAGCTCAAACAAACCTATTGAAATTGAACTATTAGCTAATGACCTTGATGATAATGAATCATGTTAGTATACAAATCTTGTAAATTTTAATTTCACTTTTACTTATTTTATTCATTCAATTTAATAAAAATATGGTTCAATTACAATTTTTAGAGCGGTCACAAGATCCAAATATTCTTCCAACTAAAGTTGTCCAACTAAATTTGGAATGGGCGTATTAAATTTTATAAGGTAATATTTTTTTTTATTACTCTTTCATGTTAGAAATTTATGTCTACATGATTAACAGGTTTTAATCTTTGGTTGTCCTTCTACAGTGGAGGAAGAAAAGGGAGGAGTTGTAGAAGAGATAATTAATTGGGTTTGGATTTTCGTCGATGTTCTGGGACGGACCTTTGAAATGATTATTATCATGGTTGTTATTTGTTGTATTTTTTGAGTTAGATTAAGCTGCCTAATTTTAGCAATTACTTAAGTAGTAATTGCTGCTACCAATATTTGTGGTCATCTATAGCTATTCGTTAATATTTTAAGTAATTGTTTAAAAAATGTAATATTGCTATTATGGTTAATTTCACGCGGCTGAACAAAACCAACTTGTGACAAAACAAAGAACCAAATTAAGTACACACTTGGTCCCGTTTTATTTTACATTTCTATCCTTTTCTGCACATCAAAGCTTTTGAAAAGGTAATGGAACTCATTTTCAGTATTCAATCTATTTGAAAAAACAAAATTGGCCCAATTTGAGTTTGAAAGATACATAACTAAGGAATATTAAATGGTACAACAAAAGGTTTCGACATGAACTAACTTGGCAGGTTTGAAGAAAATAAATTGAAAAAAATGTCCGAACTTCGTGCCGTCCCGAAACCATTTTCTCCTACTCAAAATCCCAGATCTACGTCCTGTCCTTTCCCAATATTTTCAACCTATGGGACGGGTCTGGATCTTCAAAAAAAAATCTCCGAACTATGGGAAGGGACTGGAGATTTGTAATCACCATCCCGTCCCGTCCCATGAGCACCACTAGCATTTAGTGGTTTATTGGTTTTATTTTAAAAATAAAATAACAAAAAAATTATTTTTATTATTTTTTGATATTTTCAAAGGTTATAACCTTTGAAAATATAATAATTTTTAAATTTTTTTTCAAATGTGAATACATTATTTAGTTATACTGATCATTATATTTATATATTATATAAATTCAATATAAACAATTTTATTGATAAATATTCTAATAATAATCAAAAAGTAAATTAATAATCCATTAATAAAAAGATAGATATTAATTAAAATATAATTACAAAACTTAAAATGATTCAGAAGCAAAGAAAAATATATTACTATATAATAATTTCTCGTTTTTGAATTTTTTCTTGTTTTAATAAGTTTATCTATATTTTTTTAATGAAAAATAATTTATATAAATTATATTTGTCTAAATCATAATTTATTTTGTAATTAATATTTATATAAAAATAAACAAATAAATAATTAAAATGAATATTTAAAATTATAATGAAAATAAAATGAGATTTATTAATTATTATTTTGGTATACCAGTTTAATTTTAATTAGATCTGTCTCACTAATAATTTATTTTGTAATTAATATTTCTATAAAAATAAACTGTTAAATAATTAAAATAAAATTTTTAAATTATACTGAATAAATATTAAAAAGAGATTTATGATTTATTATTAATGTTTAGCATTTTAATGGTTTAAGTATTTAGATGTTTTATCATTTAAAAATTTAGCGATTTATGTTTTTAGGCATTTAGTGTTTTATAGGTTTTATTTAAACAATAAAATAAAATAAAAATTTATAGTTTTTTCTCATTTTTATAGGTTATAACCTTTGAAAATATAATAATATTTAAAATTTTTTTAAATATAAATATAATATTTTATTTACAATATTATTAATAATTATATATCATATAAAATAAATATAAACAATTTTATTGATAGATATAATAAAAATGATCAAAATTTAAATTAATAAACTATTAATAAAAAGATAGAAATTAATTAAAAAATATTTACAAAACCCAAATTGATTCAAAATTAAAGTAAAATATATTACTGGATAATTATTTTAAAATTTTAAATTTTTACTTCTTTTATGTGCGTATATATTTTTTTTCATTAAAAGTAAATTATTTAAATTATATATGTCGCACTCATAATTTATTTTGTAATAAATATTTCTATAAAAATAAACTAATAAATAATTAAAAAATAAACTAATATTTTTTAACTTATTTAACTGTGTATGCAATTAGTAGTTTATAGGTTTTATTTAAAAAATAAAAAAACAAAAATTTATTTTTATTATTTTTTGATATTTTCAAAGGTTATAACCTTATAAAATATAATAATTTTTAAATTTTTTTATTAAAATGAATTCAATATTTAGTTATAATAATCATTATATTTATATATCATATAAATTTAATATAAACTATTTTATTGATTAATATTCTAATAATGATCAAAAAATAAATTAATAATCTATTATTAATAAGATAGATATCAATTATAATATAATTACAAAACCTAAAATGATTCAGAAACAAAGCAAAATATATTACTATATAATAATTTTTTGTTTTGAAATTTTTTTTTCATTTAAAAAGTTTATCTATATTATTTTGATGAAAAATAATTTATATAAATTATATTTGTGTAACTCATAATTTATTTTGTAATTAATATTTATATAAAAATAATCAAATAAATAATTAAATTTGAATATTTAAAATTAAAATTAAAAAAAATGAGATTTATTCTTTTTTATTTAGGATATACCGGTTTAATTTAAATTAGATATGTCTCACTAATAATTTATTTTGTAATTAATATTTCTATAAAAAAACTGATAAATAATTAAAATAAAATTTAAAAATTATACTGAATAAAAATTAAAATGAGATTTATGATTTATTATTAATCTTTACCAGTTTAATGGATTAATTATTTAGAGGTTTTGTCGTTTAGGAGTTTAGCAATTTATGTTTTTAGGCTTTTTGTGGTTTATATGTTTTATTTAAAAAAATAAAATAACAATAAATTTATTTTTATTATTTTTTGATATTTTCAAATGTTATAACCTTTCAAAATATAATAATTTTTAAATTTTTTTCAAAAGTGAATACAATCTTTAGTTAAAATAATCAATATATTTATATATCATATAAATTCAATAAAAACTATTTAATTAATAAATATTCCAATAATGATCAAAAAATAAATTAAAAATCTATTATTATTAATATAGATTTCAATAAAAAAAGATAGATATCAATTAAAATATAATTATAAAACCTAAAATGATTCAGAAGTAAAGCAAAATATATTACTATATAATAATTTTTTATTTAGAATTTTTTTTAAAAAAAAAGTTTATCTATAATTTTTTGATGAAAAATAATATATATAAATTATATTTGTCAAACTCAATTTATTTTGTAATTAATATTTATATTAAAATAATCAAATAAATAATTAAATTTAATATTTAAAATTATAATGAAAAAAAATGAGATTTATTATTTATTATTTAGGGTATACCGGTTTAATTTAAATTTTATTTGTCTCACTAAAAATTTATTTTGTGATCAATATTTTTATAAAAAAAACTGATAAATAATTAAAATAAAAATTTAAAATTATAATGAATAAAAATTAAAAAGAGATTTAAGATTTATTATTAATATATACCAATTTAAGAGTTTAAGTATTTAGTAGTTTATATGTTTTATTTAAAGAATAAAATAACAAAAAAAAATTTGTAATTTTTTGTCATTTTCATAGGTTATAACCTTTGAAAATATAATAATATTAAATTTTTTTTGAAATATGAATACAATATTTAGTTATAATCATTTTAATAATTATATATCATATAAATTCAATATAAATAATTTTATTGATAGATATTATAATAATGATCAAAAATTAAATTAATAAACTATTAATAATAAGATACATATTAATTAAAAAATATTTACAAAACCCAAATTGATTCAAAATTAAAGTAAAAAAATATTATTGGATAATAATTTATATTTTTTATATTTTTACATCTTTTATAAGCGTATATTTTTTTTTATTAAAAATAAATTATTTAAATTATTTTTGTCGAAATATTAAATTATTTTATAATTATAATTTATATAAAAATAAACTAATAAATAATAAAAATGTATATTTAAAATTATAATAAATTAAAATAAAAATTTGATTTCTTAATTATTAAGTAGTATATAGCGGTTTAATGGTTTATGTATTTAGGCATTATGGGCTATAGAAATTTACTGATTTAACTATATATGCATTTAGTGGTTTATAAGTTTTTTTTTAAAATAAAATAACAAAATTTTTAATTTTATTATTTTTAGATATTTTCAAAGGTTATAACCTTTGAAAATATAATAATTTTTAAATTTTTTCAAAAGCGAATTCAATATTAAGTTATAAAAATCATCATATTTATATATAATATAAATTCAATATAAACAATTTTAGTGATTAATATTCTAATAATGATCAAAAAATAAATTAATAATCTATTATTAATAAGATAGATATCAATTAAAATATAATTACAAAACATTAAATGATTCATAAGCAAACCAAAATATATTACTATATAATAATTTTTTGTTTTGAATTTTTTTTTATTTTAAAAAGTTTATCTATATTTTTTGATTAACAATAATTTATATAAATTATATTTGTCTAACTCATAATTTATTTTGTAATTAATATTTATATAAAAATAAACAAATAAATAATTAAAATGAATATTTAAAATTATAATAAAAAAAATGAGATTTATTAATTTTTATTTAGGGTATACCTATTCAATTTTAATTATATCTGTCTCACTAATAATTTATTTCGTGATTAATATTTCTATAAAAATAAACTGATAAATAATTAAAATAAAAATTTTAAATTATACCGAATAAAAATTAAAATGAGATTTATGATTTTTTATTAATTTATACCAGTTTAATGGTTTATGTATTTTGATGTGTTGTCATTTGAAAATTTAGCGATTTATGTTTTTAGGCATTTAGTTGTTTATAGGTTTTACTTAAACAATAAAATAATAATAAAAAATTTATAATATTTTCTCATTTTCATAGGTTAATCCTTTGAAAATATAATAATATTTAAAATTTTTTTAAATGTAAATATAATATTTTAGTTATAATAATATTAATAATTATATATCATATAAATTCATTATAAACAATTTTATTGATAGATATTATAATAATGATCAAACATCAAATTAATAAATTATTTATCAAAATATATAAATTAATTAAAAAATTTAGAAAACGCAAATTGATTCAAAATTAAAAATAAATTATTTAAATTATATTTGTTGCACTCATAATTTATTTTGTAATAAATATTTCTATAAAAATAAACTAATAAATAATTAAAATGAATATTTAAAATTATAATAAATATAAATATAAATTAGATTTTTTATTTATTATGTATTATATATCGGTTTAATGGTTACTGTATTTAGGCATTACGGGGTCTAGGAGTTTACTTTTTTAACTGTGTTTGCTATTTGTAATTTATAGGTCCTATTTAAAAATTAAAAAAACAAAAAATTTATTTTTATTATTTTTTGTTATTTTCAAAGGTTATAACCTTAGAAAGTATAATAATTTTTTTAAATTTTTTTCAAAAGTGAATTCAATATTTAGTTATTATATTTATATTTCATATAAATTTAATATAAACTATTTTATTGATAGATATTCTAATAATGATCAAAAAATAAATTAATAATCTATTATTAATAAGATAGATATCAATTAAAATATAATAACAAAACCTAAAATAATTCAGAAGGAAGGCAAAATATATTACAATATAATAAATTTTTGTTTTGAAATTTTCTTCTTTTTATTAGTTTATCTATATTTTTTGATTAAAAATAATTTATACAAATTATATTTTTCTAACACATAATTTATATTGTAATTAATATTTAATAAAAATAAACGAATAAATAATATAAATGAATATTTTAAATTATAATGAAAAAAACAATATTGAGATTTATTATTTATTATTTAGGGTATACCAGCTTAAAAGGATTATCTATTTAGGGTTTTCGATATTTTGAAGTTATTGACTTAAGTGTTTAGGCATTTAGTAGTTTATAGGATTTATTTAAACAATGAAATAACAAAAAAATTATTTTTGATATTTTCTCACATTTTAAATGTTTATAACCTTTGAAAATATAATAATTTTAATTTTTTTAAAAATGTGAATACAATATTTTGTAATAATAATCATTATAATTATATATAATATAAACAAAATATATACAATTTTATTAATAGATATGATATCAATTATCAAAAAATAAATAAATATGCTATTATTAATATTATAGATATAAATTTAAATATAATTGCAAAACCTAAAATTATTCAAAATCAAAGTAAAATTTATTACCAAATAATAATTTTTGTTTTTTAGTTTTTGCTTCTTTTTATAAGTTAATATTTTATTTTTTGATGAAAAATAAAATATTTAAAATATATTTAAGGTTTACGAGTTTAAAGTTTTAAGTATTTAGGGGATTTTGTGTTAAAAAGTTTATAGATTTAAGTATTTAGGCATTTAGTGGTGTATAAGTTTTATTTAAAAAATGATATAACAAAAAATTTATTTTTATTTTTTTTTAATTTTTGAAGGTTATAACCTTAGAAAATATAAAAATTTCTAAATTTATTTTGAAATGTAAATATAATATTCAGTTATAATAATCTTAATAAATATATGTTATTTAAATTCAATATAAATAATGACATTGCTAGATATTATAATAATGATCAATAAATAAATTAATAAACTATTATTAATAAGATAGATATTATTTAAAATATATTTGCAAAATCTAAATTTATTCAAAATCAAAGTATATATTACTAAATAAAATTTTTTTTAATATTTTGCTTTTTTAATAAGTTTATATTTTTGTTATTAAAAATAAATTATTTAAATTATATTTGTCTTCCTCATTATTTATTTTGTAATTTATAATTCTATGAAAATAAACTAATAAATAAATAAAATAAATATTTAAAATTATAATGAATACAAATAAAATTGAGATTTATTATTTATTATTCAGGATATACAAGTTTAATGGTTTAAGTATTTAGGTATTTTGGGGTTTAGACATTTAAGTGTTTATGCCTTAAGTGATTTTATCTAATTTTTGATGGTTATAACCTTTGAAAATATAATAATTTTTAATTTTTTTTTAAAATTTGAATATAATATTTAGCTATAATAATCTTGTTAATTATATATAATGTAAAATCAAAATAAATAATTTTATTAATAGATATTATAATAATGATCAATAAATAAATTAATGAACTATTATTAATTAGAATGATATAAATTAAAATATAATTGCAAAATCTAAAATTATTCAAAATTAAATTAAAATATATTTCTAAATAATAATATTTTGTTTTAAAAAATTTGCCTCTTTTTATGATCTTATATTTTTTTGATGAAAAATAAATTATTTAAATTATATCCGTCTCTTTCAATCAAGAATCAAAAAATTTATTTTATTGGCATGTCTTAGCCCCCTTTTTATATCCTCATGGATATGAAAAGTATCATTTCTTTCTTTTTATATTAAATGAGTTATGTATACAAGTTCACAATACCCAAAAAGGTGTAAATGAATCATATTCAAATGTATAATAGGTTTTAATAATTGCTCAAAATATTAGTCTTGCATATTGACACTTGAGGTCACAAATCAAAGGAAAAAGACATAGTGATATTTCCAATCCCAAGAATTTTAGCTATAGAAAGTTATAAAGGGTAGTGCTCGAGCATTAACAATTTCTAGGGTCATCACTTTTTATCTTGAGGAATGTCCAAAGTTACAATCATTCCTAGTGCAATGACTTTGCAATATAAAGATAAAATGCAAAAGCTATGGTCATATCCAATACTATGACCCAATATTATAGTGATTAAATATGTATTAATGATCATTTTTAGTGCCATAACAATATGTTGAACAGAGAGACACAAGTTATGGCATATTCTCATCGATATGATTTTGTGTTCTAGAGACAAAATATACAATCATGACCATTACTAATGCTATAATAATCTAAAGCAAGAAAGAGACTGAATCCATAACTCACCCCTTGAGTCATGACTTTGTGTTATATATACAAAAAAGATAAATCTGTGACATTCCTAAAAGTTGTGATTTTCAATTTAAATTTAACACTTAGTCAATTGATTATAAAAGTGCAAAACATGAGATATAGGATTTAGGGTTTATGGATTCGGGTTATAGTTTATGGTTTAAGGTTTAGGATTTAAAGTTTTTTGGTTTATGATTATTTTTTGTTTTTTTTTTTGGAAATACACACTTTATTTATCATTTAGGCACACAACTTACAAGAGACTAAAAAGCTGACTAATTTAGGCCAGCCCACCAAATCCTATGCACCTTAATGATTCTATGCATAAAATATATAAAAAACATAATGCCTAATAATTTCAAGCGTACGACTACAACTAAAATCACCTGGCATTCCCGGACTTCAAAGTTGGCATTGAGTCATTATGTGCAATGCGTTCTTTCCATTCGGATTTGTCCAAGACTTTTGGAGGAACCTGAATGATGCACCATATTTAAACTAAGCAAATATAAGATTGAGCATGTGGGTGACATCCAGTATCAAGCGCTTGTCTATGTCATTGATATGTAATGGAATACATGTAAAACTGAATACGCATAAATCCACAAGTCCATATCGACGACACTTTGTCAATTCATTCTCAGCTCTGAATTCCACATTCTTTTGCTCCAATGATCCTCAAAAAAGTATCTTTTGGGTTAGAATGCTTCATCCTTGAGCTCCAAGAAGAGGCTGTATGTGGCACCGACAAAATATCAAATAATATGCATGTATCGGTGTGCATGTGTGATGTGGTCCATCTAATAGTCTAATTATCTACGCGTACAACCAAGCTAGAATACAAGTAAAATTACAAAATGCTATAAAGATGGGTCTTCTGCTCCCGGGAGTGTAGCATTGCCTAATGTGTATTTACAAAATGCATTAGTGGGCCCCACTTAGAGATACTCATGGGTCCAGTTGCCCTTATTGCATGCTACATAGGGAAAAGACAAGATTGTGTGTGTGAGTATGTCATGATCCATCTCTACAAGTACATGGTGCATACAAATTCCAAAATATAAATAAGACTACAAACATAAACTACAAGTTTGAATCTTTTACTCCTATTTTGCTAGTCTGGATTCCATTGCTTACTGGTCCTGCTTGGTGATGCTTTGGATTTTGTCGGCTCTCCAATTAATCATGGATTATCCGCTACTCATCTTGGACGATGGTTGGGTTTCCCTCTATGCTGCCTGATATGGCTAGTGGGACCCACTCCTAGCTACTCCTGGGTTTACTCCCGACCACTTTGCTCGGTCTCGTCAGTTGTCTGAATCTTATCATCCCGGCTTGCTAGTGGGGCCCTCTAGAAGCTGGTGGCCCATACTTCTGCCTGCTTCCAGGACTTGCTTGCCCCTCTAAATGCTAGACCAAAATGAGATTTAAGATTTATTATTGCTGTATATGTAATTTTTTTTTTGATAATATGTTTGTATAACCAAATATTTTATCTTTTTTAATAGTTTCATGTAAGTGCGGAAAAGAAAATATTAAGAGGCCGGGGATGAAGTAGTAGCACAATAACGTATGTCTCACTGACTAGACAACCGGCCAAAATTGGAGCAGAGCCTGACTCGTCTCATCATCCAACCCGCTCCGGTTAAATGAACCGAGAGAAATTTTAATATAAAATGTTTTATAATTTTATTTTCGGGTGGCTATTTTTGGACCCGCGGAACTATTCATCATCTCTCTCTCTTCTCTGTGTGCGATTTATCATGACTATTCTGTGTGCTGCATACTATAAGACATTTCTGTTGGTTTAATCTATAATGCAAAAGCATTTTCTAGTAGATTTAGCTAGTCATACTAAGCGACTAGCGAACCACATTATTTTCGGTGTTTATTTCTCATTTTTTGATTCTATCATGGATGGTTGATGAATTGGGATATATATATATATATTGCTTGTTTTCTATTGTGTTTCTATATCTCAATCTAACTATCGTGGAAGCACACTTGCCCAATAATTATATATGTCATAATGGTTTAATGGATCGATTATTTAGGGGTTTTATCGTTTAGCAGTTTAGCAATTTATGTTTTAAGGCATTTAGTGGTATATAAGTTTTATTTATATAATAAAAATAATTTTTTTTTTGATTTTTTTTAGATTTTCAAAGGTTATAACCTTTAAAAATAAAATAATTTTTAAAATCTTTTGAAATGTGAATACCATGTATAATTATATTAATCTTATTAATTATATATCATATAAATTCAATATAAATAATTTTAATGATAGATATTATAATAATGAACAAATATTAAATTAATAAACTATTATTAATAATATAAATATTAATTAAAATATATTTACATAACACAAAATGATTCAAAATCAAATAAAAATATATTACTAAATAATAATATTTAATTTTTTTATTTTTTTCATCTTTTTATAAGCTTATATTTTTTTATGATTAAAAATAAATTATATAAATAATATCTCTCACTCGAAATTTATTTGGTAATTAATTTTTCAAAAAAATTAAAATATAAATAATTAAAATGAATATTTAAAATTATAAAAATAGAAATAAAAATGAGATTTATTATTTATTAAGTAGTATACAACTTTTATAAGGTTTATGTATTTAGGGGTTTCGGGTTGTATGAGCTACTGATTTAAGTAAGTAAACATTTAGTGGTCTATATGTTTTATTTAAAAAAGAAATAACAAAAAATTTATTTTTTGTATTCTTTCTCGTTTTTTAATAATATAACCTCTGAAAATATAATAATTTTAAATTTTTTTTCAAAAGTGAATACAATATTTATTTATAATAATCATAATAATTATATATCATATAAATTCAATATAAACAATTTTATTGATAAATATTCTAATAATTATCAAAAAATAAATTAAAAATCTATTATGAATATGATTGATATTACTTTAAATATAATATCAAAACCTAAAATGATTCAAAAGCAAAAGAAAATATATCACTAAATAAGAATTATTTGTTTTTAAATTTTTATGATTGTTATAAGATTATCTATTTTTTGATGAAAAATAATTTTTATAAATTATATTTTTAACTAATAATATATTTTATAATTAATATATATAAATATAAATATATATATATATATATATATAAAATTAAACAATCAAAATGAATTTTTTAAATTATAATGAAAACAAATAAAAATGAGATTTATTAATTATTATTTAGTGTATACCGGTTTAAAGAATTATCTATATAGGGGTGTCGGGAAATAGTTTAGTGATTTAAATGCTTAAGCATTTACTGGTGTATACGTTTTATTTAAACAATAGTATAACAAAAATTTTTTTTTTTATTTTTTCACATTTTAAAGGGTTATAACCTTTGAAAATATAATAATTTTAAAATTTTTTTCAAAAGTGAATATAATATTTAGTTATAATAATAATTATATATATATATATATCATATAAATTCAATATAAACATTTTTATTGATAAATATTATAATAATGATAAAAAAATTATTTAATAATCTATTATTAATAATTTAGATATCAATTAAAATATAATTATAAAACCTAAAATGAACAGAAACAAAGCAAAATATATTACTATATAATAATTTTTTGTTTTTAGTTTTTTTATTCTTTTAATTAATTTATCTATATTTTTTTGTTGAAAAATAATTTATATAAATTATATTTCTATAACTTATACTTAATTTTGTAATTAATATTTATATAAAAATAAACAAATAAATAATAAAAATGAATATATAAAATTATACTAAAAAAATGAGATTTATTATTTATTATTTATTATTTAGGGATACCGGTTTAATTTAAATTAGATCTGTCTCACTAATAATTTATTTTGTAATTAATATTTCTATAAAAATAAACTGATAAATAATTAAAATAAAAATTTAAAATTATACTGAATAAAAATTAAAATGAGATTTAAGATTTATTTTTAATGTATACCAGTTTAATGGTTTAAGTATATACAGATTTTTTCGTTAGGAGTTTAGTGATTTATGTTTTTACGCTTTTAGTGGTATATAGGTTTTATATAAAAAAATAAAATAACAAAAAAAATTTCTATAATTTGTTATCATTTTCATAGGTTATAAACTTTTAAAATATAATAATATTTACAATTTTTTGAAATGTGAATACAATATTTAGTTATAATAATATTAATAATTATATATCATATAAATTAAATATTAACAATTTTATTAATAGATAATATAAAAATGATCAAAAATTAAATTAATAAACTATTAATAAAAAGAAAGATATTAATTAAAAAATATTTACAAATTGATTCAAAATTAAAGTAAAATATATTACTGGATAATAATTTTTAATTTTTAAATTTTTACTTCTTTTATAAGCGTATATTTTTTTATTAAAAACAAATAATTAAATTATATTTTTCGCAGTCATACTTTATTTTGTAATAAATATTTCTATAAAATTAAACTAATAAATAATTAAAATTAATATTTAAAATTATAATAAATAGAAATAAAAATTAGATTTATTAATTATTAAGTAGTTTATAGATGTTTAATGGTATATGTTGGGTAATTGCGCTTCCACGGTAGTGAGATAAAGAAACACAGAAAACAAGCAATATATATACCAATCCAGCAAGCATCCACGAAAGAATCAAAAAAACAAGAAATCAACACCGAAAATAACATGGTTCGTTAGTCACTCAGTATAACTAGCTACATTTAATAAAATTTACAATTTTTTGAAATGTGAATACAATATTTAGTTTTAATAACATTAATAATTATATTTCATATAAATTCAATATAAACAATTTTATTAATAGATAATATAATAATGATCAAAAATTAAATTAATAAACTATTAATAAAACGATAGATATTGATTAAAAAATATTTACAAAACCCAAATTTATTCAAAATTAAAGTAAAAAATATTACTGGATTATAATTTTTAATTTTTAAATTTTTACTTCTTTTATAAGCGTATATTTTTTTTATTAAAAATAAATTAATTAAATTATATTTGTCGCACTCATACTTTATTTTATAATAAATTTTTCTATAAAAATAAACTAATATATAATTAAAATGAATATTTAAAATTATAATAAATAGAAATAAAAATTAGATTTATTAATTATTAAGTAGTATATAGCAGTTAAATGGTTTATATATTTAGGAATTATGGGGTATAGGAGTTTACTGATTTAACTGTGTATCCATTTAGTGGTTTATAGGTTTTATTTAAGAAAAAAATAAAAAAAAATTATTTTTATTTTTTTTTTGATATTTTCAAAGGTTATAACCTTTAAAAATATTATAATTTTTAATTTTTTTTTCAAAAGTGAATAAATATTTATTTATAATAATCATAATAATTATATATCATATAAATTCAATATAACAAATTTATTGATAGATATTCTAATAATTATCAAAAACTAAATTAAAAATATATTATGAATAAGATTGATATTACTAAAAATATAATATCAAACCCTAAAAAGATTCAAAAGCAAAGCAAAATATATTACTTAAGAATAATTATTTGTTTTTAAATTTTTATTCTTTTTATAAGCTTATCTAATTTTTGATGAAAAATAATTTTTATAAATTATTTTTTTAACTCATAATTTATTTTATAATTAATATATATATATAAATAAAAAACAAAACAATCAAAATGAATTTTTTAACTTATAATGAAAACATATAAAAATGACATTTATTAATTATTATTTAGGGTCAACCCGTTTAAACGATTATCTATATAGGGGTATCAGGGTTTTGTAGTTTAGTGATTTAAGTGTTTAGGCATTTAGTGATTTATAGGTTTTATTTAAACAATGAAATAATAATAGAAAATATGTTTTTTTTTGTTTTTTGAAATGTTCAAAGCATATAATCTTTGAAAATATAATAATTATAAATTTTTTTTCAAAAGTGAATACAATATTTTTTGAAACTATAATAATTACTATAGTTATAATTATTATTAAATCTATATATCATATAAATTAAATATAAATATTTTAATTGATAAATATTCTAATAATGATCAAAAAATAAATTAATAATCTATTATTAATAAGTTAGATATCAATTATAATATAATTACAAAACCTAAAATGATTTAGAAACAAAATAAAATATATTACTATATAAAAATTTTTTGTTTTTAATTTTTTTCTTCTTTTAATAAGTTTATCTATATTTTTTAGTTGAAAAATAATATAGATAAATTAGATTTGTCTAACTTATAATTTATTTCGTAATTAATATTTATATAAAAATAAACAAATAAATAATTAAAATGAATATTTAAAATTATAATGATAAAAATAAAAATGAGATTTATTTTTTATTATTTAGGATATACCTCTTTAAAAAATTTATCTATTTAGGGGTTTTGAGATTTAGAAGTTATTTATTTAAGTATTTAGGCATTTAATGGTTTATAGATTTTATTTTAACAATGAAATAATAAAAAATTTATTTTTGATATTTTTTCAAATTTTCAAATGTCATAACATTTGAAAAAATAATAATTTTAATAATTTTTTAAAAATGTGAATACAATATTTAGTTATAATAATTATTATAACTATATATAATATAAACTAAATATAAACAATTTTATTGATAATATTATATCAATTATCAAAAAATAAATTAATAAACTATTATTAATATGATAGATATAAATTAAAATATAATTAAAAAAACTAAAATGATTGAAAATCAAATTAAAATTTATTACTAAATAATAATTTTTTTTTTGTTTTTGCAACATTTTATAAGCAAATATTTTTTTTTGTTGAAAAATATATTATTTAAATTATATTTGTCACTCATAATTTATTTTGTAATTAATATTTCTATAAATTATTTAAATTATATTTAAGGTTTACGAGTTTAAAGGTTTAGGTATTTAGGGGATTCAAGGTTTAGGAGTTTAGAGATTTATGTATTTAGGCATTTAATGGTCTAAAAGTTTTATCTAAACAATTATATAACAAAAATTTTATTTTTGTTATTTTTTCTCATTTTTGAACGTTATAACCTTTGAAAATATAACAATTTTTGAATTTTTTTTATTTGTGAATACTATATTTTGTTATGATAATCATAATAATTATATATCATGTTAATTCATTATAAACAATTATATTGATAGATATTATATTAATGATTAAAAAATAAATTAATAAACTATTATTAATAAGATAGATATTTTTTAAAATATATTTGCAAAACATAAATTTATTCAAAATCAAAGTAAAATATAATAGTAAATAATAATTTTTTTGATGTTTTGCTTCTTTTTATAAGTTTATATTGTTTGTTATTAAAAGTAAATTATTTAAATTATATTTGTCTTCCACATAATTTATTTTTAATTTATAATTCTATAAACATAAACTAATAAATAATTAAAATCAATATTTAAAATTATAATGATTAAGAATAAAATTGAGTTTTATTATTTATTATTTAGGATATACTAGTTAAATGGTTTAAGTATTTAGGTGTTTTGGGATTTTGTGATTTAAGTGTTTAGGACTTTCGTGAGTTATAGTTTTTATTTAAAGAATGAAAAAATAAAAAATTAAATTTTTTGATTTTTTTTAATTTTTGAAGGTTATAACCTTTGAAAATATAATAATTTTTAATTTTTTTAAATGTTAATATAATATTTAGTTATAATATTCTTAATAATTATATATAATGTAAACTCAATATAAATAATTGCATTAATAGATATTATAATAATGATCAATAAAAAATTAATAAACTATTATTAATAAGAATGATATAAATTAAAATATAATTGCAAAAACTAAAATTATTCAAAATCAAAATAAAATATAAGACAAAATAATAAATTTTTGTTTTTAAAATTTTGCCTCTTTTTATAAGAATATATATTTTTTGATGAAAATTAAATTATTTAAATTATATCTGTCTCACTAATAATTTATTTTGCAATTAATATTTATATAAAAATAAATTGCCAAATAATTAAAATAAAAATTTAAAATTATAGTGAATAAATATTAAAATGAGATTTAAGATTTATAATTATTGTATACCAGTTTAATAGTTTAAGTATTTACAGGTTTTGTCGTTAGGAGTTTAGAGATTTATGTTCTTAGGCTTTTAGTGGTTTATAGGTTTTATATAAATAAATAAAATAACAAAAAATTTTTATATAATTTGTTATCATTTTCATAGTTTATAACCTTTGAAAATATAATAATATTTACAATTTTTTGAAATGTGAATACAATATTTAGTTTTAATAATATTAATAATTATATATCTTATAAATTCAAATTAAACAATTTTATTGATAGACGATATAATAATGATCAAAAATTAAATTAATAACCTATTAATAAAAAGAAAGATATTAATTAAAATAAATTTACAAAACCCAAATTGATTCAAAATTAAATTAAATATATTACTGGATAATAATTTTAAATTTTTAAATTTCTACTTATTTTTTAAGTGTATATTTTTTTTATTAAAAATAAATAAATTAAATTATATTTGTCGCACTCATACTTTATTTTGCAATAAATATTTCTATAAAAATAAACTAATAAATAATTAAAATTAATATTTAAAATTATAATAAATAGAAATAAAAATTAGATTTATTAATTATTAAGTAGTATATACCAGTTTAATGGTTTCTGTATTTAGGCATTACGAGGTTTAGGAGTTTACTGATTTAACTATATATGCATTTAGTAGTTTATAGGCTTTATTTAAGAAAAAAAATAAAAAATAATTTATTTTTATTATTTTTTGATATTTTCAAAGTTTATAACCTTTGAAAATATAATAATTTTTAAATTTCTTTTCAAAAGTGAATACAATATATATTTATAATAATCTTAATAATTATATATCATATAAATTCAATATAAACAATTTTATTGATAGATATTCTAATAATTATCAAAAAATAAATTAAAAATCTATTATGAATAAGATTGATTTTACTTAAAATATAATATCAAAGACTAAAATGATTCAAAAGCAAAGCAAAATATATTACTTAATAATAATTATTTGTTATTAAATTTTTATTCTTTTTATAAGCTTATATATTTTTTGATGAAAAATAATTTTTATAAATTATATTTTTAACTCATAATTTATTTTATAATTAATATATATATATATATATATATAAAGCTAAACAATCAAAATAAATTTTTTAAATTATAATGAAAACAAATAAAAATGAGATTTATTAATTATTATTTAGGGTATACCAGTTTAAAAAATTATATATATAGGGTTATCGGGAATTTGTAGTTTAGTGATATGAGTGTTAAGGCATTTAGTGATTTATAGCTTTATTTAATCAAAAAAATAAGAAAAAATAATATTTTTTTTATTTTTTCACATGTTCAAAGTTTATAACCTTTGAAAATATAATAATTTTGAAACTTTTTTCAAAAGTGAATACAAATTATAGTTATAATAATTAATAAATTTATATATCATATAAACTCAATATAAACATTTTTATTGATAAATATTATAATAATGATCAAAAGATAAAATAATAATCTATTATTAATAAGTTAGATAGCAATTAAAATATTATTACAAAACCTAAAATGATTCAGAAACAAATCAAAATCTATTACTATATAATATTTTTTTGTTCTAAATTTTTTTCTTCTTTTATTAAGTTTATCTATATTTTTTTGTTGAAAAATAATTTATATAAAATATATTTGTATAACTCATAATTTATTTTGTAATTAATATTTATATAAAAATAAACAAATAATTAATTAAAATGAATATTTAAAAATATAATAATTTTAAAATTTTTTAAAAATATGAATACAATATTTAGTAATAATAAATATTATAACTATATATAATATAAACTAAATATAAATAATTTTATTGATAGATATTATATCAATTATCAAAAAATTAAGTAATAAACTATTATTAATATGATATATATAAATTAAAATATAATTAAAAATCTTAAAATGCTTCAAAATCAAAGTAAAATTTATTACTAAATAATAATTTTTTTTTGCATCATTTTATAAGCTTATATGTTTTTTTGTGAAAAATATATTATTTAAATTATATTTGTATCCTCATAATTTATTTTGTAATTAATATTTTTATAAAATTTTTAAATTATATTTAAAGTTTATGAGTTTAAACGTTTAAGTATATTTATGTGTTTAGACATTTAGTGGTTTATAAGTTTTATTTAAACAATGATATAACAAAAAATTTATTTTTGTTATTTTTTTTCTTTTTTGAAGGTTATAAACTTTGAAAATATAACAATTTTTAAATTTTGTATATATGTGAATACAATATTTAGTTATGATAATCTTAATAATTATATATCATATAAATTCAATATAAACAATTATATTGAAATATATTATATTAATGATCAAAAAATAATTTAATAAACTATTATTAATAAGATAGATATTATTTTAAATATATTTGCAAAACATAAATTTATTCAAAATCAAAGTAAAATATATTACAAAATAATACTTTCTTTGATGTTTTGCTTCTTTTTATAAGTTTATATTTTTTTTTATTAAAAGTAAATTATTTAAATTATATTTATCTTCCACATAATTAATTTTTAATTTATAATTCTATAAATATAAACTAATAAATAATTAAAATGAATATTTAAAATTATAATGAATACAAATAAAATAGAGATTTATTATTTAGTATTCAGGATATACTAGTTTAATGATTTAAGTATTTTGGTGTTTTGGGGTGTAGTGATTTAAGTGTTTAGGCCTTTAGTGATTTATAGTTTTTATTTAAAGAATGAAAAATGAAAAATTTAATTTTTTGATTTTTTTTAATTTTTCAAGGTTATAACCATTGAAATTATTATAATTTTTAATTTGTTTTAAATTTGAATATAATATTCAGTAATAATATTCTTAATAATTATATATAATGTAAACTCAATATAAATAATTTTATTAATAGATATTATAATAATGATCAATACAAAATTAATAAACTATAATTAATAAGAATGATATAAAGTAAAATATTATTCCAAAATTTTTAATGATTCAAAATAAAAATAAAATATATAACTAAATAATAAAATTTGTTTTTAAAATATTTCCTAATTTTATTAGGATATATATTTTTTTTGATGAAAAATAAATTATTTAAATTAGATCTGGCTCACTAATAATTTATTTTGTAATTAATATTTCTATAAAAATAAACTCATAAATAATTAAAATAAAAATTTAAAATTATACTTAATAAAAATTAAATTGAGATTTATGATTTTTTTAATGTACACTTGTTTAATAGTTTAAGTATATAAAGGTTTTGTCGTTTAGGAGTTTAGCGATTTATGTTTTTAGGCATTTAGTCGTTTATTGGCTTTATTTAAACAATAAAATAACAAAAAAAATTGTAATTTTTTCTCATTTTCATTGGTTATAACCTTTGAAAATATAATAATATTTTTAATTTTTTGAAATGTGAATACAATATTTAGTTATAATAATATTAATAATTATATATCATATAAATTCAATATAAAGAATTTTATCGATATATAACATAATAATGATCAAAATTTAAATTAATATACTATTAATAAAAAGATTGATATTAATTAAAAAATATTTACATAACACAAATTGATTCAAAATTAAAGTAAAATATATTACTGGTAATAATTTTTAATTTTTATATTTTTACTTCTTTTATAAGCATATATTTTTTTTGATTAAAAATAAATTAATTAAAATATATATGTCGCTCTGATAATTTAATTTGTAATAAATATTTCTATAAAAATAAACTAATAAATAATTAAAATTAATATTTAAAATTATAATAAATAGAAATAAAAATTATATTTATTAATTATTAAGTAGTATATACCGGTTTAATGGTTTATGTATTTAGGAATTATGAGGTTTTAGGAGTTTACTGATTTAACTGTGTATGCATTTAGTGGTTTATAGGTTTTATTAAAAAAATAAAACAATAAAAAAGTTATTTTTATTGTTTTTTGATATTTTCAAAGGTTATAACCTTTGAAAATATAATAATTTTAAATTTTTTTTTTAAATGTGAATACAATATTTAGTTATAATAATCATTATATTTATATATCATATAAATTCAATATAAACAATTTTATTGATAAATATTCTAATAATGATCAAAAAATAAATTAATAATCTATTATTAATAAGATAGATATCAATTAAAATATAGTTACAAGACCTAAAATGATTCAGAAGAAAAGCAAAATATATTACTATATAACAATTTTTTGATGAAAAATAAGATAAATTTTTGATGAAAAATAATTTATAAAAATTATATTTGTCTAACTCAATTAATTTTGTAATTAATATTTATATATAAATAAAAATATAAATAATTAAAATGAATAATTAAAATTATAATTAATAAAAATGAGATTTATTATTTATTATTTAGGATTACCGGTTTAATTTAAATTAGATCTATCTCACTAATAATTTATTTTGTAATTAATATTTCAATAAAATAAATTAATAAATAATTAAAATAAAAATTCAAAATTATACTGAATAAAAATTAAAATCAGATTTATGATTTATTAATAATGTATACCAGTTTAATGAATTAAGTATTTAGAGGTTTTTTCGTCAGGAGTTTCGCAATTTATGTTTTTAGGCTTTTAGTAGGTTATAGGTTTTATTTAAATAAATAAAATAACAAAAAAAATTCCTATAATTTTTTATCATTTTCATAGGTTATAACATTTGAAAATAAAATAATATTTAAATTTTTTTGAAATTTTAATACAATAATTTGTTATAATAATATTAAAAATTATATATCATTTAAATTTAATATAAATAATTTTATTGATAGATATTATAATAATGATAAAAAATTTAATATATAAACTATTAATATTAAGATAGATATTAATTACAAAATATTTACAAAACCTAAATTGATTCAAAATTAAAGTAACTTATATTACATGATAATAATTTTTAATTTTTAAATTTCTACTTCTTTTATAAGCGTATATTTTTATTAGATAAATAATATATTATTTAAATTATATTTGTCCCACTCATAATTTATTTTGTAATTAATATTTCTAACTAAATACACTAATAAATAATTAAAATGAATATTTAAAAATATAATAAATAACAATAAAAATTAGATTTATTAATTATTAAGTAGTATTTAGGGGTTTAATGGTTTATGTATTTAGGCATTACGGGGTTTAGGAGTTTACTGATTTAACTTTATATGCATTTAGTAGGGCTGCTCACGGGACAGAGAGATTCGCCACCCTACCCGAAGTCTTGTCCCAAAAGAATCGGGACTGAGAAAAATCCATTGACTTTGACTTTTCCCGTCCTGTTCTGTCACATATTTTTTCTTTTGGGACGGTTCCGGATATTAAGCAAAATCCATCCCAAAAACCATCCCATCCTAAAAAACTGATACTATAACCATGAATATGAATATAAAACATGAACAGGCCACCAATTCCACTACTGCCCATCCAATTCCGATGCACCTATTGCTGTTCCGACGATTTCCAGGCCACCTCATGCCGTTCTAGCCATGTTCAGTTAGGTCCAGCCCTTGTCCGTCGCACTTTTGGTTGCCTCCACCATGTCTCAGATGCCACCAGCCTTTTGGTTTGTTTTTCTGATGAGAATTGAATGATTAATTATTATTATTATTATTATTATTATGTGTTTTTGTCAGTTTTGTAGAGTATTGGTTGTGGTGTTGTGGTTGGGCTGAATGAGTGGGCTGAATGTGTTACAATCAATTTTGTAGAGCTTACTTGTTTGAAATATTTATATGTATTTATACTTAACATATCATATTAATGAATGACAATGCAATTGGCACAATCCAGCAATAAACGAAAAATACAATAAATTTAAGATGATCACATCTCAAATGATCAAAGTACTGGTAAATCCAATCATCATTTTTTCACGAACCCTCCTATTGTTACGGTAGGTTCTTCGATTCCAATTGTAAAAGAAAGTCAAGGTACATCTGAACCTCAAGCTCATAAAAAGTATAAGTCTGTTGTTTGGGAAACTTATGAGATATTAGTTGATTCAGAGGGAAATGAAACTGGTAGGGCAGCTTGTATATCGTGTAGGAAAGAATATTTACAAAAAGTGATCAAGGTACTTCGGGTTTATGGAAATACTTGAGAGAGACTTGTAGGAAATTTCCACACAAAAAAGAATTAATAGAAGCTCACAAAGGTAAAGACAAGTCACAATCTTTGTTGAGTTTCACTAAAGTTACTAGTTCAGAGGATAACAAATTAACTTGTTGGCAATTTGATCAACAACTTGTTAGGGAGGCTTTGGTGAAAATGATCATAAAAGGTGAATTGCCTTTTTTTTGTTGAGAGGGATGAGTTTAAGGAGTTTTGTGAAGTTAGTGTGCCTCAATTTAAAATTCCATCTAGGCACTCTACACAGAGGGATTGTTTTTCTTTGTTTGTGAAGGAAAAGAAGAAATTATGTGATAGCATATCGTCTAATTGTAGTAGAGTTTCATTGACTACCTACACATGGACTAGCATTCAAAATTTGTCTTATAATGTATGACTGTTCATTTAATTGATTCTCAATGGAATATGCATAAAATCCTTTTAAACTTTTGTGTAATTAAAAGTCATTCTGTAGTTAATATTAGAAATTCTATTGAGTTTTGCATGAATGAATGGGGTTTTAGAAAGTTGATGTGCATTACTGTTGACAATGCATCAAATAATGATGTTGCAGTTGAACAATTGATAAAAAGGCTTGTGAAGAAAAGTGTTGTAACTTTGAGAGGCGAGCATTTTCATATGAGATGTTGTGCTAATAGCCTAAACGTAATTGTCAGAGATGGCTTTGCAGTAGTTGAGGTTGCTATTCAAAAAATTAGAGGTGTGGTGAAATATGTGAGGAGCAGTCCTAAAAGATTAGATATGTGTAAATTATGTGTTGAAGAAGCAAACTTGACATATGGATCTTCATTGCAATTGTCCTACAAGATGGAATTCAACTTATTTGATGCAACAAACTGATATAAAATATCAAAAAGTATTTGATAAGTTGGAGGACAAAGACAAAAGGGTTTTGAAGGAGTTTAGTTCAAATGTTCCAACTAAGAGAGACTGAATAAATGCCAAAATTTTGGCTCGTTTCTTGAAAACTTTTTATGAGGTAACTTGTAAATTTTCTGGCTCATAATATTCTACCTCTAGTGTTTATTTTCCTGAGATAATTCGAATTTTTAAAAAAATTAAGCTTTGTGAAAATAGTAGAGATACAATGGTGTCTGAAATAGGTATGAAAATGAGGCATAAATTCAACAAATATTGGGGTTCTCTTCAGTCAACAAATATTATTCTTTTTGTAGCAGTAGTGTTAATCCTAGATATAAGCTCAAATATCTCATGTTTAAGTACACTTAGCATTATGGAGAGGAATTGGCTAAAAATTTGGTGAAAAATGTTATAAATGCTTTAAATGAGATGATGGATGATTATAAAGATAAAAATGAAGATGAATCAAAATAAGATGTTTTCTCTTCTACTGTGTTGAAGAAAAATGATGATTTCTTTGTTGGTAGTGATACTTATGTTGATGATTATTTTTGTTGAATTGGAGAAAGAACAAGAAGTTGCAGCTTTGGAAAAGTTGGATAGGTACTTGGAAGACAAACTTGAAAAAAATAGAATTGATTTTGATCTTCTAAACTGGTGGAAGCTAAATGAGGTTAGGTATCCTTATTTAGCAAATGAAGCTTAAAATGTATTTGCTATCCAAGCATCTACTGTGGCCTGCGAATCTACATTTAGCATTGGGGGGAGAACTTTGGATAAATTAGGAGTTCTTTAAAACCTATTACAGCTGAAGTTCTCATATGTCTACAAGATTGGTTGAGAAGCTCAAACAAACCTATTGAAATTGAAGAATTAGTTCACGTCCTTGATGATAATGAATCAGGTTAGTATACAAATCTTGTAAATTTTAATTTCATTTTTACTTTTTTTATTCATTCAATTTAATAAAAATATGGTTGAGTTACAATTTTCAAAGGGGTCACAAGATCCAAAATTTCTTCCAACTATAGTTGGCCAACTAAATATGGAATGTGTGTATTAAATTTTATAAGAAATATTTTGTTTTTTTATTACTCTTTCATCTTAGAAATTTATGTCTACATGATTAACATGTTTTCATCTTTGATTGTCCTTCTATAGTGGAGGAAGAAAAGGGAGGAGTTGTTGAAGAGATAATTAATTGGGTTTGGATTTTCGTTGTTGTTACGGGACGGACCTTTGAAATGATTATTATTATGGTTGTTATTAGTTGTATTTTTTTTGTTATGTTAAGCTGCCTAATTTTAGCAATTACTTAAGTAGTAATTGATGCCACCAATATTTGTGGTCATCTTTAGCTATTCCTTAATATTTTAAATAATTGTTTAAAAAATGTTGTATTGCTATTATGGTTAACTTTCACTCGGTCGAACAAAGCCAACTTGTGAAAAAACAAAGAACCAAATTAAGCTCACAACTCGATCACATTTTTTTTATCATTTCTATCCTTTTCTGCACATCAAAGCTTTTGACAAGGTAATGGAACTCGTTTGCGGTATTCAGCCTATTTGACAAAACAAAATTGGCCCAATTTGAGTTTGAAAGATACATACCTAAGGAATGATAAATTGTAAAGCAAAAGGTTTAGACATGAACTAACTTTGCCGGTTTTAAGAAAATAAATTGAAAAAAATGTCTGAACTCCGTTTCGTCCCGGAACCGTTTTCTTCTACCCAAAATCCCCGATCTCGATCCCATCCCATCTCGATACTTTGAACCTATGGGACGGGTCTGGATCTTCAAAAAAAATCTCCGAATTATGGGAAGGGACTGGAAATTTGTAATCCCCATCCCGTCCCATGAGCACCCCTAGCATTTAGTGGTTTATAGGTTTTATTTAAAAAAAAATTACAAAAAAGTTATTTTTATTATTTTTTGATATTATCAAAGGTTATAACCTTTGAAAATATAATAATTTTTAAATTTTTTTCAAATGTGAATATAATATTTAGTTATACTAATCATTAAATTTATATATTATATAAATTCAATATAAACAATTTTATTGATAAATATTCTAATAAGGATCAAAAAATAAATTAATAATCCATTAATAATAAGATAGATATTATTTAAAATATAATTACAAAACTTAAATTAATTCAGAAGCAAAGAAAAATATATTACTATATAATAATTTTTTGTTTTTGAATTTTTTATTCTTTTAATAAGTTTATCTATATTTTTTTAGTAGATAAATATTTTATATAAATTATATTTGTCTAACTCATAATTTATTTTGTAATTAATATTTATATATAAATAAACAAATAAATAATT
The DNA here is from genome assembly GCA_029783825.1 of Sapria himalayana. NCBI lineage: Eukaryota > Viridiplantae > Streptophyta > Magnoliopsida > Malpighiales > Rafflesiaceae > Sapria > Sapria himalayana. The sequence goes on along the minus strand of JAREIK010003597.1, from coordinate 33,040 downwards.
AAAATGAATATTAAAAATTATAATGAAAAAAATATGAGATTTATTATTTATTATTTATTATTTATTATTTATTATTTATTATTTATTATTTATTATTTATTATTTATTATTTATTATTTATTATTTATTATTTATTATTTATTATTTATTATTTATTATTTATTATTTATTATTTATTATTTATTATTTATTATTTATTATTTATTATTTATTATTTATTATTTATTATTTATTATTTATTATTTATTATTTATTATTTATTATTTATTATTTATTATTTATTATTTATTATTTATTATTTATTATTTAGGGATACCGGTTTAATTTAAATTAGATCCGTCTCACTAATAATTTATTTTGTAATTAATATTTCTATAAAAATAAACTGATAAATAATTAAAATAAAAATTTAAAATTATATTTAATAAAAATTAAAAAGAGATTTAAGATTTATTATTAATGTATGCCATTTTAATAGTTTAAGTATTTAGAGGTTTTGTCGTTAGGAGTTTAGCAATTAATGTTTTTAGGATTTTAGTGGTTTATAAGTTTTATATACAAAAATAAAATAACAAAAAAAATTTCTATAATTTGTAATCATTTTCATAGGTTATAACCTCTGAAAATTTAAATAAATTTACAATTTTTTGAAATGTGAATACAATATTTAGTTTTAATAATATTAATAATTATATATCATATAAATTCAAAATAAACAATTTTATTGATAGATAATATAATAATGATCAAAAATTAAATTAATAAAATATTAATAAAAAGATAGATATTAATTAAAAAATATTTACAAAACCCAAATTTATTCAAAATTAAAGTAAAAAATATTACTGGATTACAATTTTTAATTTTTAAAATTCTACTTCTTTTATAAGCGTAAATATTTTCTTTGATTAAAAATAAATTATTTAAATTATATTTGTCGCACTCATAATTTATTTTGTAATAAATAATTCTATAAAATAAACTTACAAATAATTAAAATGAATATTTAAAATAATAATAAATTGGAATAAAAATTAGATTTCTTAATTATTAAGAACTATATAGCGATTTAATGGTTTATGTATTTAGGCATTACGGGCCTTAGAAGTTTACAGATTTTACTATGTATGCATTTAGTGGTTTATAATTTTTTTTTTAAAATTAAAATAATAAAATATTTATTTTTATTATTTTTTGATATTTCCAAAGGTTATAACATTTGAAAATATAATAATGTTTAATTTTTTTTCAAATGTGAATTCAATATTTAGTTATAATAATCATTATATTTATATATCATATAAATTCAATATAAACAATATTATTGATAAATATTCTAAAAATGATCAAAAAATAAATTAATAATCTATTATTAATAAGATAGATATTAAATAAAATTTATATGCAAAACCTAAAATGATTCAAAATCAAAGTAAAATATATTAATAAGATAGATATTCAATAAAACTATTATTAATAAGATAAAATATACAGGTTTAAAAGATTATATATTTATGAGTTTTGGAATTTAAGAATTTAGTGATTTAAGTGTTTAGTCATTTAGTAGTTTATAAGTTTTCTTTTAAAAATAAAATAACGAAAAACTTTTTTTTTCTTATTTGTTCTCATTTTTGAAGGATATAACCTTTGAAAGTATGACAATTTTTAAATTCTTTTTAAATGTGAATACTATATCTAGTTATGATAATCTTAATAATTATATATCATGTAAATTCAATATAATCAATTATAGTGATATATATTATTATAAAGATCATACAAAAGATTAATAAAGAATTATTAATAAGATAAATATTGATTAAAATATATTTACAAAACCTAAAATAATTCAAAATCAAATTGAAATATTTTACTAAATATTAATTTTAAATTTTAATAGGTTTTATTTAGTCAATAAAATAACAAAAAATTTATTTAAATGAATTTTCGTGATTTACATAGGTAATAACCTTTGAAAATATAATAATTTTTTAATAGTTCTAAAATATGAATACAATACTTATTTACAATAATCTTAATAATTGTATTTGATGTAAATTCAATAGACAAAGTTTTATTAATATATATTTTTTTGATGATCAAAAAATAAATTAATAAACTATTATTAATAAGATAGATATTAATTAAAATATATTGTAGAACCCAAAATAATTCAAAATCAAAGTAAATTATATTACTAAATAAAATTTTAAATTTTTGAAATTTTGTTTATTTTTATAAGCTAATATTTTTTTTTCATAAAAAATAATTTATTTAAATTATATATGTCTCACTCATTATTTATTTTGTAATTAATATTTTTATAAAAATAAACTAAGAAATAATTAAAATGAATATTTAAAATTATAATGAATACAAATAAAAATGAGATCTATTATTTATTATTTATTATTTAGATTATATAGGTTTAATTGTATAAGTATTTAGGGGGTTTTGAGGTTTAGGAGTCTAGAGATTTAAATGTTTAGGCATTTAGTGGTTTATAAGTTTTATTTAAATAATAAAATAATAAAAAAATTATTTTTGTAATTTTTTATCATTTTTAAAGTTTATTACCTTTGAAAATATAATAATTTTTAAATTTTTTTCAAATGAAAATATAATATTTAGTTATAATAATCTTAATAATTATAAGACATTTAAATTCAATATAAGTAATTTTATTGTTAGATATTATAAAATTTATCAAATAATAAATTAATAAACTATTCTTAATAAGATTGATAGCAATTAAAATATAATTGCAAAAACTATATATAATGATTCAAAATCAAAGTAAAATATATTACTAAATAATAATTTTTTATTGTTAAATTTTTACTTCTTTTTATAAGCTTATATTTTTTTTTGATTAAAAATAAATTATTAAAATTATAGTTGTCTAGCTCATTATTTATTTTGTAATTAATATTTCTATAAAAAATAAACTAATAAATAATTAAAATGAATATTTAAAATTATAATGAATACAAATCAAAATGAGATTTATGATTTATTATATATGGTATACCAGTTTAATGGTTTGATTATATAGAAGTTTTGTCGATTAGGAGTTTAGCAATTTATGTTTTTAGGCATTTAGTGGTTTATAGGTTTTATTTATATAATAAAAATTTAAAATTCTTTTTTGATTTTTTCTGATTTTCAAAGGTTATAACCTTTGAAAATAAAATAATTTTTAAAATTTTTTGAAATGTGATTACAATGTATAATTATATTAATCTTACTAATTATATATCATATAAATTCAATATAAAAAATTTTAATGATAGATATTATAATAATGATCAAAATTTAAATTAATAAACTATTATTAATAATATAAATATTAATTAAAATATATTTACATAACAAAAAATGATTCAAAATTAAATCAAAATATATTACTAAATAATAATATTTAATTTTTAAAATTTTCATTCTTTTTATAAGCTAATATTTTTTTTATTAAAATAAATTATTTAAATAATATCTGTCACTCGAAATTTATTTTGCAATTAATTTTTCTAAAAAATTAAACTATAAATAATTAAAATGAATATTTAAAATTATAATAAATAGAATTAAAAATGAGATTTATTATTTATTAAGTAGTATATAGTTGTTAAAAGGTTTATGTATTTAGGGGTTTCGAGATTTATGAGCTTACTGATTTAAGTAAGTAAGCATTTAATGATCTATAGGTTTTTTTTAAAAAATGAAATAACAAAAAATTTATTTTTATTATTTTTTCTCATTTTTTAAGGTTATAACCTTTGAAAATATAATAATTTTTAAATTTTTTTCAAAAGTGAATACAATATTTAGTTATAATAATCATTATATTTATATATCATGTATATTCAATATAACCAATTTTATTGATAAATATTCTAATAATGATAAAAAAATTAAATAAATAATCTATTATTAATAAGATAGATATCAAAATAACCTAAAATGATTCAGAAGCAAAGCAAAATATATTACTATATAATAATTTTTTGTTTTGAAATTTTTTTTTCTTTTAAAAAGTTTATCTATATTATTTTGATGAAAAATAATTTATATAAATTATATTTGTGTAACTCATAATTTATTTTGTAATTAATATTTATATAAAAATAAACAAATAAATTATTAAATTTGAATATTTAAAATTAAAATGAAAATAAAATGAGATTTATACTTTATTATTAAGGATATACTGGTTTAATTTAAATTAGATCTGTCTCACTAATAATTTATCTTGTAATTAATATTTCTATAAAAATAAACTGATAAATAATAAAAATAAAAATTAAAATTATACTAAATAATTAAAGTAATTTATTTTGTTCCTCTCAACTCTAGAATGATTGCTAAAGCTCTAACCAAAATAATAAGAGCTTTTACTTTATCTCTAATATGTCGCATCATATTTAATGTTGAATCTCTAGGCTATCAAAGGTAATTTGACTCATGTACGCTAACAGACCAAACCAAAGTTGTACCCCTATGTGTTGAAATAGCTAGTTGTTGTGGATGCAATTTATATTAATTATTGTAATTTCTTCTAAAATATCTCTCATGCACACACTCAAAGCAATTTTTTTAAACCATAGTTCACCTCTAAAAAAATAACCACCTTGTAGCCTATTAGAACAAACTAGCCCTTGGGCACTTTGAGCAGGGCAAGTAGTATGTGCTCTCTTTCAATCAAGAATCAAAAAATTTATTTTATTGGCATGTCTAAACCATTTTTTTATATCCTCATGGATATGAAAAGTATCATTTCTTTCTTTTTATAATAAATGAGTTATGTACAAGCTCACAATACCCAAAAAGGAGTAAATGAATCATATTCAAATGTATAAAAGGTTTTAATCATTGCTCTAAATGTTAGTCTTGCATATTGACACTTTAGGTCACAAATCAAAGGAAAAAGCCATAGTGATATTTCCAATCCCAAGAATTTTAGCTATAGAATGTTATACAGAGTAGTACTCGAGCTTTAACTATTTCTAGGATCATGACTTTTGCTCTTGAGGAATGTCCAAAGTTACAATCATTCCTAGTGCAATCACTTTGCAATATAAAGATAAAATGCACAAGCTATGGTCATATCCAATACTGTGACCCATTATTATAGTGTTTAAATATGTATTCATGATCATTCTTAGTGCCATAACAATATGTTCAACAGAGAGACACAAGTTATGGCATATTCTCATCGATATGATTTTGTGTTCTAGAGACAAAATATACAATTATGACCATTGCTAATGCTACAATAATCTAAAGCAAGAAAGAGACTTAATCCATAACTCACCCCTTGAGTCATGACTTTGTGTTACATATACAAAAAGAGAAATCTGTGACATTCCTAAAAGTTGTGAATTTCAATTTAAATTTAACACTTAGTCATTTGATTATAAAAGTGAAATGCATGAGATTTAGGATTTAGGATTTATGGGCTAGGGTTATAGTTTATGGTTAAAGGGTTAGGATTTAAAGTTAAGGGTTTATTATTTTTTTTTGTTTTTTTTTTGGAAAATATACACTTTATTTATCATTTAGGCACACAACTTATAAGAGACTAAAAAGCTGACTAATTTAGGCCAGCCCGCCAAATCCTATGCACCTTAATGATTCTATGCTTAAAATACATAAAAAAACATAATGCCTAATAATTCCAAGCGTACAAATACAACTAACATCACCTGGCATTCCCAAACTTCAGAGTTGGCATTGAGTCATTATGCGCACTGCGTACTTTCTATTCGGATTTGTCTAAGCCTTTTGGAGGATCCTGAATGATGCACCATATTAAAACTATTCAAATATATGATCGTGCATGTGTGTGACATGCAGGATCAAGCAATTGCCTATGTCATTGCTATGCAATGGAATACATGTAAAATTGAATACCCATAAATCCACAAGTCCATATCTATGGTACTTTGTCAATTCATTCTCACCTCTGAATTCCACATTCTTTTGCTCCAATGATCTTCAAAAGAGTATCTCTTGGGTTAGAATGCTTCCTCCTCGAGCTCCAAGAAGTGGTTGTATGTTGCACCGACAAAATATCAAAAAATATGCATGCATCGATGTGGATGTGTGATGAGGTTCATCTCAAAGTCTAATTATCTACGCGTACAACCAAGCTAGAATACAAATAAAAAATACAAAATGCTATAAAGATTGGTCTTCTGCTCCCGGGAGTGGAGTATCGCCTAATGTGTCTTTACAAAATGCATTAGTGGGCCCCACATAGAGATACTCATGGGTCTAGTTGCGCTCATTGCATGCTACATAGAGAACAAATAAGATTGTGTGTGTGAGTATGTCCTGATCCGTCTTTACATGTATATGGTGCATACAAAGTCCAAAATACAAATAAGACAACAAACATAAACTACATGATTGAATCTTTCGCTCCCGTGTAGCTTGTCTGGACTCCATTGCTTACTAGCCCTGCTCGGTGATGCTTCAGATTTTGCCAACTCTCCAATTAATCATGGATTACCCACTACTCCTATTGGGCGACATTTGGGTGGCCCTATATGCTGCCTAATACGACTAGTGTGACCCACTCCTAGCCACTCCTAGGTTTACTCCGGACCACTTTGCTCAGTCTCGTCAGTTGTCTGGATGTTATCATCCCGACTTGATAGTGGGGCCCTCTACAAGCTAGTGACGCATACTTCTGGTTGCTTCTAGGACTTGTTAGCCTCTCTAAATGCTACACCAAAATGGACAATAATATGTGCATGTGTGTACTGTGGTCCGTCACTATGTGTGTGTGGTGCAGTAGTATCAGGGTTTAAAAGTTTTGTAATTTAAATATTTAGGTATTTTGTGGTTTATATGTTTTATTTAAATAATTAAATAACAAAAAAAAATTTTATGATTTTTCTCATTTTCGAGGTTATAACTATTGAAAATATTATAATTTTTAATTTTTTTTCAAATGTTAATACAATATTTAATTATAATAATCATAAAAATTAAATATCATGTAAATTCAATATAAATAATTTTATTGATAGATATAATAATACTGATCATAAGATAAATTAATAAACTATTATTAATAAGATAGATCTTAATTAAAATATATTTGCAAAACCTAAAATGATTCAAAATCAAAGTAAAATATATTAATAAATAATAATTTTTTATTTATAAATTCTTGATTCTTTTTATAAGCTTATGAATTTTTTTGAAGAAAATAAATTATTTAAATTATATTTGTCTCATTCATAATTTTATTTTGCAATTAATATTTCTATAAATATAAACTAATAAATAATTAAAATGAATATTTAAATTATAATGAATACAAATAAAAATGAGATTTATGAATAATTATTTAGGGTATATCGGTTTAATGGTTTAAGTATTTAGGAGTTTAGAAGTTTAGTGGTTTATGTATTTAGGCATTTAGTAGTTTATATGTTTTATTTAAATAATGAAATAACAAAAAAATTATTTGTCAAATTTTTTATCAATTTTGAAGGTTATAACCTTTATAAATATAATAATTTTTAAATTTTTTTCAAATGTGAATACAATATTTAGTTATAATAAACTTAATAATTATATATCATGTAAATTAAAAATAAACAATTTTATTGATAGATATTAATAAACTAAATATAAATATAAAAATAATAATGATCAAAAAATAAATTAATAAACTATTATTTATTGATAGATATTTATATATTATTTATAAATACTTAAACCTTTAAAGATGGTTTAAATGTTTAAGTATTTAAGGGTTTTGTGGTTTAGGAGTTTAATTATTTAAGCATTTAGGCATTTAGTAGTTGATAGGTTTTATATAAACAATAAAATAACAAAAAATTTATTTTTGTGATTTTATCTCATTTTCAAAGATGATAACCTTTAAAAATATAATAATTTTTAAATTATTTTCAAATATAAATATAATATTTATTTATAATAATCTTAATAATTATATATAATGTAAATTCAATATGAACAATTTTATTGATAAATATTCTAATAATTATCAAATAATAAATAAAAAATCTATTATTAATAAGATAGATATCAATTAAAATATAATTACAAAACCCAAAATGATTCAGAATAAACCAAAACATATTTCTATATAATAATTTTTTGTTTTGAAATTTTTTTTTCTTTTAAAAAGTTTATCAATAATATTTTGATGAAAAATAATTTATATAAATTATTTTTGTCTAGCTCAATTTATTTTTTAATTAATATTTATATATAAATAAACAAATAAATATTTAAAATTATAATGAAAAAAATAAGATTCATTTTTTATTATTTAGGTTTTCTGTTTTAATTTAAATTAGATCTATCTCACTAATAATTAATTTTGTAATTAATATTTCTATAAAATAAACTAATAAATAATTAAATTAAAAATTTTAAATTATACTGAATAAAATTTAAAATTAAATTTATGAATTATTAGATGTTTACCAGTTTAATGGTTTAAGTACTTAGAGGTTTCGTCGTTTAAAAGATTAGTGATTTATGTTTTAGGCATTTAGTGGTTTATATGTTTTATTTAAACAATGAAATAACAAAAAAATATTATTTTTGATATTTTTTCACATTTTCAAAGGTTATAACCTTTGAAAATATAATAATTTTAAATTTTGTTTAAAAATGTGAATACAATATTTAGTAATAATAATTATTATAATTATATATAATATAAACTAAATATAAACAATTTTATTGATAGATATGATCAATTATCAAAAAATAAATTAATATGCTTTATTAATATGATAGATATAAATTAAAATATAATTAAAAAACCTAAAATGATTCAAAACAATGTAAAATTTATTAATAATAATAATTTTTGTTTTTTAGTTTTTGCTTCTTTTTATAAGCTTATATATTTTTTAATGAAAAATAAATTATTTAAATTATATTTGTATCTCTCATAATTTATTTTGTAATTAATATTATAATATATTATTTAAATTATATTTAAGGTTTATGAGTTTAACGGTTTAAGTATTTAGGGGCTTCGGGGTTTAAAAGTTTAGAGATTTATGTGTTTGGGCATTTAATGGTTTATATGTTTTATTTAAACAAAGATATATCAAAAAATTTATTTATGTTATTTTTTCTCATTTTTGAAGGTTATAAACAATGAAAATATAACAATTTTTTAAATTTTTTTATATGTGAATACATATTTAGTTATGATCATCTTAATAATTATATCATGTTAATCAATATAAACAATTATATTGATAGATATTATATTAATGGCTAAAAATAAATTAATAAACTATTATTAATAAGATAGATATTTTTTAAAATATATTCGCAAAACGTAAATTTATTCAAAATCAAAGTAAAATATAATAGTAAATAATAATTATTTTTGATGTTTTGCTTCTTTTATATGTTATATTTTTTTGTTATAAAAG
>JAREIK010003597.1:0-18313 GCA_029783825.1 Sapria himalayana | reverse complement strand
TTAAACATATATCTTAATTATTTATTAGTTTATTTTTATATAAATATAAATTAAAAAATAAATTATTAGTGAGACAAATATAATTTAAAAAATTTATCTTTCATCAAAAAATATATAAGCATATAAATGGATACCAAAATTTAAGAATTTAAAATTAATATTTAGTAAAATATTTCACTTTGATTTTGATTCATTTTAGGTTTTGAAAATATATTTTAAACAATATTTATCTTATTAATAATTGTTTATTATTTTTTTATGATCATTTTATAATATAGACCTAATAAAATAATTTATATTGAATTTATATGATATTTAATTATTATGATTATTAACTTCATATTGTATTCACTTTTCAAAAAAAAATTAAAAGTTATTATATTTTCAAATGTTATAACCTTCAAAAATGAGAAAAAATAACAAAAATACTTTTTTTATTTTATTTTTTAAATAAAACCTATAAACCACTAAAAGACTAAATAATAAAATGACTAAACTCCTAATCCCCGAAGCTCATAAATACTCAAAATATTAAATTAGTATAGTCTAAATAATAAATCATAATTCTTATTTTTATTAGTATTCATTATAATTTTTAATATTCATTTTAATTATTTATCACTTTATTTTTATAGAAATATTAATTACAAAATATATTATTAGTGAGACAGATAAAATTTTAATAATTTATTTTTGATCAAAAAAAATATATATGCTTATAAAAAGAGGCAAAATTTTAAAAATAAAAAAGTATTTTTTATTAATATATCTTATTTTCATTTTGAATCAATTTAGATTTTACAATTATATTTTAATTTATATCATTCTTATTAATACTAGTTTATTAATAAATTTTTTGATCATTATTATAATATTTATTAATAAAATTATTTATATTTAGTTTACATTATATAAAATTATTATGATAATTATAACTAAATATTATATTCACATTTAAAAAAAAATAAAAATTATTATATTTTCGAAGGTTATAACCTTCCAAAATTAAAAAAAAACAAAAATTTAATTTTTTTTGTTTTTTGATTCTTTATTTTAAATTATTATAATTTTTAATTTTTAATTTTTAAATTTTTAAATTTTTACTTCTTTTATAAGCACATATATTTTCTTTTGATTAAAAATAAATTATTTAAATTATATTTGTCACACTCACAATTTATTTTATAATAAATATTTTTATAAAAATAAACTAATACATAATTAAAATGGATATTTAAAACTATAATAAATAGAAATTAAAATTATATTTATTAAATATTATGTTTTATATTGCACTTTAATGGTTTATGTATTTAGGTATTATGGGGTTTAGGTGTTTACTGATTTAACTATGTATGCATTTAGTGGTTTATATGTTTTATTTTAAAAATAAAATAACAAAAACATTTATTTTTATTATTTTTTGATATTTTCAAAGGTTATAACCTTTGAAAATATAATAATTTTTAAATTTTCTTCAAAAGTGAATTTAATATTTAGTTATAATAATCATTATATTTATATATCATATAAATTCAACATAAACAATTTTAGTGATAAATATTCTAATAATGATAAAAAAATAAATTAAAAATATATTATTAATAAGATAGATATCAATTAAAATATAATTACAAAATATAAAATGATTCATAAGCAAAACAAAATATATTACTACATAATAATTTTTTGTTTAGAAATTTTTTTTTATTTTAAAAAGTTTATCTATATTTTTTTGATTAAAAATAATTTAAATAAATTATATTTGTCTTACTCATAATTTATTTTTTAATTAATATTTATATAAAAATAAAAAATTAATAATTAAAATGAATTTTCAAAATTATAATCTAAAATAAATGAGATTTATTATTTATTATTTATTATTTATTACTTATTATTTCGGGTATACCGGTTTAATTTATGTTATATCTGTCTCACAAATAATTTATTTTGTAATTAATATTTCTATAAAAATAAACTGATAAATAATTAAAATAAAAATTTAAAATTCTACTGAATAAAAATTAAAATGAGATTTATGATTTATTTTTAATGTTTACCAGTTTAATGGTTTAACTATTTTGAGGTTTTGTCATTTAGTATTTTAGTGATTTTTGTTTTTAGGCATTTAGTGATTTATAGGTTTACTTAAACAATAAAATAATGAAAAAAATTTATAATTTTTTGTCATTTTCAAAGGTTATAACCTTTGAAAATTTAATAATATTTAAAATTTTTTGAAATTTGAATACAATATTTAGTTATAATAATTTTAATAATTCTATATCATATAAAATAAATATAAACAATTTTATTGATAGATATTATAATAATGATCAAAAATTAAAAATAATAAACTATTTATAATAAAATAGATATTTCTTAAAAAATATTTACAAAACACAAATTGATTCAAAATCAAATTAAAATATATTAGTTGATAATAATTTTTAATTTTTAATAATACTTATTTTTTTACTTCTTTTAAAAGCGTATATATATTTTTTGATTAAAAATAAATTATTTAAATTATATGTGTAGCACTCATAATTTATTTTGTAATAAAAATTTCTATAAAAATAAACTAATAAATAATTAAAATGAATATTTAAAATAATAATAAATTGAAATAAATATTAGATTTATTAATTATTAAGTAGTATATATCAGTTTAATGGTTTATGTATTTAGGCATTACAAGGTTTTGGAGTTTACTGATTTAACTCTGTATGCATTTAGTGGTTTATAGATTTTATTTAAGAAAAAAAATAAAAAAAATTATTTTTATTATTTTTTGATATTATCAAAGGTTATAAACTTTGAAAATATAATAATTTTTAAATTTATTTTCAAAAGTGAATACAATATATATTTATAATAATCATAATAATTATATATTGTATAAATTCAATATAAATAACTTTATTGATAGATATTCTAATAATTATCAAAAAATAAATTAAAAATCTATTATGAATAAGATTGATATTACTTAAAATATATTATCAAAGCCTAAAAGGATTCAAAAGCAAAGCAAAATATATTACTTAATAATAATTATTTGTTTTTGAATTTTTATTCTTTTTATAAGCTTATCTATTTTTTGATGAAAAATAATTTTTATAAATTATATTTTTAACTCATAATTCATTTTATAATTAATATATATATATATATATAACTAAACAATCAAAATGAATTTTTTAAATTATAATGAAAACAAATAAAAATGAGATTTATTAATTATTATTTAGGGTATACCAGTTTAAAAGATTATCTATATAGGGGTATCGAGATTTTGTAGTTTAGAGATTTAAGTATTTAGGCATTTAGTGATTTATAGGTTTTATTTAAACAAAGAAATAACAAAAAAAATATTTTTTTTTATTTTTTCACATTTTCAAAGGTTATAACCTTTGAAAATTTGAAAATTTTAAAACTTTTTTCAAAAGTGAATATAATATAAAGTTATAATAATTATTAAATTTATATATCATATAAATTCAATATAAACATTTTTATTGATAAATATTATAATAATGATCATAAAATAAATTAATAATCTATTATTAATAAGTTAGATATCAATTAAAATATAATTACAAAACCTAAAATGATTCAGAAACAAAGCAAAAAATATTACTATATAATATTTTTTTTTATTTTTTTTCATCTTTTATTAAGTTTATCTATATTTTTTTCTTGAAAAATAATTTCTATAAATTATATTTGTATAACCTATAATTTATTTTATAATTAATATTTATATAAAAATAAAGAAATAAATAATTAAAATGAATATTTAAAATTATAATGAAAAAAAATGAGATTTATTATTTATTATTTAAAATATACATGTTTAAAAAATATAGCAATTTATGATTTTTGAGATTTAGAAGTTATTGATTTAAGTATTTAGGCACTTAATGGTTTATAAGTTTTATTCAAACAATGAAATAACAAAAAATTTATTTTTGATATTTTTTCAAATTTTCAAAGTTTATAACATGTGAAAATATAATAATTTTAATCTTTTTAAAAAAAAATTAAAATACAATATTTAGTAATAATAAATATTATAACTATATATAATATAAACTAAATATAAACAATTTTATTGATAGATATTATATCAATTATCAAAGAATAAATTAATAAACTATTATTAATATGATATATATAAATTAAAATATAATTAAAAATCCTAAATTGATTCAAAATCAAAGTAAAATTTCTTACTAAATATTAATTTTTATTAGTTTTTGCAATTTTTTATAAGCTTATATGTTTTTTGGATGAAAAATATATTATTTAAAATATATTTGTATCACTCATAATTTATTTTATAATTAATATTTCTATAAATTATTTAAATTATATTTAAGGTTTATGAGTTTAAAGGCTTAAATATTTAGGGGCTTTGGGGTTTAGGAGTTTAGATATTTATGTGTTTAGGCATTTAATGATTTATATGTTTTATTTAAACAATAATATAACAAAAAATTTATTTTTGTTATTTTTTCTATTTTTTGAAGGATATAAACTTTGAAAATATAACAATTTTTAAATTTTTTTATATGTGAATACTATAATTAGTTATGATAATCTTAATAATTATATATCATAAAATACAATAGAAACAATTATATTGAAATATATTATATTAATGATCAAAAAATAAATTAATATACCATTATTTATAAGATAGATATTATTTTAAATATATTTGCAAAACATAAATTTATTCAAAATCAAAGTAAAATATATTAAAAAATAATACTTTCTTTGATGTTTTGCATCTTTTTATAAGTTTATATTTTTTGTAATTAAAAGTAAATTATTTAAATTATATTTATCTTCCTCATAATTAATTTTTAATTTATAATTCTATAAAAATAAACTAATAAATAATAAAAATGAATATTTAAAATTATAATGAATACAAATAAAATAGAGATGTATTATTTATTATTCAAAATATACTAGTTTAATGGTTTAAGTATTTAGGTGTTTTGGGGTTTAGTGATTTAAGTGTTTAGGCCTTTAGTGATTTATGGTTTTTATTTAAAGAATGAAAAAATAAAAAATTTAATTTTTTGATTTTTTTTAATTTTAAAAGGTTATAACCATTGAAATTATAATAATTTTTAATTTTTTTTAAATGTGAATATAATATTCAGTAATAATAATCTTAATAATTATATATAATGTAAACTCAATTAAATAATTTTATTAATAGATATTATAATAATGATCAATAAAAAATTAATAAACTATTATTAATAAGAATTATATAAAGTAAAATATTATTCCAAAATCTAAAATGATTCAAAATAAAAATAAAATATATAACTAAATAATAAATTTTTGATTTTAAAATTTTGCCTCATTTTATAAGGATATATATTTTTTTGATGAAAAATAAATTATTTAAATTACATCTGTCTTACTAATAATTTATTTTGTATTTAATATTTCTATAAAAATAAACTGATAAATAATTAAAATAAAAATTTAATATTATAATTAATAAAAATTAAATTGAGATTTATAATTTTTTATTAATGTACACCTCTTTAATAGTTTAAGTATTTAGAGGTTTTGACGTTAGGAATTTAGAAATCTATGTTTTTAGGCTTTTAGTGGTTAATAGGTTTTATTTAAACAATAAAATAACAAAAAATATTTGTAATTTTTTTTCATTTTCATAGGTTATAACCTTTGAAAATATAATAATATTTAAAATTTTTTGAAATGTGAATACAATATTTAGTTATAATAATATTAATAATTATATATCATATAAATTCAATATAAACAATTTTATTGATACATAATATAATAATGATCAAAATTTAAATTAATAAATTATTAATAAAAAGATTGATATTAATTAAAAAAAATTTACAAAACCCAAATTGATTCAAAATTAAAGGAAAATATATTACTCGATAATAATTTTTAATTTTTATATTTTTACTTCTTTTATAAGCATATATTTTTTTTGATTAAAAATAAATTAATTAAAATATATATGTCGCTCTCATAAATTAATTTGTAATAACTATTTCTATAAAAATAAACTAATAAATAATTAAAATTAATATTTAAAATTATAATAAATAGAAATAAAAATTATATTTATTAATTATTAAGTAGTATATACCGGTTTAATGGTTTATGTATTTAGGAATTATGAGGTTTTAGGAGTTTACTGATTTAACTGTGTATGCATTTAGTGGTTTATAGGTTTTATTAAAAAAATAAAACAATAAAAAAGTTATTTTTATTATTTTTTGATATTTTCAAAGGTTATACCTTTGAAAATATAATAATTTTAAATTTTTTTTAAAATGTGAATACAATATTTAGTTATAATAATCATTATATTTATATATCATATAAATTCAATATAAACAATTTTATTGATAAATATTCTAATAATGATCAAAGAATAAATTAATAATCTATTATTGATAAAATAGATAGCAATTAAAATATAGTTACAAAACCTAAAATGATACAGAAGAAAACAAAATATATTACTATATAACAATTTTTTGTTTTGAAATTTTTTTTTCTTTTAAAAAGTTTATCAATAATCTTTTAATGAAAAATAATTTATATAAATTATATTTTTCTAACTCAATTTATTTTATAATTAATATTTATATATAAATAAACAAATAAATAATTCAAATGAATATTTAAAATTATAATGAAAAAAAATGAGATTTATAATTTATTATTTATTATTTCGGGATACCGGTTTAATATAAATTAGATCTGTCTCACTAATAATTATTTTGTAATTAATATTTCTATAAAATAAATTGATAAATAATTAAAATAAAAATTTAAAATTATACTGAATAAAATTATAATGAGATTTATGATTTATTATTAATGTATACCAGTTTAATGATATAAGTATTTACAGGTTTTGTCGTTAGTAGTTTTGTGATTTATGTTTTTAGGATTTTAGTGGGTTATAAGTTTTATTTAAAAAAATAAAATAACAAAAAAAAATTCTATAATTTTTTATCATTTCATAGGTTATAACATTTGAAAATATAATAATATTAAATTTTTTTTGAAATTTTAATATAATATTTTGTTATAATAATATTAATAATTATATATCATATAAATTTAATATAAATAATTTTATTGATAGATATTATAATAATGATCAAAATTTAAATTTATAAACTATTAATATTAAGATAGATATTAATTAAAAATATTTACAAAACCCAAATTGATTCAAAATTAAATTAACTTATATTACTTGATAATAATTTTTAATTTTTAAATTTATACTTCTTTTATAAGCGTATATTTTTATTAAATAAATAATATATTATTTAAATTATATTTGTCCCACTCATAATTTATTTTGTAACAAATATTTCTAAATAAATACACTAATAAATAATTAAAATGAATATTTAAAAATATAATAAATAGCAATAAAAAATAGATTTATTAATTATTAAGTAGTATTTAGCGGTTTAATGGTTTATGTATTAAGACATTACGGGTTTAGGAGTATACTGATTTAACTTTATATGCATTTAGTAGGGCTGCTCATGGGACTAGGAGATTCGTGACCCGACCTGAAGTCATCTTCCGAAAGAATTAGGACTGAGAAAAATCCGTTGACTTTGACTTTTCTCAGTCCCTGTTCTGTCACGTATTTTTTCTTTTGGGACTGGTTCCGGATCTTAGGGAATATCCATCCGAGAACCATCCTGTCCTGAAAAACCGATACTATAACAAGGAATATATATATATATAACATGAAGATGCCACCAATTCCGCTACTACCCATCCAATTCCTATGCACCTATTGCTGTTCCAACGAGTTCCAGGCCACCTCACGCCATTTCAGCCGTGTTCTATTAGGTCAATCCCTTGTCCGTCGCACTTCTGGTTGCCTCCACCAGTGTCTCAGATGCCACCAGCCTTTTGGTTTGTTTTACTGACGAGATTTGAATGATTAATTATTATTATTATGTGTTTCAGTCAGTTTTTGAGTATTGGTTGTGGTTAGGCCGAATCTGTGGGCTGAATGTGTTACAGTCAGTTTTGTAAAGCTTGCTTGTTTGAAATATTTATATGTATTTATGCTTAACATATCATATTAATTAATGGCAATCCAGATGGCACAATCCAGTGGTAAACGAAAAATACAATAAATTGAAGATGATCACATCTCAAATGATCAAAGTACTGGTAAATCCAATCATCATCCTTTCACGAACCCTCCTATTGTTACGGCAGGTTCTTCAATTCCAATTGTAAAAGAAAGTCAAGGTACATCTGAACCTCAAGCTCATAAAAAGTGTAAGTCTGCTGTTTGGGAAACTTATGAGATTTTAGTTGATTAAGAGGGAAATGAAACTGGTAGGGCAGCTTGTATATGGTGTAGGAAAGAATATTTGGCAAAAAGTAATCAAGGTACTTCGGGTTTATGTAAATACTTGAGAGAGACTTGTAGGAAATTTTTACACAAAAAATTATTAATAGAAGCTCACAAAGGTAAAGACAAGTCACAATCTTTGTTGAGTTTCACTAAAGGTACTAGTTCAGAGGATAACAAATTACCTTGTTGGTAATTTGATCAACAACTAGTTAGGGAGGCTTTGGTGAAAATGATCATAAAAGATGAATAGCTTTTTTGTTTTGTTGGGAGGGATGAGTTTAAGGAGTTTTATGAAGTTAGTGTGCCTCATTTTTAAATTCGATCTAGGCACTCTACACTGAGGGATTGTTTTTCTTTGTTTGTGAAAGGAAAAGAAGAAATTATTTGATAGCATATCATCTCATTGTTGTAGAGTTTCATTGACTACCGACACTTGGACTAGCATTCAAAATTTATCTTATATATGTTTGATTGTTCATTTCATTGATTCTCAATGGAATATGCATAAAATACTTTTGAACTTTTGTGTAATTAAAAGTCATTCTGGAGTTAATATTAGAAATGCTATTGAGTTTTGCATGAATGAATGGGGTTTGAGAAAGTTGATGTGCATTACTGTTGACAATGCATCAAATAATGATGTTGTAGTTTAACAATTAAAAAAAGGCTTGTGAAGAAAAGTGTTGTACCTTTGAGAGGCGAGCATTTACATATGAAATGTTGTGCTCATATCCTAAACTTAATTGTTAGAGATGGCTTTGCAGTAGTTGAGGGTGCTATTAAAAAAATTAGAGGTGTGGTGAAATATGTGAGGAGCAGTCCTAAAAGATTAGTTATGTTTAAGTTATGTGTTGAAGAAGCAAACTTAACATATGGATCTTCATTGCAAATAGATTGTCCTACAAGATGTAATTCAACTTATTTGATGCTACAAACTGATATTAAATATCAAAAAGAATTTGATAAGTTGGAGGACAAAGACAAAAGTTTGTTGAACGAGTTTGGTTCAAACGTTCCAACTGAAAGAGACTGAACAAATGCCAAAATATTGGCTCGTTTCTTGAAATCTTTTTATGAGGTAACTCGTAAATTTTCTGGCTCATAATATTCTACCTCTAGTGTTTATTTTCTTGAGATTATTCGAATTTTGATAAAAATTGAGCTTTGTGAAAATAGTAGAGATACAATGGTGTCTGAAATGGGTATGAAAATGAGGCATAAATTCAACAAATATTGGGGTTCTCTTCAGTCAACAAATATTATGCTTTTTGTAGCAGTAGTGTTGGATCCTAGGATATAAGCTCAAATATCTCAAGGTTAAGAACACTTAGCAGTATGGAGAGGAATTGGCTAAAAATTTGGTGAAAAAGGTTATAAATGCTTAAAATGAGATGATGGATGATTATAAAGATTTAAATGAAGATGAATAAAAAGAAGATGATTTCTCTTCTATTGTGTTGAAGAAAAATGATGATTTCTTTGATGGTAGTGATACGTATGTTGATGATTTTTTTTGTTGAATTGGAGAAAGAACAAGAAGTTGCAGCTTTGGAAGAGTTCGATAGGTACTTGGAGGACAAACTTGAAAAAAATAGAATTGATTTTGATGTCCTAAACTGGTGGAAGGTAAATGAGGTTAGGTATCCTTCTTTGGAAATGTAGCAAGGGATGTATTTGCTATCCAGCATCTACTGTGGCATACGAATCTACATTTAGCACTAGGGGGAGAACTTTAGATAAATTTAGGAGTTCTTTAACACCTATTATAGCTGAAGTTCTCATATGTCTACAAGATTAGTTGAGAAGCTCAAACAAAGCTATTGAAATTGAAGAATTAGTTCAAGACCTTGATGATAATGAATCAGGTTAGTATACAAATCTTGTAAATTTTAATTTCACTTTTACTTATTTTATTCATTCAATATAATAAAAATATGGTTCAATTACTATTTTCAGAGGGGTCACAAGATCCAAATATTTTTCCAACTATAGTTGGCCAACTAAATTTGGAATGGGTGTGTTAAATTTTATAAGGTAATATTTTGTTTTTTTATTACTCTTTCATCTTAGAAATTTATGTCTACATGATTAACACGTTCTAATCTTTGGTTGTCCTTCTACAGTGGAGGAAGAAAAGGGAGGAGTTGTAGAAGAGATAATTAATTGGGTTTGGAATTTCGTTGCTGTTCGGGATAGACCTTTGAAATGATTATTATCATGGTTGTTATTAGTTGTATTTTTTTTGTTATATTAAGCTGCCTAATTTTAGCAATTACTTAAGAGTAATTGCTGCTACCAATATTTGTGGTCATCTTTAGCTATTCCTTAATATTTTAAGTAATTGTTTAAAAAATGTAGTATTGCTATTATGGTTAACTTTCACTCGGCTGAACAAAGCCAACTTGTGAAAAAATAAAGAACCAAATTAAGCACACAACTCAGTCCCATTCTATTTAACATTTCTATCTTTTTCTGCATATCAAAGCTTTTGACAAGGTAATGGAACTCGTTTGCGGTATTCAGCCTATTAGACAAAACAAAATTGGCCCAATTTGAGTTTGAAAGATACATAACTAAGGAATGATAAATGGTACAGCAAAAGGTTTCGACATGAGCTAACTAGGCCGATTTGAAGAAAATAAATTGAAAAAAATTCTCGAACTTCGTTCTGTCCCGGAACCATTTTATCCTACCCAAAATTTCCGATCTCCGTCCCATCCCGTTCCGATATTTTCAACCTATGGGACAGGTCGGGATCTTCATAAAAAAATCTCCGAACTGTGGGAAGGGGCTGGAGATTTGTAATCCCCATCCCGTCCTGTCCCATGAGCACCCCTAGCATTGAGTGGTTTATATGTTTTATTTAAAAAATAAAATAACAAAAAATTTATTTTTATTATTTTTTGATATTTTTAAAGGATATAACCTTTGAAAATATTAATAATTTTTAAATTTTTATCAAATGCGAATATAATATTTAGTTAAACTAATCATTATATTTATATATTATATAAATTCAATATAAACAATTTTATTGATAAATATTCTAATAATAATCAAAAAATAAATTAATAATCCATTAATAATAATATAGATATTAATTAAAATATATTTACAAAACTTAAAATGATTGAGAAGCAAAGAAAAATATATTACTATATAATAATTTTTTGTTTTTGAATTTTTTTTTCTTTTAATAAGTTTATCTATATTTTTTTGATGAAAAATAATTTATATAAATTATATTTGTCTAACTCATAATTTATTTTGTAATTAATATTTATATATAAATAAACAAATAAATAATTAAAATGAATATTTAAAATTATAATAAAAAATGAGATTTATTATTTATTATTTATAGATACCAGGTCTAATTTAAATTAGATCTGTCTCTTATTATTTATTTTGTAATTAATATTTCTATAAAAATAAATTAAGAACTGATTAAAATAAAAATTTAAAATTATACTGAATAAAAATTAAAATGAGATTTATGAATTATTATTAATGTATACCAGTTTAATATTTTAAGTATTTAGAAATTTTTTCATTTATGACTTTAGCGATTTATGTTTTTATGCATTTAGTGGTTTATAGGTTTTATTTAAACAATGAAATAACAAAAACAATTTTTTTTGATATTTGTTCACATTTTCAAAGGTTATAACCTTTGAAAATATAATAATTTTAAAATTTTTTAAAAATGTAAATACAATATTTAGTAATAATAATCATTATAATCATATATAATATAAACTAAATATAAACAATTTTATTGATAGATATGATATCAATTATCAAAAAATAAATTAATATGCTATTATTAATATGATAAATATAAATTAAAATATAATTGCAAAACCTAAAAATATTCAAAATCCAAGTAACATTTATTACTAAATAATAATTTTTTTTAGTTTTTGCTTCTTTTATAAGCTCGTATTTTTTTTTGATGAAAAATAAATTATTTATATTATATTTTTATCACGCATAATTTATTTTGTAATTAATATTTTAATAAATTATTTAAATTATATTTAAGGTTTACGAGTTTAAAGGTTTAAGTATTTAGGGGCTTTTGTGTTTAGGAGTTTAGAGGTTTAGTGTTTAGGAATTTAGTGGTTTATAAGTTTTATTTAAACAATGATATAACAAAAAATTATTTTTATTATTTTTTTAATTTTTGAAGGTATAACCTTTGAAAATATAATAAATTTTAAATTTTTTTCAAATGTAAATATAATATTTAGTTATAATAATCATAATAAATATAAGTCATTTAAATTCAATATAAATAATTACATTGCTAGATATTATAATAATGATCAAAAAAAATGTAATAAACTATTATTAATAAGATAAATATTATTTAAAATATATTTGCAAAATCTAAATTTATTCAAAATCGAAGTAAAATATAATACTTAATAATAATTTTTTTAATATTTTGCTTTTTTATAACTTTATATTTTTGTTATTATAAATAAATTATTTAAATTTATTTTTCTTTCTCTTTATTTATTTTGATATTTATAATTTTATAATAATAAACTAATAAATAATTAAAATAATTATTTAAAATTATAATGAATACAAATAAAATTGATATTTATTATTTATTATTCAGGATATACCGGTTTAATGGTTTAAGTATTTAGGTGTTTTTGCGTTTAGGAGTTTAGTGATTTAAGTGTTTAGAGCTTTAGTGATTTATAGTTATTATCTAAAGAATTAAAAAACAAAAAATTTAATTTTTTGAATTTTTTTAATTTTTGAAGGTTTTAACCTTTGAAAATATAATAATTTTAAATTTTTTTTAAATTTGAATATAATATTTAGTTATAATAATCTTAATAATTATATATAATGTAAACTAAATATAAATAATTTTATTAATAGATGTTATAATAATGATCAATAAATAAATTAATAAACTAGTATTAATAAGAATGATATAAATTAAAATATAATTGTATAATCTAAAATGATTCAAAATCAAAATAAGATATATTACTAAATAATAATTTTTTATTTTAAAAATTTTGCTTCATTTTATAAGCATATATATTTTTTTGATGAAAAATAAATTATTTAAATTATATCTGTCTCACTAATAATTTATTTTGTAATTAATATTTCTATAAAAATAAATTGATAAATAATTAAAATGAATATTTAAAATTATAATGAATACTAATAAAAAGATATATATGATTTATTATTTAGGGTATACCAATTTAATGGTTTAAGTTTTTTGTGGTTTTGGGGTTAAGGAGTTTATTGATTTATATGTTTGCACATTTAGGTGTTTATAGGTTTTATTTAATCAATGAAATAACAAAAAATTTATTTTTATGAATTTTCATGATTTTCAAAGGTTATAACCTTTGAAAATATAATAATTTTTTAATAGTTCTAAAATATGAATACAATACTTAGTTATAATAATCTTAATAATTATATTTGATGTAAATTGAATATAAAAAATTTTATTAATATATATTATTTTGATGAACAAAAAATAAATTAATAAACTATTATTAAAAATATATATATAAATTAAAATATATTTGCAGAACCCAAAATAATTCAAAATCAAAGTAAATTATATTACTAAATAAAATTTTAAATTTTTGAAATTTTGTTTATTTTTATAAGCTTATATTTTTTTTTGTAAAAATTAATTTATTTAAATTATATATATCTTACTCATTATATATTTTTTAATTAATATTTCTATAAAAATAAATTAAAAAATAATTAAAGTGAATATTTAAGATTATAATGAAAACAAATAAAAATGAGATTTATTTTTTATTATGTAGGTTATATATGTTTAATTGTTTAAGTATTTAGGTGGTTTTGGGGTTTAAGAATCTAGAGATTTAAATGTTTAGGCATTTAGTGGTTTATAAGTTTTATTTAAATAAAAAATAATAAAAAAATTATTTTTGTGATTTTTTATCATTTTTGAAGGTTATAATTTTTATTTGAAAATATAATAATTTTTAAATTTTTTTCAATTGTAAATATAATATTTAGTTATAATAATCATTATATTTACATATCATATAAATTCAATATAACTAAAATTATTGATAAATAATCTAATAATGATCTAAAAATAAATTAATAATCTATTATTAATAAGATAGATATCAATTAAAATATAATTACAAAACCTAAAATAATTCAAAAGCAAAGTAAAATATATTACAATATAATAATTTTTTGTTTTGAATTTTTTTTTATTTTAAAAAGTTTATCTATATTTTTTGATTAAAAATAATTTACATAAATTATATTTGTCTAACTCATAATTTATATTGTAATTAATATTTATATAAAAATAAACAAATAAATAATTAAAATGAATATTTAAAATTATAATGAAAAAAATGAGATTTATTAAATATTATATAGGGTATACCAGTTTAATTTTAATTATATCTGTCTCACTGATAATTTATTTTGTAATTAATATTTCTTTAAAAATAAACTGATAAATAATTAAAATAAAAATTTTAAATTATACAGAATTAAAATTAAAATGAGATTTATGATTTATTATTAATGTATAACAATTTAATAGTTTAAGTATTTAGATGTTTTGTCATTTGAAAATTTAATGATTTATGTTTTTAAGCATTTAGTGGTTTATAGGTTTTATTTAAACAATAAAATAATAAAAAAAATTTATAATTATTTCTCATTTTCTTAGGTTATAACCTTTGTAAATATAATAATATTTAAAATTTTTTTAAATGTAAATATAATATTTTAGTTATAATAATATTAATAAATATATATCATATAAATTTTATATCAACCATTTTATTGATAGATATTATAATAATGATCAAAAATTAAATTAATAAACTATTAATAAAAAGATAGAAATTAATTTAAAAAATACTTACAAAACCCAAATTGATTCAAAATTAAAGTAAAATATATTACTGGTTAATAATTTTAAATTTTTAAATTTTTACTTCTTTTATATGCGTATATATATTATTTCATTAAAAATAAATTATTTAAATTATATCTGTCACACTCATAATTTATTTAGTAATAAATATTTTTATAAAAATAAACTAATAAATAATTAAAATGAATATTTAAAATTATAATAAATAGAAAAAAAAATAGATTTATTATTTATTATGTATTATATATCAGTTTAATGGTTACTGTATTTAGGCATTACGGGGTCTAGGAGTTTAGTTATTTAACTGTGTATGCATTTAGTAGTTTATAGATTTTATTTAAAAAATAAAAAAAATTATTTTTATTATTTTTTGATATTTTCAAAGGTTATGACCTTAGAAAATATAATAATTTTGAAATTTTATTTCAAAAGTGAATTCAATATTTAGTTATAATAATCATTATATTTATATATCATATAAATTCAATATAAACTATTTTATTAATAAATATTCAAATAATGATAAAAAAATAAATTAATAATTTATTATTAATATGATAGATATCAATTATAATATATTTACAAAACCTAAAATGATTCAGAAGTAAAGCAAAATATTTTACGATATAATAATTTTTTGTTTTGAAATTTTTTTTTCTTTTAAAAAGTTTATCTATATTATTTTGATGAAAAATAATTTATATAAATTATATTTGTGTAACTCATAATTTATTTTGTAATTAATATAATTATAAAATAAACAAATAAATAATTAAATTTGAATATTTAAAATTAAAATGAAAAAAGAAATGTGATTTATTCTTTATTATTTAGGATATACCAGTTTAATTTAAATTACATCTTTCTCACTAATAATTTATTTTGTATTTAATATTTCTATAAAAATAAACTGATAAATAATTAAAATAAAAATTTAAATTACACTGAATAATTAAAATAATTTATTTTCTTCCTCTCTCAACTCAAAAATGATTACTAAAGCTCTAACCAAAATAATAGGAGCTTTTACTTTATCTCTATTATGTCTCATCATATTTGATGTTGAATCACTGGGCTATCAAAGGTAATTTGACTCAAGTACGCTAACAGACTAAACCAAAGTTGTACACCTATGTGTTGAAATAGCTAGTTGTTGAGGATGCTATTTATATTGATTATTGTAATTTCTTCTAAAATATCTCTCATGCACACACTCAAAGTAATTTTTTTAAAACATAGTTCACCTCTAAAAAATAACCACCTTATAGCCTATTAGAACAAACTAGCCCCAGGGCAGTTAGAACATGGCAAGAAGTATGGGCTCTCTTTCAATCAAGAATCAAAAAATTTATTTTATTGGCATGTCTAAGCCTTTTTTTTATATCCTCATGGATATGAAAAGTATCATTTCTTTCTTTTTATATTAAATGAGATATGTATACAAGCTCACAATACCGAAAAAAGGTGAAAATGAATCATATTCAAACGTATAAAAGGTTTTAATCATTGCTCAAAATATTAGTATTGCATATTCACACTTGAGGTCACAAATCAAAGGAAAAAGCTATCGTGATATTTCCAATCCCAATAATTTTAGCTATAGAAAGTTATAAAGAATAGTACTCGAGCTTTAACTATTTCTAGGATCATGACTTTTGCTCTTGAGGAATGTCCAAAGTTACAATCATTCCTAGTGCAATCACTTTGCAATATAAAGATAAAATGCACAAGCTATGGTCATATCCAATACTGTGACCCATTATTATAGTGTTTAAATATGTATTCATGATCATTCTTAGTGCCATAACAATATGTTCAACAGAGAGACACAAGTTATGGCATATTCTCATCGATATGATTTTGTGTTCTAGAGACAAAATATACAATTATGACCATTGCTAATGCTACAATAATCTAAGCAAGAAATAGACTGAATCCATAACTCACCCCTTGTGTCATGACTTTGTGTTACATATACAAAAAGATAAATCTATGACATTCCTAAAAGTTGTGAATTTAAATTTAAATTTAACACTTAGTCATTTGATTATAAAAGTGCAAAACATGAAATTTAGGATTTAGGGTTTATGGACATGGGTTATTGTTTATGGATTAAGGTTTAGGATTTAAATTTTGAGTTTATGGTTTTTTTTGTTTTTTTTTGGAAATACACACTTTATTTATCATTTAGGCACACAACTTATGAGAGACTAAAAAGCTGACTAATTTAGGCCATACCACCAAATCCTATGCACCTTAATGATTCTATGCATAAATTGCATAAAAAAGAAAATGCCTAATAATTCCAAGCATACGAATACAACTAAAATCATTCGGCAGTCCCGGACTTCAGAGTTGGCATTGAGTCATTATGCGCACTGTGTCCTTTCCATTCAGATTTTTCGAAGCCTTTTGGAGGAACATGAATGTTGCACCATATTAAAACTATGCAAATATAAGATTGTGCATGTGTGTGCGATGCAGCATCAAGCGTTTGCCTATGTCATTGCTATGCAAATGAATACATGTAAAACTGAATACCCATAAATCCACAAGTCCATATCTATGGCACTTTGTCAATTCATTCTCACCTCTTAATTCTACATTATTTTGCTCCAATGATCCTCAAAAGAGTATCTCTTGGGTTAGAATGCTTCTTCCTCGAGCTCCAAGAAGTGGCTGTATGTTGCACCGACAAAATATCCAAAAATATGCATGCATCGGTGTGCATGTGTGATGAGGTCCATTTCATAGTCTAATTATCTACGCGTACAACCAAGCTAGAATACAAGTAAAATTATAAAATGCTATAAAGATGGGTCTTCTACTCCCGGGAGTGTCGCATCGCCTAATCTGTATTTACAAAATGCATTAGTAGGCCCCACTTAGAGATACTGATGGGTCTAGTTTCCCTCATTGCATGCTACATAGAGAACAGACAAGATTGT
>JAREIK010003596.1:86262-127683 GCA_029783825.1 Sapria himalayana | reverse complement strand
ACCTCACTATTTTTTGGATGAAATTAGCTATGAAATTTCGTCACTAAATCTGTCGCAAAATTCTAAATTTTAATATCTAGGGAAATTTCGTCTCTAAATCCATGGCTAAATTCTGGATTTAATAGCTATAGAAATTCCGTCACTAAATACATCGCTAAATTCCAGATTTTAATAGCTAGAAAAATTCCATCATAAATTTCCGACTTTTCATGAGCAAAATTTAGGAAAATATTCTATTGCTAATACATTGCTAATCCATTGCTATTTCCCCACTTTTCTGAAGTGACATTTATGAAAATATTCAGTCTCTAATCCGTAACTAATCCATTGCTAAATTTCGTGCTTTTTCTGATGTAGAATTTACAAAATTATTCCATCGCTAATCCATTACAAATTTTTATTTTAATGAAACGGCATAAATCCTTTGCTATTCCATTGCTAATCCCTCACAATTTAGCTAGGGATTGATCACTAGCTAAAAGTACCTAGCAAAATCAATATTTTCTTGTAGTGTAGACAGTTAAATAAATAGATAGATAATAAATACACACATATATTGATTAACAGAAAGTCAGATAGATAGCTAGATAGATAGATAGATACAAGATAGCCAGATTTCCATTTAAATTGATATAAGATAGATAGATAGTTAAAAAGATAGACAAATTGACAGATTGACAGATATACATATAGACAAATAGACAGATAGAAAAATAGATAGATAGATATACAAATAGTTACATAGATCAAGAGAGATAGATAAATAGATAGACAAATAGAAAGAAAGATAGATAGATAGACAGATAGAGAGATAGTCAGAAATAAAGCTAGATAGATAGATAGATAGACAGATAGACACATAGACTCGTAGATAGATAGAAAGATAGACAGATAGATAGACATATTGACAGATCGATTGATAGACAGGTAGATAGAAAGACAGATAGACAGATAGACAAATCGACAAATATATAGAAAGATAGATAGATAGATAGACAATTAGACTGATAGACTGATAGACTGATAGATAGATAGATAGACAATAGACAGATAGATAGATAGACAAGTAGATAGATAGATTGATAGATATATAGATTGATAGATAGACAAATAGAAAATAGATAAATAGATAGATAGATACAAAGATAGACAGATAGATAGAAAGTTATACTATTAGATATAAAGACATATACATATATAGATAGATAGATAGGTATAAATAGAATTATAGATATATAGAGAGACAGATAAACAGATAAAAAGATAGATATTTAGATAGAAAGATAAGATAGATAAATAGATAAATAGATAGACGATAAGTAGATAGGTAGATAGACAGATGAGAGATAGAATAGATAGATAAGTAGATATGCAGATAAGCAGATAAGCAGATAGGCAGATAGGCAGATTGGTAGATATACAAATAGAAAGACAGACAGATAGATAGATAGACAAATAGACAGATATATAAAGAGATATACAGATAGGCAGATATACAAATAGAAAGATAGATTGATAGATATATATAGATAGATAGACAGATAGATAGATAAATAGATAGAAAGATTATTAGATTGTCAAATAGAGAGTTAGATAGATAAATAGATAGATAGAAAGATAGATAGCTAGATAGACAGATATATAGAGAGATAGATAAACAGATAGACATATATATAGATAGATATATAGATAGATAAATAGCTAGATAGATAGATATATAGATAGATATATAGACATATAGACAAATAGGATAGATAGACAGATAGACATATAGACAGATAGACAAAAGACATATAGATAGATAGATAGACAGATCATCAGATAGTCAGATAGACTAGTGAGATAGAAAGATAAATAGAAAGATAAAGAGATAGATAGACATATAGACAGATTGATAGATAGACTATAAAAAAATACAAATAGATAGAGATATAGATAGATAGATATGTAGACAGATATATATAGATAGATAAATAGATTTAAAATAAATAGATAGGCAGACAGACAGACAGATAGATAGATAAATATGATAGATAAATAGATAACTAGATAAATATAGATAAATAGATAGACAGATAGGTACAGATAAAAAGAAAGATAGAAATAGAAAGATATATAGGCATAGGCAGATAGACAAATAGGAATATACATATATAAACAGATATATTGATTGAATGATAGATAGATAGATAGCACATAGACAGATAGAGAGATACATAGATCGATAGAAAGATAGATATATATAGATACATAGTCAAATAGATGTTAGATAGATAGATTTATATAAAGATTGAT
Organism: Sapria himalayana; assembly: GCA_029783825.1. Lineage (NCBI taxonomy): Eukaryota > Viridiplantae > Streptophyta > Magnoliopsida > Malpighiales > Rafflesiaceae > Sapria > Sapria himalayana. Next base: position 125,388 of record JAREIK010003596.1, on the reverse strand, counting down.
AGTCAGACAGATAGATAGATAGAGACACATATAGATCATCATATAGTCCGATAGAGAAATAAACAGATAGAAAGACAAATAGAGAGAATAGAGATAGATATAGATACATAGATAGATAGATAGACATATAGATAGATAGATAGATACTGATAAAAATACAAATAGATAGATAGATAGACTGGTAGACATATAGATATATAAATAGAAAAATAGATATACAGATAGACATATAGATATATAGTTAGATATATAGACAGATAGATAGATATAAAGATAGATAGACAGATAGATAGATAATAGATAGAAAGATTATTATATTATCAAATAGAGAGTTAGACAGATAAATAGATAGATAGAAGATAGATAGCTAGATAGACAGATATACAGAGAGATAGATAAATAGATAGACATATATATAGATAGATAGATATATATATAGATAGATAGATAGCTAGACAGATAGATAGATATATAGATAGTTATATAGACATATAAACAAATAGATAGATAGATAGACAGATAGATATACAAATAGACAAAAGACAGACATATAGATGGATATATAGATACACAGATTGATAGGCAGATAGATAGTTAGATAGATAGATAGACAAATAGACATATTGATAAATAGACAGATAGATAAATAGACATAGAGATTGATTGAGAGAAAGACAGATAGACAAATAGATAGATAACTAGATAGCAAGATGCCAGATAAATAGATAGACATATAGACAATAGCATATAACTTATTGACACATAGTCAAATAATCACATAATAGATAGACGACAGACAAATAAATAAAAAGATAGACAAATAGATAGATAGACGATAGACAAATAGAGAGATAATAGATAGCTCAGACAAGAGAAAGATAGATAGATAGAGTAGATAGTAGACGAGAGAGGATAGATAGAAAGATAGATAGAGGTAGATAGACAGATCGACAGACAGACAAATAGATAGATATATAAGATAGATATATAGAGAATTGATAGAAATATTGATATAAAAATTGATTGATAGAAAAATAGCAATAGACAAATAGATAGATAGATGATTGATTGATAGATAGACAGATAGACAGATAGACAAATAATTGATAGAAATTACAAAGATACCGATATATAAATAGACAGATTAAAAAATAGACCAATAGATGAAAGACAGATAGACAGATAGACAAATAGACAAATAGACAAATAATTTGATAGACAGGTAGACAAAGAGATCGATAGTCAAATAAAAGATACATAGTTAGAAGAAAGAAAGATAATATAGACAGTATAGACACATCATCACATAGTTTCGATAGACAAATAGACAAATAGATAGATAGAGTAGATAGTAGATTTAGAGATGATAGACAGATAAAAAAATACACTAGACAGATTGACATAAGATAGATAGATATATGATAGATAGACTATAGAAAGCTACACTCAAGAAAAATCACATATAGTTAGGGACAATTCCCTACTAAAATAGCTTTTTCTATCGCTAACTGAGATATAGCTACGTATTACCAATCGATTCCCTATCTAAAGTGCTTCTGCTAAACTTTAGCGACGAAAGCTCCCTAGCTAAAAAATTTAGCTACGAAAAAATACTTGCTAAAAAAAGACAAATTCACTAGCTAATTAGCAAGGTTAATGAAAATTTCCATCACTAAACAAAAATAACGATGGATAATTTCCTAGCTAAAGTGCTAGCTCATAAATTTCAGCTACGATATAGTCCCTAGCTAAATAAATATATCTAAATAAATTTTAAATATTTCTCTAGCTAAATTAGCTAGGGAAAATTTCCTACCTAAATTAGCAAGTGGATTTTTCCCTAGCTATTTTAATTTTAAAATAATTTCAGAATTTAATTTATTTAAAATTTTTAATTAAATAATTTAATATTTTATATCAAATGAATAAAATTGAAACTTTAAATAATTAATAATAAACAAAAAATAAAATCATTTAATATCTTATTCTAATTCAATATTTACATAATTGAAACATAAAAATAACAAAATTTAATTTAATTTTATTCATTATTGTATCTACCGACATTGCATAAGTATAATATATCAATTTATTGATGTTGATTTTCCTCCCTCTGCTCAACTGATCATCATATTTCTACTGTAACAAAGCTGTCCAAGTCACGACACGTAATGTTTAGTGAAAATATCCTATCACTTATAAAATCTTTGTATGAGGAACAAATGCGATATCATATCTGTAAGAAATTTAAACCACTCAGTCTAATTTAAACAATGCGATATCATATATTTGGATACATATATATTCCTGTAGGATATATGTAAAAATATACTAGCATTTCATTCGTACATATATAACCTATAGTATATGTACATAAAAATAATAGTATTATTGGTACATATAATTTGAGTACAAATATACTTAGTATATACGTACATAAAATACTACAGTATTCTATGTAGGTATATACTGACTTTATTTGTATGTATATACCTCATTAGGTGTTGTTGTTGCTGCTCTTGCTACTGCTACTGCTGCCTTTGCCGTTGTCACTTCCAATACCACTGTTGCTATCACTACTGCCACCGCTACTCTACTACTACCACCGTCGCCGGAGAACGCCGCTACTACCATGGCTTGCCGCCACTGGCCGCTGCGGCGTCTGCCACTGTTGCCCCACTGCCGGTGCTACCGCTGCATGCCGTAGCTACCACCGCCACTGCTGCCACCGCTACTGCCACTACCGCCGATGCCGTTGCCGCCTCTACCACTTATGCTGCTACTTCCAGTGCTACCATTGCTTCCGGTGCTGCCACTGCTTCTGGTGCTGCTGCTACTTCTGGTGCAGACACTGCTACCGCTATTAGTGCCACTACTTCCGGTGAAGCTGCTGCCTCCGATGCCACCGCTCCTGCCACTACCACTACCGCCACCAATGTTTCCGCCACTATAGCTCCCAATGCCACAGCAGCCACCACTCTCTCAACTACCACCACTATTGCCGCTTATGCTGCCGCTTCTGTTGCCGTCGCTGTCGCTTCCGTTGTCGCTGCCACTGCTATTGATAATAAGTTTTTACATACCTATAATATGCTAAAACTCTACCCAAAAAATTCGGAGGCACAAAAACATTTTCACAATTATATAAAAATAGTTACTATCGACATGAACAAATACAAATTAAAGTTGATTGTCATAGAGCTTAAACTAAAATTTTATTAAATAATTTAATTTTTATATTAAATTTAATAAAAACAGAAACTATAAATTAAATTTAAAATTCAACAAAAAAAATTCATTTAATAACTTATTCTAATACAATATTTTAAATAACTAAAACAAAAAAATAATAAAATTATATTACATCTTATTAATCAATGTATTTGCCGACTGTGCATAAAGTATAATCTATCAATGCATTGATGTTACTTTCTTTCCCTCTACTCCTCCGATCACCAACCTTTTACTGCGAAAAAGCTATCCGAGTCTCGGTGATTCATGTCTGTTGAAAAATCCCTTCATTTATACAAGCTTCATTTGGGAAACAATGCAATACACATCTGTAAGAAATTTAAACCACTAAATCAAATCAAAATAAATTAAAAAAAACTATATTTGATAAATATATATTACTACAGTAAATATATACATATATACTAGCATTTCACTCGTAGATATATTACTACAGTATTTGTACATATATAAATTGCAGTATTATGCATTCATGTATACTAAATACATATATATTCAGTAATATGTACATAAAATACTAGCATAATTATATATACGTATATACTGACTATATATGTAAGTATATACCACATATGTTGTAGTTCCTACTGCTCCCACTGTCGTTGCTGCCCTTGCACACCACCACTACCGGTGCTACCATCACCGTCGTTGTCGCCACCGCCACCACCACCCGCAGTCACCTCCGTCGCCTCTGTCGCCCGCCGGCCCCACCACTGTTGCCGTCACTGCATATGCCACTGCTGCAGCCGCCACTGCCGTTGGCTACTTCGGCTTGCCACCAATGCTGCCACCGCCACTGGCGCTGCAGCTCACTATGGTGGCTGCCACCCCGCTACCCCCACTTCGGTACTACCGCTGCATGCTATAGTTGTGATGCCAGAATATTTTTCATGTAATGGGAAAAATATTCAGAGGCTATGAAGCCATTTTCTAGTTGTCGTGCTGCAAAATGGATGATTGACCCAATTTTGAATAAAGGAAGTTACATGTAATATAAAATAACATAATAAATATATTTTCCCCCATAAGTCATAAGAAAAAGGAAGGACTGGCATGCACATTTAGTTCATTGCCAAGAGAGCTTATTGTAATCGAGGAGCACCAACTTGATCAGAGAAGAGTCGTAGCTCTGATTTAGTTTTCAAGTTGAAAACTAGCAAATGATGCATTTTCACAATCAAACAACCGATCTTGTTTCACATCAGCAAGGTGCACGTCAATTGCTCTCAATAGTTTTCTCCTACAAGAAAAAAAAAGGTAACACTGAAGCTAAAGATTGAATCAATTAACATATACATACACTTCTCGAGTTATTTAATATGTGGAAGAATAGAACCTCCAGCTACCCACTATGGCCTTAGGACAGTTTTAGATCTGGATAATTCTGTTTGTGCAGAAGCCATTTTCCATATTGAACCAAACATTTGCGTTGAGCCATATTTATGCACAAATAGAGCAAACAACTAAAATGCACTCATCTTAGAGTTATATCTATTGCCTTTAGTCATAGAACATTTGCTACAATTAGTAATAGTCAATTCGAAGACATTTTTTTTTTCAAAATTTTGGTTATTCATGGTTGCAGTATGTTGTTCAATTGCATCTGTAAACATACAACACCCACTCCAATTGTCCAATATTTTTTTTCTTGGAGATGGTGTTTGTGCATCTGAATATGTATTGAAGAGGGACTATTAGGTTGAGAAAAAATATTTTTGTTCGGGAGTTAGCATCAAAGTCTTCTAGAATGCGACTGATTGCTTTGTAAAGGCGGATGGTTCTAGACTTCACTCCCTCCAAGTTGAGTTGTTGCAGTATTACCTGGTTGAGCTTCTCCGTGGCAGTAACTTGCTGGAAGTTTTGCTGCTGTTACTCTGGCAAGCCAACTTCCATTGTGTAAGTTTTTGTGCCTGCTATAAAATAAGTGTAAATGTAATGCAAGTGTTGTTTACATTCAATTTTGTAGAGAATATAATACATTGACGAAGGTGAAGCACACAAGAAGCTTGCATGAACTCACCCGCTTGATTCTCGATTCCCACTTTGGTCCCGCAATGCTATGCTCCGCAAGTCAGAATTATTTTTTTAATATCATATTGATATAATTTTGATCAAGGAAACACTGTAAAAAAACCATTTGTCTGCAAAGAAGCATTTAATGATTTAGTGCATAAGCTCCGAAGATAATCTCAATCAGTTCTGTCATAATTGATGCTTGATGAGTCCTATGGCCAAAAACCTAGTTGGTCGATTCTGGTTTGGAAGAAATGAATTGAGAGAGTGAGTGAGTGAGAGAGAGAGAGAGACCTGTATAAATGAGAGCGAGGCGGCCGAGTAATTCCCTGTCATTTTTGTTAAAACTATCCATGGCTATCATCCTGGTTCCCTGTTCACTGCAAGAGTTCTCAAGCACTACATTGATGGTTAAACAAGAAATGGAATGAAAAAAAACATAATAATAATCGTTTTTTGTGGGAGCCAAAATATTACAGCACAATTACTCTATTTGGGAGAGCGAGGTTGCTTACAGCACAACTACAATCAAATAATCACATGTCAAATAATTTCCAATGTTACATTTTAAAAGAGTATATACAACCAACATCTTGGGCCTCATGTAAGAATGAACAGAATGATCGGGCAGAGAGATGAAAAACACTATCACATTGAGTAAAGAAATCTCATCGAGCCTGTTATGTTATAATTATATTACATTACTTTCATTAAAACATATTTCTAATATAATCAAGCAAAAATATAGTCATAGAATACAATCAATCATAAAATCACACCAGCCCACATAAATTCCTTGTGCATTTTTTCTCTACTTTCTATGATCCTTAGCCAAGCTTATATGCACAGATGGACAAGTATAACTATGTTAAAATATTAACCTGCCACATGTTTAATGCAAGTGTAAAGCAATTCAAACATTTTAATAATAATAAAGAGTGGATTCACAAATGTACAAGGGATTTGAAAATATAACCTTCTATCGCTTATGACTGGTACTTATAATGAGTTTTAGAGAGTGGATTTGCAATTGTCAACTCATGAGAGTTAATGTCTTTCTTGCCGAGACAACGCTTTTTTGAAAATAAAGCAATAATCATAGAATAGAAAAATTCCACTAAACGAATTCTGACTAAAATCTGTCACATTTAAGAGATGATTTCTTAAACTACACATTGGCCTTTAAGTGACTCTGAATATCTAATCAATGTGCCCTGTACCCGGAAAAATTCAAAAACTCAAACCTAGCAAAATGAGATGATGCCAACAATTGAATAGACACAACAAGTGATACACAAACCGATTATCAACTTAGAAAGCATTAAGATTCTTATTAACTTGATGATACACAAGTATTACATAGGCAATTACATAGGTTTTTTTATATGATAAAAATGTAGCAATTTAGAAACAAGTAAATTCTTAAAAAAAAGGGTTCATAGTTCATACTTGTTGGTGGACATTACTTGGTCCCAAGAACAACATAGTTTGATCTGTTGTTCTTCTGAATTCATGAATTTTGCGCAAAATATTGCCAAAAGCATTCTTGTCCTCCTACATTTTTAGTATTGATTTGAATTTAGCAACAAGTTCCAGCATAGTAAGGGGTTCATTTTGCAGCAAACACTAGGAAGGGACGCAATAAAAAGCCAAAAAAATAGTTTCACCTGTATCAATTGATCTACTCTAGCATTCAAATTATCCTAAGATGCTTCCTTGTGAAGAGTTTGTAGTGTATAAAGCAGGTGAGAATTGATATAATTTGAAAGATGTTGTTGAATGAGGGATTAATAATTGAAGGGGGATATGATTTGATGATATTAAAACAATGTAGAATTAATAATCTTATTTCAGATTTAAAAATCTTATGAATTAGCATGGAATATACTTAGACACAAGATTTAAAACACTTATTTTACACATTTATCAGAAAATCTTTGTAAATGAGACATTTCTTAAGAGTTTATAGTAATTTATAAGTAACTACCAATTATAATTGATATATTTTAAAATCCAATTTTCAAATTCTTGTGGAATTCAAATAATGGATGACTATGTTCTTCCATCTAGTCTTCAACTTCATGACTTATTCAAATGTTAAATTAGATATACTTTTCTATCTAATAAGATATCATTTCTTTATGCGATGACAAAATTTTTCCAACCTCTAAGAAATGTAAGCCTCGAATTCAAGATTTATCATGCACAATCTCTTCAATCTTTTGAGGTAAGACTGTCAAGATAATATACTAGTACAATTTATTTTCTTATCTAGCCTTCATATTTTAAATGCTTCCAAATATTAAGATACGATAAGATAGATATGGAGATCACATTCGCACCCAAGTACATAAGACTCTTCTTTAACAAGATATATAAAAAAAGATAAATATCTCAACAAAATTACCCAATGACTTTTTAGAGACTGTGCTTGAAGAGACTATGTAATACACAAATTTTTCAATGTGATCAATCATCTTAATATATTGTTCTCTCATAAACAATTTTAACTTCAAAGTTTTTATGAAAACCAATATTAGTATTTAAACGGTCTCATGATCAATACTTACGAGACAACCTTTTTCGAGGATAAGATGTTATACTCAAAATTATATGAATTAGCAAAAAAAATAACTCAAAAAATAATAAAATATTACAATGAGTATATAAAATCTCAACTTGGATTGTGTCTACTCACATGTTGACAGCTCATATATAAAGAATAAAAAAACATAAACACAAATAAAATGTAACATCCTCAAATTGATGAACAAATATTTATGATATCAATTTTTTAAAAAAATAAATTGAAATTTATTCGACTCTTTGGTGAAGATATTCACTTGTTAATTTATTATATAAACATAAAATATACACATAATATCATTTTAGATCTTTTTATTTGGATAAAAAATACTTTATTTTCTATATATTTTATTGCTAGTAAAATATCAAAATAAATATTATATATCATTATCATGAAAATTTCTTAATAATATTATTTATCATTATACACCTGAGATTAATCAACTGAGAAATTCTTAATAAAATTATTTATCAAAATAAATAACAAAATATAATATCCACTACAAATTGATGAACAAATACTCATGATATCAAATTTTAAAAAAAATTGTTGAGATTTATTCAATACCTATATGGAAAAATTAACTAGTTAATTTATTATATACACATAAATTATACACATTATATAATCTTAAATCTTGTTTTTTTTGAAAAAAAAATAATTCATTGTATATACTTTATTTGCTCTTGAAACATAAAAATTAATATTATATATCATTATCTAATTATCATAATAAAAAAATAAAAAGAGAAACAAAATAATATTCAATCTCTTCAAATAAATAATTAATCTAAAATATCACACTTATGATTATTATCATTAGATTTAATTATGTATCTATATCAAATCTCAAATTAATTATTTATTTATTATTTTTCAAATATATAAAATCCCAACTTAAATATGAATGCTTGAATAATTGTAAAAGCATTGATCCCTAACAAAAATCTAGGGCCTAAAAATTGCATCTCATCCTTCAGTATATGATAAGCTGCATCTATCTGAATCTATAATAAAAAATCTAAATAATTATTAATTATGCTTATTATAATAATTATAACTGATATTATAATAATCAGATAATTAATCTTACATATGATTTTCTAATATGTGAGAGTTAGCTAAATAAATCAGATCAACCATAAATATAATATTTTAGTCAAACAAAAATATCCATTACAATATAAGTCAAAGGATCAACTCAAAGTACATATATCAACTGCATATCGTATCTATGACAATATAATCTCTCATTATGATTATCTATATTTATCTGTGAATCTAAAAAATAAATAAATTCAAATAAATATAAGATATCATTTAAATTACACTTATCTGATAGTAATGCATTTGATATGTTGTACCAGTCTCCCTTTTTATTTATCATATTGATTTATTTTGTGATCTTCCATACAACTCCATACTTCAAACTTTTATTTAAATTTTGAAACATGAATATTTTTTGTAAACTTTTAAAATAATTATGCATTCTAGAAGACATGTACTCGTATAAATCTGAAGTGCCAGAAAATTTTGAATCCTTGGCACATTTATCATTGCTCTATAAATTGCAAAGATCATTTATTAAAAAATTAAAAAATGTATCCCTTAAGCACCCAATATTTGCTAGAATATACACATAAAGCACATGGATGACATTTTTATGTGTGTGTATTTTAGGACAATATAAAACAAGCATTCAGACCTCAGCCATGAGTTTCTCTTCTAGCTTTAGATTGGGAATTCTTGGTGATGCGCCCATATTATACACCAACTGATCAAAATTATGCATTTGCTTGTCACATTCTTTTCATGAGTTATATATGCTATTGGTGATCGCTTCAGCTATTATATAATAGAACAAATGAAAGAATACTATTGGTAATTGCAAACTAGTAAAGAAAGTGAATTACTTAATGGCATTTTATAATTAAGTAGAAGTTGATAAAACAACTAGCGGTCACAATCATAGGTCCCATATATCAAATTATGTTTGGGTGTTTCGGGTCAAAAAAACAAAGTTGCTGCAGTTTTCCATTAACTGCTACACTGTTCCAGACACGAAAGCTTAAATATTATAGAGCAGCAGAATCCTTTTTGTTGAAATACATGCAAAACCCATGCGAAAATCATATGATAGAGAATGAACCTTTTTAGAGGCTTTAGATTGAGGAGCAAAACGTCTCTTGCGGGATCTTTCCTTACTGAATAGGCTTCCAAGGTATTCCTCATATTCGGCATTAGCCTTGCCGTAACTATCATCTATTGTATCATCATTTTCATAATTTGATTCTGATACAGCGGATTTATGGGAGACTAGTGTCGATTGTACTAGCCTCCTGCTAGCTCTCCTTGGCCCGGTTTGGTGGACCACTCCAAAAGTGGCCACCATCATCACTAGCCCGTCACCTATCCATTAATACGCTTCGACTAATGTTGGCACTCCACCAATGGGAACTCAGTGGAATGTTAAGGAGGGAAAACATTCAAAACTGTGTCAGCCTAGCAACACAAGTGACTTGTGTGAAAAATTGAAAATTGAACATAATAATTTATGATTTAATTATTTGATTTTATTAATTACACATAAATATCTATTCATGTATACTATACAAGTGAAGTAATTCAACTTCCTAAATACGAGATATTAATTAGATTAACCACCCAAAAGACTAATTCTTCAAATACTTGGTCCATATTTAACAGATAACTATATATATATATATATGGTTATTTAGCATTCCCTCAAACAAATCTACAACCTATAAATGATAATGCACCAATTATATGCATTGATAGTTTGTCAACTAGAAAATGAGAATGAAAATTTGAACACAACTTAATAAAGAAATCTACAACCTATAAAGAAGAAAAAAAAACAAAAAAAAAAACAAAGTGATGGTGTCATACTTGAGTTGATAATGTGTAATGTGACAATCATGTTTAATGTGTGTGATTCATTCATTAATGACTAATTTATGAATAATTTGAATAACACTATTGTAATCACAATATATATAATGGAGTGAGAAAGCAATACTCTCATATATGCAAATAACTAACATAATCACACATAATTTCTATGCTAGTAAATGTCGTAGCACAATACTCTGCTTTAATTAAAGATAAAGAAATAGATAATTATTTCTTATAGAGAAAGCAAAAAATCAACTATATGAACAATATAAACAATAACAAGATGAGTAATAGTAAGATATGTTAAGCTCCCAACAATAGTATGACATAATATAGGATCTGACAAAGACACATTTACTACAAGAAAAATCATATTTAGCTAGGGACAATTCTATAGCTAAATGGGCATTTTTCGCCGCTAAATCCGTAGCTAAATTATGGGTTTTATTAGCTAGAAAAAATCCATCGCTAAATCCGTTGCTAAATCAATGATTTTATTAGCTAAGGAAAAATCTGTCGCTAAATCCATAGCTAAATTAAGGATTTTATTAACAAGGGAAAATCTGTCGCTAAATCCATCACTAAACTAATAATTTTATTAAAAGGAAAAAATTGTCGCTAAATCCATCACTAAATCAATGATTTTATTAGCTAGGAAAAATCTATCGCTAAATTTGACACTAATTTTAGGCTTTTATTAGCGAGGGATGTTCCGTCACTAAATCCGTCTCTAAATTCCCTACTTTTCTTGAATGAAATTTACGAAAATTTTACGTTGCTAATCTATCGCTAAATTCATCGCTAAAATCCCTAATTTTCTTGAGAGAATTTATGAAAATTTTCCATCGATAATCCGTCGCTAAATCCATCACTAAATTCCTCGCTTTTCTTGAGTGGAATTTACGAAAAAAAAAATTTCTCTGATTCGTTGCTATTTTTTTTCAAAGAAAAATCATAAATCTCTTGTTATTCCCTAGTTAATCCTATGCAATTTAGCTAGGGATTGATCCCTAGCTAAAATTCGCTAACTAATTCGATATTTTCTGGTAGTGTGAGATTTTTCACATTTGAGATATGTATCATATAATAAATTTAATAGTATAAAACAACATACAAAATAATCTCGCACATTAAAATATATACAAAATATATTAAAATATTAGAATATATAATAAAATATAAATGTTGATAAACTATGTAAGTTTATAGGCATAAAAAAGAAGTAATTTCAACTGGATATCAAGCATCATTGAAATCATACATATCTAATTTTATAATTATGTGTTAATTATCATTATAAAATATCTGACTATGTTAAGAAAAAAAATTAATAAAATAATAAACAATGACTCATACTAGACATGAGATTTTACTTTCTAAAATTTATTATTATCTTTTATAATATGATGAATATGAATTCATCTACAAATGTTCATACATTATACTTGGTTATATATGCAATATAAATAATATATTTAACAAATATAAAGAATATTCATTCTTGAAGACAATTAAAATAAAAAAAAATATTTTAAATATTAATCTTTTATTTTATTTCTTTACTATTTAATTGCTTATAAAATCATAGGATTAAGATCAAAATATTATCAAATTTATATCAATTTTCATAAATTGACTATAAGAACTTTAAAATAAAATTTAAGAATAATTAAATAATTTATTTAAATATTATAAAAATAAATATGATATTTTTAGTGATTATCAAAGTATGGAGATCAATATCATATTTGTAGATTAATTCTTTCTTTCAGTTAGCTAAAGAAAAATGATAAAAAAGTCATCTAAATAGGAATAAGTTATTAAGATATTTGAATATTAGTTGCTATTTATCTTATCTAATAATAACAAAAAAAATTAATAAATTGAATAGGTAAAGATTATACAAATACACTTTTTTCCTATTATCTTAGATGATATTTGAACATGATATGCTAATTCCTCAGATATCTAGTATAGCATCAAAGTTTTTCTATTATGAATATAATTTTAGATAGAAAGACCGGGGTATAATCAAATATTATTGAATCTATATCATGCTTAAATAATTTGGAGAAAGCATGAATGAGTCTTTAAGATAGAATCTAAAAACATATACAAAAATAATGAAACCAAAACTTATAGATGTGATAATTCAAACCAAACCAAGTGATATTATAACACTAACTCTACCCTATCATATATTTTATTTTATAATCATTTTATTGTGTTTTTTATAAGCATATATTTTCATTTTTAGACTTGTATATATTTCTAATATACTTTTTTACTTTGACAATCATATATAGTTTGGTTTAAATTTTATAAATTATAAATTTTTTATAATATTATTTTTATTTTTTTAATTCTAAAATAAATATATATAGATATAAGAAGTAGCCAAGAGGTGAGAGAATAGATTCCAGTCAAAACAAGAACAAGCTCGCATGAGTTAGCCACATGTTAATTTTTAACCTGAGCCAAAACCAATCTAACGAGTCCCATTCTGCCCCAGGACAACGAGCCGTGCTAGACACCTTTGTTTGTTGTAGAGCTAACACGACATGTCCCATGCTAAAAAGCATGATGTGCTCGACACCACATTGTAGTCAAGTTGAGCCTCAGAAAAATTGATCATGTTGGCCTAGCATGACCTATTTGCCACCTCTATTTTAGCTTATTACATTATTATTTTTTTTGTTATGTTATGTTCATGAAAACTCACAACATATAGACTACGTCAGTACATTTATCTATTATATAAAGTATTGTTTATATGTATTTTTCATATTACGTAACATGAATATTCTTCTTCTCTTTGATTTCTACATATTCAATCGTAGATCTCTATAATATTAATGAAAATAATTCTTTATTATTTTATAAAAATGTACCAAAAAAACACTAATATTATATAAATCAATAATAAAGATAAAATACAAAATATTATTATAAGCAATTACTCTAAAAAGTCTTCAAATCAATGAATTGTGTAATTTAATCTATAATGATCTAATAATTAAAGTCATCTAAGATGAAATAATCATGTCAAGTATTACCTACTCAAAACTATAGGCAAACAAAGCCAACTAAACCCATGTCCCTAAAATAGGGCCCCTGCATGGTTGTTATTGATTAGGATTGTCACCTAGAACAAAAATAAATGGTTATGATTAGCGCGACACAATTTTATTAAAAATAATTTTGCCCTACTACAATGGAGCAAGATCGGGTCAGGCCAAGCAACTGAGACATAAAATATATGTATATGAACCATCTCAATGGCCTGGCATGATCTAGGTTGGTCCAAGTTTGAGTATAATTTTTTGGATATTAGGTCAGATAATAGTTTATATAGTAAAGCAATTAGACTATATGAAAATATATGTACAACATGAATAGTTTAATTAAGTTTTATCATTCATTTTATTTTATACACAATTTTTAAGTTTTTTTATTCATATTAAAGCATAGTAAGACTAATTGATTTTTGTATCTTTTTGTATTAAAATATAATAATTAAAAAAGATATCAAATCAAAATTATAGTATCTCAACAACATTACTCTATCCGTGGTAGTAATTATTACAAATGATCAACTTAATATTAAAAGTGAACTTATCTTATGGTCATCTTTTTCTAAAATAATATAAATATTTGAAGTCAAGTCTATATATTTTTGAGAAATTTTTCGAATGATTGACCAAATAATGATGTTAATACTTATCAGCTAATAAGTTTTCACTATAAATTCTATATGATTACTCAGTAATAATTAGTTGTTATTACCTATTCAGATTGACTTCGATTAGCCTTTAATCAACTAATCAATGAAAACTTAACTATTTATTATCATAGTTATTAGTCATTGATAATCAAGAAGAGTTAATTGTCAAATGCAGACAATATATGATCTCATGTAACAAGTGATTGAGCACTTACTTCTTCAGCCCTTTATAAGAAGACTTAAGTTGTAGCAACTTTTATATATCACTTCACTAGTTTTTAATTATTAGATTTAAGATTAATAGATGAAGATAATAATCCTCCAATTGGAAAAAAAATGCACGAGCATCATGAGAAAACATTAAATAGTCAAATTGACATTGTTCTATCATGAAAAGAAAAAAAACAAACTAATAAAATTTGAGGTCATAATGAGAGTTGTAATGAACTTTCTTACACATACGTATTGTCAATCATATTACCTGGCCTACTTAAAAATTATTATAGACTATATTCACTTATTTCATAATGATTTTATAAAAAAGACTCACCTTTTTTCTATGATCACAAGAGACTTTCTCATGATCTAAATATTTTAATGAATATCTATCTACTTTCACTACATACTAGAGGATAATTGAAGACTCATGACCCAACAATCATGTTAGTGATATTTAATTTTTATTTTCTTTTCTTTTTAAGTCTAGATCCTTCTATATAACTATAGTCACCAACATTGTTGTCGTCATAATAAAAGTATGATAGCATTAATGTTTGTTCCTTCATACCTTTTCACATTTCTTATATTTTAAATTTTTTTAGCCTTTTATTTGTGAATTATTTGGCTAAATAATGAAAATATAATTTAATTTTTAGAATGACTTGTATTCCATTATTAGGAAGCTCACTAGGCATATCTTTAAGCAAAATATTAAAAATTATTGAAAATTATTGAAAAAATCAGAAATATAGTGAAAAGAATATATTTCTCAATTATATGATAGTATCAAAAATGTGATATATTTTTTGAGATTTTTCTTTCCTAAAATTAAAAAAAAACAATGAGTATGCAATCGGCAAACAAAGGTTAGAAAGTATTTACTTATTAAGCCCACCAAACATGAGAAAGTATCTTTGTTTATTCACAAAATTAACCAATAATGACTTAAAGATAATTATCACTGCTATTTTGTTCATGTAAGGTGACTATATAAAGCACAATGCATGAATTGATGGAGTTGCAAGAAAATTTTGCAAAAGATCATTGAGGAATTAAAGCCAGGTAACTATCACCAATAAAAATGAAAGCAAAGATTACCAAATTTCATGTGAGAATAGGATGAACTAGAAAACATCTAGTAATATAGAACAAAACAAGAGAATAGTATATGTATGACCAAGGCTCAGATTGCTACTCTCAATGGCGACCAAGGTGAACAATGAGATACACAAATTTATAAGCAACACAGCATTATACATCACTCCAAGTGATCTGATCAATGCACATCCAATTTTCATAATGGCATGCACTGGCATCAATTTACTACCAAATCAACATTTCTATTGAAAAAATGAAAAAGATGAAAACAACATGAATATATATAAGGATGGTCGACTTAAAAAGTAAGTCCATCGCTAAATTAAGGATTCTATTAGCAAGGGAAATTTTGTCACTAAATCAATCGCTAAATCAAAGATTTTATTAGCAAGGGAAAATCTGTCGCTAAATCCATCACAAAATCAAGGATTTTATTAACAAGGAAAATCCGTTGCTAAATCAAGGATTTTATCATCAAGGGAAAATCTATCGTTAAATCAAAGATTTTATTAGCAAGGAAAAATTAGTCGCTAAATCCGTCGCGAAACCAAGGATTTTATTAGTAATGGATATTCCGTCACAAAATCCATCGCTAAAATTCCCGCTTTTCTTGAGAGAAAGTACGAAAATTTACCATCACTAAATCCGTCATTATATCCCCCACTTTATTTAGCAAAATTTTCAAATAAATATTTCTTGCTAATCTGTCGCTAGTCCATTGCTATTTTTTTATAAAATATTATCAATCCCTTGCTATTACTTAGCTAATCCCTTACAATTTATCTATGGATTGATCCATAGCTAAAATCCCATAGTTAAATTGATATTTTCTTGTAGTGATAGATAAATAAACAGATAAACATATAGACAGATAGATAGATAGATAAATAGATAAATGGAAAAATAGATAGATAATCAAATAGACAAATAGTTAGATAGGCAGATCGATATATAGGAAGATAGGTAGATAGATAGATAAATAGATAGACAGATAGCCCGATAGATAGATATTTGATATACATATTGACAGATTGATAGATTGACATATTGACAGATTGACAGATTGATAAATTGAGAGATTGACAGATTGACAGATTGACAGATTGACAGATTGATAGATTGATAGATTGATAAATTGTTAGAATGATAGAAAGACAGATAGGCAGATAGGCAAAAAGGCATATAGGTAAATAGACAGATTGGCAGATAGGCAGAAAGGCATATAGGTAAATAGATAGATAGGCAGATAAACAGATAGATAAATAGATATGCAAATAAATATATAGATAAATAGATAGGCATATAGATAGATAGACAAATAGATAGATACACAGATAGACAGATAGACAGATAGATTTATATATAGATTGATAGATATACAGATAAACAAATAAACATATAGATAGATATAGAGATAGATAGACATGTAGACATATAGACAAATAAACTAATATTAATGACAGATAGACATATATACTGATAGAGAGATAAAAAGATAGATAGATATGCATATAAACAAATAGGTAGAAAGGTATATATGCATATAGGCATATTGGCAAATAGAAATATATGGAGATAATCAGATTGATAGAAATACTAATAGAAAGATATATAGATAGATATATAGACAGCTAGACAACTAGAAAAATAGATAGATGTATAAATTGATAAATAAATAGATAAATAGATAGACAGGTAGATATATATATAGACAAAAGACAGATAGATAGATATACCCATAACAATTCAAATAAATATATAGATAGATAGATAGATAGACATATAGACAAATAGATAGATAGAGGGATAGAGAGATAGATAGATAGACAAAAAGATAGAAAGATAGATAACCAGATGGACGAATAGTTAGATAGACAGATAACCAGATATCCATATAGTCATATATATAGACAAATAGATAGATAGACAAATAGATAGATAGACATATAGACATATAAATAGATATGCAAATAGGTAGATATATACATAGATAAATTAAGAGATAGACAAATCGAAAGATAAACAAATAGACAATAGATAGATAGATATATTGATAGATAGATAGACACATAGATAAATAGAGAGAGAGTTAGACAGACAGATAGATATAAAGATATATATATATATATACACAGATTGATAGATAGACAGATTGACAGATACACATAATAACAAATAGACAAAAAGATTTATACATAGATATAATGATAGATAGAAAGAAAAATAGACAAATAGACAGATAGATAAATAAACAGATATATAAATTGCAAAATAAATTGATATTCAGATATACATATAGACATATAGACAAATAGATAAATAGATAGACAAATAGATAGATTAATTGATTGACTGATACACAGATAGACATATAGACAAAAAGACATATAGATAGATTGATAGACAGATAGACAGTTAGACATACAGATAGATAGATACATAGATAGATATATAGATTGATAGTTAGACATATAGAAAGAAAGAAAACTAGAAATACCGAAAGATATATACATAGATAGATATATAGATAGATAGATAGATAGATAGTTATATTGATAAACAACTAGACATATACACAGTAAGATAGATTGATAGAATGATAGACATAAAGATAGATTTATAGATAGACAGATAGACAAATAGATAGATAGACAGATAGATAGATAGATAGATAAACAGATAACTAGATAGATAAATAGATAGATAGATGGGCAGATA
Source organism: Sapria himalayana (assembly GCA_029783825.1). NCBI lineage: Eukaryota > Viridiplantae > Streptophyta > Magnoliopsida > Malpighiales > Rafflesiaceae > Sapria > Sapria himalayana. The sequence continues at coordinate 106,861 of JAREIK010003596.1, read as the reverse complement.
GATAGATAGATATATAAATGGATAGGAAGATAAATAGATAGGCAGATAGGGACATAGGCAGATAGATTGTAGGTAGATAGATAGATAAATAGATAGATAGATAGATCGATAGACAGATAGGACAAATAGATAGATAGATAGACAAATAGACAAATAGATAAGATAGATCTATAGATAGATAGATAGATCAATAGATATACATATATACAGATAGATAGATAGATAAACAAAAAGATAGATAAATAGGTAGATATATAGATAGATAGAAAGATGGATAGAAAGCTAGATAGATCGAATTGACAGATAGATAAATCTTTAGATAGTTAAATAGATAGATAGATAAATAGGTATACAAATAGATATATAATAGAGATAGATAAATAGATAGATAAATAGACAAATAGATAGCTAGATAATAGATAGATAGGTAGATATATAAATAGACTGATTCATAGATATACAGATAAGCAGATTGATAGATAGACATATAGAACATAGACAAATAGATAGATATATAGACATATATATATATATAGATTGATTGATTTATAGATAGATAAAAAGATAGTCACAAAAATAGATAGATAGATAGATAGATATATATATATACAATTAGATAGATAGTACATATACAAGATAGATAGATAGATAGACAGACATATAGATAGATTTATAGTTAGTAGATGTATAGATAGATAGATAGATAGGTTGATATGAAGATGAAAGATAGATAGACAGATAATACATATAGATTGATAGACTGATAGATAGAAAAATATATAGATAGACAGACAGATAGAGAGATATATAGACAAGCAACAAATACAAAGATAGATAATATAGATGATAAGATAAACAGATAGACTGATACAAAGATAGATATATAGACATATAGAGATAATATAGATAGATAGATAGAGAGATAGACAAATTTATAGATAGAAAATAGATAGATAGATAGATAGAGATATAGATAGGTAAGATAGATAGATAAACAGATAGACAGAAAGACATATAGACCGATAGTTAGATATATAGATGACAGATTCACTGATTGATAGAAGACAGATAAGTAGATAAGCAGATAGGCATATAAGTAATAGATCGATAAGTAGATAAAAAAATAGACATATAGATAGATAGATACATATAGATAGATAGATATATAGATAAATTATGATAAAATTGATACACAAGTAGACAATAGATAGATAAACAAATAGATAGATAGGTAGACATATAATAGATAGATGGATAGACAGGTAGACATATAGACAGATAGGTAGATAGACCAAATGATAGATAAACATATAGATAGATAGATAGATACGCAATTAGACAGAAGGGGAGAAAGGTAGACTTGCATATATGCCATATATGCAAATAGAATATAGGCAGATAAACTAGATTAACAGTTAGACATATAAAAAGATATATAGATAGATAAATAGACAAAATAGACAAATAGGCAAACATATAGATAGATAGATAGATAAATAAATAATAGGTAGACAAATAAATAGAAAGACAGGTAGATAGATAAATAGATAGAAAAAAGTGTGATAGACAGCTAGGCATATTGATAAATATATTAATATATAGATAGGTAGATAGATTGATAGATACACATATAGAAAGATAGATAGAGATATAATAGATAGATAGACATGGTAGATAGATAGATAGATGACCAGCTAGCTAGATAGTTAGATAGATAACCTAGATAACCAAATAGCCATATAGATCAGATAGACAAATATAAAGATAGACATATAGACTTATAAATAGAAAGGACAAATAGGCAGATAGACAGATAAACAAATAGAAAGATAGACAAATAGATAACTAATAGATAGATATATTGATAGATATACAGATAGACACATAGACAGATATATAGAGAAATAGATGTATCTATAGATATATAGATAGACAGATAGATAGATAAATAGACCGATTGATTGATTGTCACATAGATAGATTGAGAGATACATAGATGACAGATAGACAAATAGATTGATAGATTGATAGAAAGATAGACAGATAGGCAAATAGATAGATAAGAAATTAGATCGATAGAATATCTTATAGATTGATAAACAACTAGATGGATAGACATAAAGACAATAGATTTATAGAAAATAGGCCAACAGTTGGTTTGATAGACATTAAGATAGATTTATAGATAGACCTACAGATAGATAAATAAATATATGATATAGATTGATAGACAGATATATAGATACATAGGTTAGACAGTTAGATAGAAAGATTGATAGATAGATAGGTAGATAGGCAGAGATAGACAGATAGGTAGATGGTATATAGATAGTAGACATATAGTCAGTTAGACTTTAAATATATAGACAGATAGACAGATAGACAAATATATAGATAGATTAGATAGATAGACTGATGATAATTTGATATAAGATAGATAGATAGATCGTAGATAGATATTTAGATACATACATAGATACATAGATAGATAGACATAGAATATAGAGATAGATAGATAGACAAATCTTCTGAAATATAGATAGATAAATTGACAAATAGATAGAAGATAGATAGATATATAGAGAGATAGATAGAACTTAGATAGATAGGCATATAGTATATAGATAGACATATATATATACAGATAGACAGACAGACATACGACAGATAAATAGAAGATAAATAATAATAGAGATAGATAGATAATAAACAAATATTAGATCTACAAATATATAGAAGACATATAGACAGTTAGATAGAAAGATAATAGACAGATAGACAGACCAACGATGATAGATAGATATATAGATAGAGAGAATACAAATAGACATATAGACAAATAACATAGATAGCTAGATAGATAATATATTGATAGATAGACATGTAGACAGACAGACAGATAGATAGATAGACAAATACATAGATAAATAGATTGATAGATAGACATGTAGACATATAGACAGATAGATAGATAGACAAACACATAGATAAATAGATAGACACATTGATATATAGATAGATAGATAGATAGACATATATACTTATAGCCATATAGGAAAATAGCTAGATAGACAGATAAATAAATAGACAGATAGATAGAAAGATAAATAAATAGATAGATAGATAGATCACTAAAGAAAATGACTATTTAGCTATAGTAATTTAGCTAGGAAAATAATCTCTAACTAATTTGCTGGGGTTTAGTTAGGGAATAGCAAGAGATGTTAGATTTTACATTGAATTAAAAATTTGTGATGGATTAGATATTGAAATTTTGATTGAAAAATTTCCTTAGCTAATATTATCCTAGATTTCTTTTGCAAAGAATGCTAATAATTTTAGCAACGGAATTAGCAACGGAATATTCCCAGATAATTATATCGAAACAAAACCCATCGCCAAATAATTATCTTAAAATTTTTTTTATGATTTTATATTTAATAGCAAGTGATTATTTCTTAATGATATTTTTCACAAAATATATGCATTTAGCTAGGGATGTTTCCCCTAGCTATTTGTACTGGGTATAATTTTCATCGCTAACCTATACCGATTTAATTTTTTATAATTTTATTATTTGTTTCAATATTTTATTTAATTTTTATATTAAAGGTTTGTCATGGTCTATGATTGAGCGATCCTTGAAAGACACCTTCTCCTCAATATAATAATAAAAATAGGATATATAAATAAATAATTTCAAATAAATATAAATACGAATAAAAATTTATATTAATAAAGACAAATAAATTTTTTTTATATTAATAAAGACTATTTCAAGGTATATTAATAAATATGAATATATAGCTTGAATAACTTCTCCTTATCAATATCATTAGAGGTATATTAATAAATATGAATATATAGCTTGAATAAATATGAATATATAGCTCGAATAACTTGAATAACTTCTTTCATCATTATTATAAATAAATAATTTTTTATTTTTTTTATTTTTTTATTTTTTTATTTTTTTATTTTTTTATTTTTTTATTTTTTTATTTTTTATATTTTTTTATTTTTTTAGATATTTTTTTAATTTTTTTATTATTTTTATTATTTTTATTATTTTTATTATTTTTATTATTTTATTATTTTTATTATTTTATTATTTTTATTTTTATTATTATTATTTTTTTAAAACATATTTATAATGTTTATATAACAAAATTTGATGATATTGTATATGATATGTGGTATAATCAATAAACTCTCTAGATTGTATATGATATTTTTAGAATTTATGCTATTTTTTTTAAATTTAAATAGTATTAGAGTTTTTTTATTAAATATTTTTCATTTGAAGCTATTTTACATATTCATTCAAAAAAAAAGTAAATATTGTTGAATTGTGGTGCTGGAGCCTAGAGCCTGGAAGCTGGTTTTCTTAACCGTGTCTTATGAATCCCTCACTACCATAGGACTAATCATTGTCTCGATTCTCTTGGCTCTCCATTCCCCATCACCTCTGTCACAACTCACTTCGATATCATCATGCAATGCTTCATGTATAAATATGCGGGAGTACATGCGACTTCTTAAATATTCTTTTTCAATCAATGATTATGCCCTGTTTCTTCCAGTTTTCCTCATTGAATCTTATCAAGCTGGTATATGAATATATAATATATCATGTATACCCAGGTTGAATAGAATTATGAACAATAATACTCAACCTATTTTATTTTGTATTTTTGATGAATTGAAATTTAATATATATATATTTTATTTTTTCATAGAAAATTTCATTGGAAACTGTGTATGATTGCATCATTGTCATAATAAAGAATAATTTTTATAAAAATTAAAAATTCACTCTCTCTAGTCAAATATATAATTCAAAGAAGCTCATAAGTTAGAGTATTTATGACCTCACAATTTATCTTTGCACAAAATCATGGAATAAATTTTTTTTTTTTTTAAGAGATACAATTATTTATAAGAAAAATCTAATTATTTATAATAATTTATTATTCTTTGGTTGTTAATATCAAACTATAATTTAAATAATCAATCTCACGAGTATCAGTATGATCTTTAAAAGAAATATGAAGTATTAGTGATTTCATTAAATATTAAATTTTTTAAAGAATAATGTTCATATGTAACTATCTAGTATCTCAGAAATAACTTATTATTTTGATAATATAATATATTTGATAATAATTGTTTGATAGTGAATTTAATGTACTATGTAAGAGTTTATTTTTTCCAAAATATTTATAATATTTTTCTGTCAAATAAAAGTATATTTTGATGACCTATAATATATTCAGAAAGTACCTAAGACTTAAAGAATTTTATTTGAAATTATATCAGAATAAACTTATTTCATATATAGTAATAATACTATGATATTTATGAAATAACATGATAAATATAAAGCAAAACAAAATTATATTATATATATATATCTAAAAAAAAAGAAGAATAAAACATTGTTAAAGAATGAAGCATGAAAGAACAAGAATGAGAAGACTTCTTATTGGAATGATCTTATAGAGAAGTTAAAGATATCTTTTATAGGTTTCATGTATAATAATTTATTATTAATTCCAAATATTTTTATAATGATGTTAATAATAATCTCCATAAAGTTTGATTATAAACATACAAATTAAATTTATAAGGGACATCGAGTGGTATGATTTTTATCATTCATCACATTTTTAATGTGGTTATTTACAACACGATCATTTATTTATAATAATAATCAATATGAATAAATAAAATAATAATTCTAACAGGAGAACTCCAAAAAAGAGAGAATTTGAAATATATTTGTGTAACAAAAAACATGTTATAATTGAAAAAAATTATCAAACTAAGTTCTTAAAGACTACATTAACTCAATAAAATCCATTTTGGCACCTTCATGAAAATTAGGTGGTTGTTTTATGAGTTTTTCATTCTCAAGTTTTTTTATAAGAATTATTTTTTTATTTAAAATTAATAAATAAATCACTTGTGATAACTTCTTAAGAATAATAGTATCTAGATGGATTGAAGGTCGTGCATTTCTTTTCACATGATATGTTGTCAGTCATAATGCAAGGGTACGTTGAAAGAAATTTGTGGTATCCTGAATTTGATTGATAGGAAATTTAGAGTAAGATAAAATCTTTTTGATAGGAATCTAGTATAACTTTGTTATATCATTCAGAGAATAATGAAAGATTAAATTTAACAAAATCATCTCCATGATCATTTAGTCTCTACAAGATACTTATCAATAGTCTGAATAAGATGGTTTCTCATCATATTTCTTCTAAGATGAAAGATATCTTACTCTTGAATTTCATGACCGTTTGAACTCAATAAATTTGATTGAATAAGAATAATACCTAGAAGGAATTGGTGGGTAATGAAACTTTTTTATTAGAAATTTCTTCATTTTAATCAGTACAAGCCTTAACATCTTACAATATTATTGGAAAAAAAATAAAGAATTATATAGATTTAAATTTTTGATAATCTGATGCAATAACTTTGAATGATGCTAAAAATGGAGATACACAATTCTTTAGAGTACTTTTAGAAGCCATTATATCTAATTTTCAATGGATAAGTCTTCATGGTTCATCATCATTAACAACTAAAATATAATCTTAAAACCCCATCATCTTAAAGAATATAACATTAACACTAATATTGTCTATATTTGTAATTGGAGAGTAACATTTATTCTCTTTTTTAGTACTCAAATATTAATTGAATGCATACTCAATGATATTAAATATTATTTTCTCATGTCTAAAAAAGTTATTTTGCAAAATATGTACTTTCAAATACTTAGAAATAAACTAAAATGGTTAGAGATATGATTAATCTAGTAATTTATTATTAGAATTATATATTTAAAAATTATCAAGAAACAATTGTTTCCTATAAAAAGTTTTTTAATAGTTAATCAAATATTTATTATATATAATTATATTTCTGAGGTTAATTATATTGTAGCATAACAAATTTTTTGGTTCATTACATGCTAAAGGAAGTTAGGACTAAATTTTGTAGAAATATATTTTAAAATATAATATGTATCAAAAAAGTAATATTTTGAGGTTAAATATATTCATGTAAATATATAATATTTATTATAACAATTCTTTTTTTGTTATAATTATTTTTACTTTGTAGTTAAAGTAACCAACATTTGAGGTATCCTTGTAATTTTTTGATGTATATATAAGTTAGGTTTTTTTTTGTTTGTTGATTGAGTATATTTGTATTTTTTTTTCTTTCTTACATTTTGTTTGAATTATTTTTTAGTAGATGTTTATATGGTATCAAAGATTGTGTTTGAAAAAACTTCATATAAAGTTAGCCTCAATGAAGTGTGTGTGAGTATGTGATTGTGGTATCAAGATTAATTTTACTTAGTCATTCATTTCTTGTCAAATCGAGAATATTGAATCCTAGTATTAGATATGTTTGTATGATATATTGTGAGACCTACACAAAAATATATATTAGAATTTTATATTCTCAATGTCAATTTGTATGAGTAAAAATTTATTTATTTTCACTATGACATTTGGGAATATAGTTGAGTTGAAAGTTTAGATAAGTCGAGATACTTATTATCATTATTAATAAGTGTATTTATTTTGGAAATATCATGTAAATCATTAATTTTGGAAAAAAGTGGTTACCAATTGGAAATTATATTTGAATTAATAGATTGAGAATTGTTAGTTTGATGTTCATTTAATATTTGAATTTCTAAGAAAGCCCGATACCATACATTCTCAAAGCACACTGACCATGCATGGTGATTTATTTCGTGTATACATTTATAAAAGTAATTATTCCATCATTATATAATGTTCACATAAATAATATGATATATAAATTGATTAGTAATAGAGTAAACTATTTTGTTTTTTAAAAAATGTGCATATAGTATATATATCCAAATTAATAGATGTGTTGTGCATGTGAAGTTTCTTATTTAGTGCCATCTATGTTTGCTCTACATATATATTTTTATTTGTTTACAATGAAACATGTGTACTAATATATTTCTGTACACAAAAAACTTGCTAATTTATTTGTCACGCATACAAAAAATTAGAAATTGCCAAGAGCAGCCCTCTTGGGCTGCTCTTGCCAAAATGTAGTTTTTTTTATGTTTTTATATTAAATAATATTTTGATGTGTTATGTTTGCTTATAAAAGATTAAATTAAAAATAACATATAATGTGAGCTAACAACCATCATAGAAAATGAAAATAGGCTTTCCAATACAAAAACTAATTTATCAGTTTAATATCTAATCGAAAAAAGTATATAAGTGATGGTCATATCTATAATATTTGCTAAATTAATAAGTTTCCTTCCTTTATATTGTTTAGGTATGAATTGATGTGTATGTAAATAATCTTTAAGTAAATTACTAAAATATTATGATAAATTTCTTCTAACACAAAAAATTTGTCATTTTTTTGTCACACATACAAAAAATTAGAAATTATCAAAAATAATATTGTACAACTAAATGAAAACAAAAAAAAATAAAACAAGATGAAACACGTCATTTAATAATGACTTTCAAATTTTGACTATGATCTAATGCCATTTTTTTGTCACACAGACTATTTGGGCATTATGAAAAAAGGCCCCTTGGGTTGCTTTTGTTAAAATGTAGCTTTATTTTAAATATCTAATTGGCAAAAATATAAGTGATGTCCATATCTATAATTTTTGCTAATTAATATGTTCCCATCCTTCGTTTTGATTAGGTATTAATTGTTGTGTATGTAAGTTTTCTTTACCAAATTGTCTTTTGATTGTAGTATTCCATATTTTGTGTTAATGTTAATGTCTATAATTCTTTGTATCTCTAATCAGTCTATATTATAATGTTAGGAATCTATAATTGCAACACAAATGAACTAGCTAATTATAAAAATGATTTTATTTTAAATGTTCATGAAACTATGTTATATTTTTGTTTTAACCATGTAACTTTTGTATAAGAATTATTTCTAAACTATTTTTGCTTTTTGTTATTTATTTTAGAACATTTGTATTTATGGCTTCCTATTCATCTTTTATACGCTCTCATAAAGTTTATTGGTATAGGTGAAAATGCATAATCTCGTTCTGATGTGGTAAAGAAGATGTGGGACTATATAAAAGAAAATAATCTACATGTATGCCAACATCCATCATCTTTACCTCCCCCTATGAGAATCCGTGGTGTTATTCTTCAATTTTAATTAATCAATAAATGTTCTTGTTTTTTATATTAATCTATCAGATAAGAGAAGAATAATATACCATGATAAATTGAAAGAGCTACGCCAACACAAGTCTTTCACTAGATTTGCTATCTCAAAGCTCTTATCTCCTCACTTCTTCGAGAAGGAAGAGTGCGCAACTTGTAGGAACATTATTTTTGCCTATATGTAGCTAAACAAGATGAGATTTTTTGGTGGCAACATTTTTCTTGATTCTGGTTTTGTTCATTATGGCCGACGAACGTAACCATGATTTTTTGCAGGACATCTGCTATGCAAACATGGAGTCGATTTTAGAAGTTGATGACTTCAAGTGTCAAATGTTCATGCAGGTTTTGGTTTTTGATTTTGTTTTGATTTTTTTTTTGAGATGTTTCTGCTGTGAAATGAAAGTTTTTGTGTTTGTGTTGATGCAATTTGAGCTTTAAAATTGATGTAGTTTGAGCATGTGCCGAGAAGAGGATAGCTAGATGTGACCAAAAAAAAGCCATATTACTTCTTTAGTGCGAGCCAACACAAATTGGTGCAGCCAAAATATCTATCAGCCAAAATATAACCCACCACTAAATCATTTTTATTATTTTTTTAATTTTTCAATACTATATTTATTTTCCACACTACCATACCACACTACATGCATTCACTTCCCACACTACCTCACAAAGCATGCCACACTACATTCAAATAACTGCCCACAACCTTTCCACACACGCATTCATTGTGCACACTATCACATAGCAAATGCCACACTGCCACCTGATTTATGCAGCATAAATGCGATCTCATCAATATGAGCTATGACGAGTCCATTTTACTTCCAGATTATGGTCTTTTTGTTGATCTTGTTAATGAAGTATGAGCTATAGCTATTCACAATTGAAGCTAGATGCAAGTCGAGCAGAGGGTCAATAGCTGATGGTGATGTTGGGGTTAGTGCAAGTGCTCCTCGTGGTGCTCTGGCTCTAGTGCTCAGATGGATTCTCTAGTGCCCAGACGAAATACAGGCTTCATTCTCATGATGTGCCATATAGCTCTGGTAGTGGTCGGCAATCTGTTATTGGATTTTTTCTGGTTGATGAATCCAATAGCTACTTTTTAATTATTTTATTTCTTCCATGTTCTAAAATAGTTTGTTGGAAATATAACATTTTGTTGTATGGATGAAATTTTGTAGAATGATTGGTAAATGCTATATATATGGTACAAAACTCCATAATTCTTTTAATCAGTATTCATCATGCATATTGGTTTGAAGGTAATATAGAAATTTTCATTTAGAATGAATCCAGGAATTGCAATGTCATACTCAAGATTATGAACAAGAGTAGCTCATCTTGAGTATACATTTAGCAGTGCTAAATTAGGGCTATATATGGATAAAGGACAAGAGAGACACCATAGAGAAAGAATTATGGAGTTTTATTTATTATAGATAATTTCTCAATATCTTGTTTACAATCATCATGTTAGAATCTACAAAAATAAAATGTCGAAGATACACAATGAGCAAGAATATTCCTAATAATAAGAACTTGAGTTTCATGAAATTTATATAGTTGTTGCCATTAATGTTGAAACTGAGTTTTGCTATTTATGATGATGTTTGTAGATGTTTATTTTATTTTTTTGATTTCTTATACTTGTTTGTACTACTTACAATACTGTTTTATTACAATTTTGTAGATATCCCAACAACCAACACACATGTATGTCTGGGTATACGAACATACATGCACTTGCACACAACACATATATGTGTTTGTACATGCATAGATAAATACATTTATACTCACTAAGATACATATGTGTATATATGTGTGTGTTTTTGGGTGGACATATCATATATACATATGCACATCTACAATTTCAGAGATACACATGTACATACATGCATACATATATACATGATCACTAGGAATGTCTTAATAGTCATTCCACACACACATATATTGGTAGTCATATATACTTACATACACATAGATATGTAAATCTAAAAATATATACATATACATATACATGTATTTATTAAGTGAGATTTTTTTTTCTAGATTGTTAGGTCTGAACTGTTGGTGATAGATTTAAAATAAGGGGTTTAATCAAAAGTGGGTCAATCAACCACTTGCAGCACATGACAACTAGAAAATGGCTTCATAGCCATCCGCATGTTTCTTCCATTGCAGAAAATCTGTAGGTTAGTTATGCTTTTCTTTGCTGCTATCAATCCATCGGATAATATGCAAATTCCTTTATTTTTTTTGAGTGTTAATGAATCTTTTTAGAGAAAGAACATGTACTCTATAAAAACGTAGTCTACATGTGCACTAAAATAGAATAGTGCACGTGTGCACTGCCCTTGGTTCTAGCTGCACTGTAACTATTTTTTTTGGGGGGAAATGAAGGTGTCCATTTGTGCCCATTGTGCCCTTGGTATCACTATTTATTTCATTTCAATTAAGGGGTGCCCCTTGCTGTGTACCAAATCCTAACTCATACTATGACCTGAACATCTTCATTTGAGAGTGTGTTGTTATCATAGTATATGATAACAATTTATAAATATTTGTATAACTATATAAAACTCTTCATAATTATATTTAACTATATTTGTAACTATGTAAACTATTTTTATAACTATATTAATAACTATATATAACTATTTTTTTAACTATTTAATATTTTATACCTATATGAGTAATTCTATATAACTATATTTTTAACAAAATATATCATATATATAATAATATATAACTATATATAATTGTATTTTACTATATGTATAACTATAAAAATGTTATATATAATTATATCTTTAACTACATACATATTTATAACTATATGTGTATAACTATATATAAATATTTGTATAGCTATGTAATACTCTATATAATTAAATATAACTATATTTGTATCTATGTATACATATGTGTATTCATATAATTAAATCTATATATTTATTTATAACTTTGTATATATTTTTGTATAACTATTTATAACTACTTATATGAATATATCTATATATAATTATATGTTTAACTATATATAACTCATTTTTTAATTATATATACTATAGGTATAAGAACATATATAGGTTAACTTCCCTCTCTGGTGACCATCTCTCGAGGTCTATTGATTCTATTTCTTTCACTCATCAGATCTCTTTACTGCCATACAACAAAGGGATTGAGATTTAGTGGAAGAAATAGGGTTTACATTCACAAAGCTGTTTAGTAGGCTATTTTCCAACAAGGAGATGAAGATTTTGATGCTAGGTCTTGATGCTGGAGGTAAGACAACCATTCTATATAAGTTGAAGCTTGGTGAAATCGTCACCACAATTCCTATTATTGTCTTCAATGTTTAGACTGTTGAATACAAAAACGTCAATTTCACTGTGTGGGATGTTGGATGTAAAGACAAGATTCACAATTTCTGGAACGATTACTACCAAAATAACCAAGCTCTCATATTTGTGGTGGACAGCAATGACAGAGATCAAGTTGTTGAAGCTAGAGATGAGTTGCATAAGTTGCTAAAAAATGAAAAGCTTCGAGATGATTTAAAGACTAATAGATAGACATATTGATACATAAATCATATAGATAGTTAGATAGGCAGATAGATGACATATAAAAAGATAGATAGACAGATAGATAGACAGATAGATTGAAAGATATATAAATAGATATATAAAAAGTTAGATAGATAGACAAATAGATAGATAGATAAATTAGTAGATAGACAAATAGATAGATAAATTGATAGACAAATTGATATTCAGATTGATAGACATTTTGATAGACAGATTAATATTAAGATTGATAGATAGATAGATACAGAAATTTATAGATGGATAAACAGATATATAGATAGATATAGAAATTTATAGATGGAGAAGCAAGTGGATAGATAGATAGATAGATAGAAAATATACTGATAGATTTATACAAAATATATAGATAGATGGATAGACAAATAATTAGGCAGATAGATATATAGATAGATAGATATATAGATAAATAGATAGATATATAGATAAATAGATAGATATATATATATATATATATATATATATATATATATATAATTATAATGATAAACTGATAGAGATATAGATAGATAGATAGACTAATAGATAGTTAGATAGATAGATACATATAGACAGATAGATTTAAAGAAATATAAATAGTTTAATATACAAATTTATAGCTAGATAGAGAGAGAGAGAGAGAGAGACAAATAAATAGTCAGATAGATAGATAGTTAGACAGATAGACTAACAGATAGATAGATATCTAGATAAATAGATAGACCGATAGAAAGGTAGATTGATAGTGAGATTGATATACTAATTGATAGATGATAGATAGACATATTGATAGATTGATTGTAGATAGATAAATAAACATATAGTTAGATAGATATACAGATAGATAGAGAGATAGATAGATAGACAGATAGACAGATAGATATATAGATAGATACATAGATTGATAGATATTTAGATAGACAAATAAATAGACAGGTACAAAGACAGATAAATAGAAAGATAGATATAAAATAGACATATAGATAGATAGATTGATTGATTGAAAAATAGATAGACATGTAGATAGACAGATAGATGTATAGACAAATATATAAATAGATAGCCAGATTGATAGACATACAGATAAATAGATAGATTGATTTAAAAATAGATAAACATGTAGATAGATAGAAAGAACGATAGATAGACATGTAGAAATATAGATAGAAAGATAGATAGATAGACAAATAGATAGACATACAGATATATAAATAGATAGACAGATAGATAGACATACAAATATATAAATAGATAGACAGATAGATAGAGAGATAGATAAATTGATAGATAGATAGATAGATATATTCATATACAGATAGATAGAAAGACACATTGTTATATAGATAGATAGATAGACACATAGATATATATATATATATATATATATATATTAATAGATCGATAGATAGATAGACATATAAATATATAGCTGATACTATGTTTCCCAAACATTTTACTTGTATCAATCAAAAATTATATTTACCAAAGTTAGCATACAACTTATGTTCTCTCAAAATTTGGAGAGCAACTTGTAAATGATTTCTTGCTCTCATTTGGATTAAGAATAGATCAAAATATCATCTATAAAAACTATAATAAATTGATCTAAATATGGCTGAAATATTCTATTCATGTGATCCATGAATACTCCTAGCATGTTTGATAATCTGAAAGGCATTACTATAAACTCAAAATGCTCATACTTCTTCTTAAATACTATCTTAGGAATGCTAGCCTTCTAACTCTCAACTAGTGATATTTGATATGATGATCTATTTTGGAAAAGTCTCAGTTCCACTTTTAATTGGTCATACAAATCATCAATCCTTGGTATTAGATAATGATTTTTTATTGTAACTCAATTCCTGTCTATAGTCAATGCACAGTCAAAGAGTCTTATCCTTCATTACAAATAGAAATGGAGCATCCCAAGCCGAAGTACTGGGTCTAAAGAAATCCTTGTTTAAAAAATCTTGTATCTAGACCTTAAATTCTTGTAATTCGATAAGTGTCATTCTATGTGGATTCATATAAATGGGTGATGTACCAGGGTGTAACTCAATACAAAAGTATACATATTTGTTTTGGGGTAAACCTATTAGTTTATTAGGAAAATATCCTCATATTCACAAACTATCTGAGATAGATCCATATTCAGTGTCCCCTATTCTTCTAGGGTGAGACATGTCAGCCAACCCATCGGTTATCCATGTTATTTATAATCATATAGTCTTGGGTAAAACTACTGGTTATATATTTGAAAAATAACACATGCATCATCTAGTGTGTAGGCAATAATTTTTCTATGATCATAATAAAAAATGACTCGATGTGTTGTCAACTAGTCTATGTCAAGAATTAGATCGAAATCTAATATGTCAATGACCCTAAGGTCTACCATGAGCAAAATCCCTGAGATTTCTAACTCACAATCTTGATATATCTGACTAATTTTCACCTTAGTCCACAAGGGAGAAGTCACAATGCAATGGCTCATCCAAGTTTTTAACCTTTAATCCCAATTATTTCAAACATGATGTAGAATTAATGAATGTGATGCACTAGAATCAAATAAAACTTTTGCTCATAAATGAAAAAACAAAAAAGTGCCTTGTATTACATACTAATATATCCCTCCATCTGTGGTGTATTAAAATAGACATGATCTTGGCTCCTCAATGTCCAAGCCTATGGGACCTCTCCTCTCTGGTATGCTTGTGAATTAGGAGTTATATGTAGAATACCTCAAGATTACACCTGATTCCCTTGACCGTTACTAGAGAAATAAGGAATAAACTATGTTTACATATTTTTCATTGATGTCTAGGACCTGTGATGTCTCATAATCCTAGGATCCTATCTTCAGTAGGCACTCTCATTTTCAATATTCAGGCTGATGGTAGTAAAAATAAATTCTATATTCAATTTGGCTAGAACTCCTAGTCTGGCCTTGGTCTTGATTACTACAATATTGTCTCTGAAATACTTATGAAATAAAAGGTCTCTACCACTTTCTAGAAAAATGCTAACACACTTTTCTTTTTCCACTAGCACTCCCACTCAACTCCCAAATATTTCACGCACCCTCAACCTCTCGCTCAATGACTAAAGTTGTCTTAACCATTGAATTCATATATTGGATAAGAAATCCCATAATCTTGCCTTGGATGGATAATTTCATGGACATCCTTTGTGTTCTCATCTCTACTTGCCATCTATGCAAGACAAATAATAATTTAAAAATCATATTCATGTTCTATTATTAGTGCACATGCCAACTAATAATAGACTTTTCATTTTAAAAATATCTTTTCATTTTTTGAACTACTAAGTTTATGTTTCTTTACCCTAGTGTTCCTTTCTTTTTTTCCTTTTTCAACAATGCATATAAGCAATACAATCTAAAATACTCAACATGCCACACACCAATATATAAATAATAAAAAAACCACTTTGTGCTCTGATCCCTTTTATGAAATTTTATACCTAGAACTTGACACCAAGGTAATACCTACATATTAATTTTTTATTGAGTATTAGATATTTATATATCTAAACTTTCCTACCACATTATGAAATTTATACCAATTTTGAGCTCTAGGTAATAATATATCTAACATCTGATACCATGTTGTGACACCCCAATCCACAGGGGGTCTAATTCATTCCATCACAAAACAAAATATGTTATAAAATAATTTTTTTTTCAAATGTAGCTTACATATATTCTTTTTATTTGCTTAATGGAATAAAAACATATAATATACAAATAAAGCCATAACTAGCTTCCATCACACATGTGATCCTGCATTTGGGTAAGTCATCTATCTTGGACCTGTACCTGAAAGGGGTCCCACAATGGAGTGAGCAAATCTCAATAGAGGTAAATTCCTACAAGGCTACTCCCCGTCTAAGTACATGAAAAAATATAATTTGTATATATCAACACTCATTCAAGTACAATGTTTAATGCAATTATGGATGAAATGTTTATATGTCTATATCGTGAGTACTACCGACCCCCTCACACATGCCGAAACTAAGTGTAACATATTATATATATATATATATATATATAGATATATATATTGGACATACTTAGAAAAATATGGAACTTCTCTGAAAAACTATATTGGACATTCTCCTAAAAAAATATTTTTTCATTTGATATTTTATGATATGTATTAGACATTCTCCAAAGAATATCATATAACTTAGTCTAGTCATTGTCCCACTTCGAGTTCACATAATAATATTAGACATTCTCTGAAAATTACCATGTAACTTAGTTTGGACATTGTCCTAATTTTAGTTTGCATAATTAATATCTATTATATCTTTATATATGTATACCATGCATCCACCCATTTATTTGGGATGTTCTCATGCATATGAAATGCAAATATATCATTTATGATTAAACCATGTTCCAAGCATATTTATAACTATCCAAATACAATTCACACTGCAATATATTTTACTAAATAAAATATAGATATTTTCACCCATTAACCATTCATAATTAAATTTATAAATAGTTTGAATTTAAATATAAATCATGATCATTTATGGCCCTTAAATAGAAAGAAATTTTAATAGGAGAAATCCACAACCTTTTGGAATATTTCATAGAAACTATAGAAATTTGATATCAATTTGAAGCTTCGTCGCATAGAACAACGTTGTTCTTGGACTATTCTATTCTGACTCGGGAATAATCATATATTACCAAAATAAAATTAATGAATCATTTTTTTCTCTGTGCTGCATTTCACACCAACCTTCTTTTTTTCCTGTCTCCCCATATTTCTGATTCCCATCTATTTTTTTATAATTATTACTATTTTATTAAAATAATATAAAAAACTTATTTTTTTTGCTTTTTTTTCTTGACTCAAGGGTGGTGCATGAGGGTAGCCATGTCACTCGTGCAGTGGCATGGTCTTTTTTTCTTTATCTCTTCATTATTAATATAATAAAATAAAATTAAAAAAAAACTAAAGTTTGACTTCTTTAGAATTTGATGAAATTTGTCACCATAGCTATATTTCCCAAGAAGAATTCAATTGTGAGATCTATTTTATTATTAGGGTTCTAACATTTTTAGATTATTTTTCCTTATTATAAAGTTATCATTTTGCCCATTTTCTAGAAAAAACATATTATTTATTTATTTATATTTCTTTTTTTTCTAGATTTCACAAATTGATAGAAAGAAAGATAGATATACATATAGACAAATAGATAGTTATACATATAGATATATAGAAAGATAAATAGATAGATAGATATACAAATAGATTGATAGACATTTAGACCTATAGATAGAGAGACCAATAGACATATAGATAGAGAGACATATTGACTTATAAATAGATAGTCAATTAGACTGCTAGATAGATAAATAGATAGATAAATAAATAGATAGATAGACATATTAATAGATAAATAGACATATAAAATGATAGATAGATAGATATATAAAATATTGATAGATAGACAAATTGACTAATAGACAAATAGATAGATAGATAGATAGATATATAGGTCGATATATAGATAGATAATTAGATAAACTTAAGATAGATAGACTAAAAATAGACAAATAGGTAGATAGATAGATATATAGATACAAAGATACATAGATAGAGAGAGAGACAGAGAGTTATATAGAAATGTAGACACACAAATAGATTGATAAAAATACAATCAAATAGATAGACTAACAGAAATATGACTATAAGAAAATGTTCATTTAGCTAGGAAAATTTAGCCAGGGATCAATCCCTGGCTAAATTGTGAGGGATTAGCTGGGGAATAGCAAAGGATTTCTAATTTTACATTGAATAAAATTTTGCAATGGATTAGCGATGGATTAGCGATGGAATAGTGACTTAAATTTCGCATAAAGAAAAGCATGAAATTTAGCATCGGATTTAGCAACTGATTTAGCGATGGATTTCCCTAGCTAATTACATCCAGAATATAGCGACAAAATTAGTGACAGAATTTCCCTAGCTGATTTCATCCGAAATATTGTGACTAATTTAGCGACGGATTTCTATAGCTAATTTAATCTAGAAAATAGCGACAAATTTAGTGATGAAATTTCCCTAGCTATTAAAAATCAGGAATATAGCGATAGATTTAGTGACGAAACTTCCCTAAATAATTACATCCAGAATATAACGATGGATTTAATGTTGGATTTAGTGATGTAATTTCTTTAGCCAATCTTTAATTATTTATTTTTTTTTAATTTATTATTTATTTATTTAATTTATTATTTATTTTAATATTTTATTTAATTTTTGTTTATTAAATGTATGTTATCGTCTATAGATGATCGATCCTTGAAAGACTCATTCTTCTCGTAAAATTATAAAAAGACATTATAATTAAATAATTTAAAAAATATAAAAATACAAAAAAAATTATTATTAAGGACTAAAATAACTATTTTTATGATTATAAATTTATAAAAAAAATTAAACAACAAATTTTTCTAAAATTTTTAATTATGAAACTTAAAAATTTGAATAAAGTAATATTAAATAATTAATTCTATAATTATAATAATTTTTAAAGATATTTTAAAAATTAAATGAATATACATTAAAATTTCTACTAATATATAGATAAAATAATTTATTATATGATTAAATAAAAAATATTTTCAAAAATATCTGAATTGATGAATAAACTAGTAAATATTAATATTATTATAAGTATAAAAAAATATTATGATAATAGAAAACTTTTAAAAAAATAATTAATACAAAATTTAAAATCTTGAAATATAATAAAAATTTAAATTTTTCATTAAATTAAAAAAAATAAATTAATATTTAAAAATAAATACATAGATGTCTATCCCTACTAAAATTTATAAGAATTAAATAATTGAGTAATATTTCTACTATTAGCATTTAATATTCAGTCTTTATTAAAATAATAAATATAGTTTTTTTTAATTATCTTCTCACATTAAATATTTTTTAGAATTTTAAAAATTATAATTGATATCAAATAATATGAAATCTTATGCCTTTAAAATTATTTTATATCATCGTTATAAAAATTAATATGAATTCTTAAAAATCTATAACCATAAATATATATATTTATATATTTTTTAACATTAAGAGTATTTTATAACTCTTAGGAGAGTGTCTAGTAGACAAATCATCTTTTCATGTATGTATTTTTATATGAAGTTTGTAAATTTTGTAGCTATTTGATTTTTTTTTGTTATAAGGCTAAACATATATTTTTGAAATTGTTTATATATTTATTGTTTAATTAATTTTATAATAAAAAATTGTAAGGTGTTTGGTTCTTATGTGTACCTTGCTACACACACATGAATTTTTGAAAATATATTGATAATAAAAAATGAGTCTTTATGTATTTTATATATTTATTGTTTATTTAATGTTTATATAATGAAAAATTAAAATAATTTGGCAATTTAGTCACTTTTTGTCGAGACTTGAGAGACACCTCTAATAAGTGCCTAAGTCCTCCATAGTCTACCTCTATCTCTCGACACCAATGAATCAAAACCTAATCAAAGAGTAAGTGAGACTTTCTTATTGATTTGAGGTACGTTTTCTACCTTATTTCTTCATCGATTATCTTAATGCAAGAGTATGTGTTTTGATTCTGTTATTTTTTATTTCAAAATTCTTCTTTATTAATGACCATGAAATGCTTGGATTGCTTATATAAACTGATTCGCATACATACTTCATGCATGTGTGATAT